>QRFJ01001258.1:293018-349923 GCA_006176705.1 Cocos nucifera
TGATCCGGAAGGTTGGTGTACGATCGCTTCTCTTTAGTAGATGAGTCTTGAGTCTACGGTGTGGAGACATCGGAGCGAAAGTACAGGTACTCGTTAGAGAACGAGGGCACTGAGCGTGACCACCTCGAGTAGTCATTAGGGAAGTCTACCTTCTCGTCAATGACTGACTCGATGCTGCAGTAGTGTGTCTGGTTCTTTGACCTGAGATGCATCGGCAGTTCACCTTGAGGGTGTTATAGTTTGACTACACCATTACTCGGTCTCCTAGCCATATGGAACCCTGAGGTGTATGTTGGCTATAGCATGTTCATTGTAGGAACTGGATTGCATCAAGATGGGATCTATCTACCTCGGTGGTAGAGGAGCAGCCCTATGATGATCATGAGAATCAAGTCCTGAAGCCCATGGCCATGGCAGAGTGAAATAATAGAAAGAGTTTCTATTTAGATTTTCACATTGGACTCGAATCGAATGATTACATCATATGACAGAGACTAGGGTTTGACGAGTTCACCTTAACCCTAATCTGATCGGGGCTCAAGATAGAAGAACTTAATCACACAGGTAGCTGCACCAAGAGGTTCGCATTCAGCTCTGATGGGTTGCCACCATATACTGCTAGGTGTCACTGGTGGATTTTGGGAGCAATTAGAATGATTTAGATGATCGATCATTCTAGCTGTTCGAATCAGAAGAGTTCTGATCCATCGAAAGGAGTTTCGATGATGTCTATGATAGAGATCATGACATATCCCATTACCATACAGAACTGAACCTAACTGGGTCACACAAACAAGGGTTTGAATCTGGTGATCATCAATTGAACTGATCTAGTTCAATTGATCTGAATGAGATTCAATTAGGTTCAAGGAAATCGTGCTAGCACTCGATTGAACCTAACGTTCTTCTTTTACTATCATAAATAAGTTGTCCTGACTGAGCCAAAGGAGTTTGTGCTCAATCAGAGGCCCTCATATGGTCTGACTGGAGGTTGTCCAAGTCAGAATAGGTTGTCTTATTTGTAAGACATTACCTGCCATTTTTGGTCACCTGCCATTTCTTGTTCTTTGACTTTGGTCAAAAGTCTACCTTTGACTGGTCAAACGTTGACCATTGACCCTTTGACTTTTGACCACATGTCATGCACCTATTGGAGAGCTGGTGGGGGCCTGTCCCCCTGCCAGAACCTGGCAAGGAGAAGGGCGCACGCCAAGGGTGGCGTGAGCCCAAGTAGGAGGCGCCTAGGAGTCCTTGTTGGACAAGGACTCCACCTCCCTTTTGGATTCCAATCAGAGTTCTACTAAGAATCCAGTTTGACTGGTCTTAGGCACCCTCTAAGGAGGAATCCAGGGGTCTCTATTCCAACCAATCAGATTTAGATCTGATTTCACAAAGGGTTGTGATTGGTTGAGAGGAAGAGGAGTTGGATCACAAGAGGTCTATAAATAAGACCCTGCGCCCAACTCAGATTCTAATGCGAATGCAATTCAATTGAGAAACCCCATGCCCCAAGGCTGCCTCTCCCCTCCTTCTCCATGCCATAGTCTCTTCTCCCCTTGCTCTCCACGTCCAAAAGAGTTTTGGACTTAGGTTGGTGCGATTCAGATCAAGGAAAGGCGATCAAAAGCAAGAAGGCTGCGCTGCTGCAAAAGGACGACTGCAGATCTTCAAAAGAGTTTTGAAGATCCTCTAGATCAGATCTAGATCTGATTTTTGGAGGCATGATAGAGAACAAGAGGATCTCCAGATCCAACCCGAGTGGATACCGGTAGAGGCCAGGCGCTTGCGTGGCTAGATCCAGAACCTTCCGCTGCAATCAAGATCATCTACAGGGTAATAGGATTACTCAAATCAGGTAAATTAAATTTGATTTAATTTATCTTATTTTATTTTATTTATTAAAATAATAAGAATTAGATCTAAAACATATCAAGATCTGATTGAGATCAAGAGAAAATTTTTGAAATATATCTCTTGATCTGATCAGATCTGAACGAACCTGGACCGAGAAATCAGGATTTTCCTTCAGATGGAACTTAGATTGTAGCCAATTGGCTTTAGGTCAAGTGGAAGTTTGTTAGATATGTGTGCCCTAGAAGCCAAAATTGGCTGACACTTGTTATACACTTCTAAGGACAAAATTATAATTTTGACTATAAATAATAAAATGGATTATTTTCTATCATAATATGTATTTAGTGTCTGTGAGACATTCCTTGAGTTAATGGTAATGATAATTCTTATTTTCAAGAGTTAAAAATTTAAGGCATGAATTTTCATTATTAACTCATAAAATGCTCCTGACCGTAGGATCATCATGAGGATGGTGATTGATTCGGAAGGTTGGTATATAATCGCTATTTTATAGTAGATGAGGCTTGAGTCTATGGTGTAGAGATACTAGAGTGAGAGTGTAGATACTCATTAGAGAATGAGGGCACTGAGATTAACCACTTTGAGCAGTCATTAGGAAGTCTACCTTCTCATCGATGACTGGCTCAAAACTGCAGTTATGTGTCTGATTCTTTGACCTGAGGTGCATCGGTAGTTCACTTTGAGGATGTTATATTTTGACTACACCATGACTCGGTCTCCTAGCCATTTAAAATTTTGAGGTATATGTTGGCTATAGCATGTTCATTGTAGAAATTGAATTACACCAAGAGGGGATCTATCTACCTCGATAGATAAGGAGTAGCCCTATGATGATCATGAGAATCAAGTCGATAAGCCCATGGTCATGGCAGAGTGAAATAATAGAAAGAGTTTCTATTAAAGTTTTCATATTGTACCTGAATCAAATGATTAATCATATGATGGATATTAGGGTTTGACGAGTTCACCTTAACCCTAATCCGATTGGGGCTCAAGATAGAAGAACTAAACCACACAGGTAACTTCACCGAGAGGTTCATTTTTAGTTCTGATGGGTTGCCACCATATGCTGCTAGGTGTCACTGGTAGATTTTAAGAGTAATTAGAATGATTTAGATGATCAATCATACTAGTTATCTAAATCAGAAAAGTTATGATCCATCGAAAGGTATTTTGATGATGTCGATGATAGAGATCATGACATATCTCATTACCATATGAAACTGAACATAAATGGATCATAGAAATAAGGATTTGGATCTGGATATCATTAATTGGACTAACCCAGATCAATTGATTTGAATTAGATTCAATTAGGTTTAAAAAAATCATGCTAGCACACGATTGAGCCTAATGTTCTTCTTTAATTATCATTAAAAGTTATCTCGACTGAGTCAAATATATTTTGGCTCACTCAGGTACCTTTACTTGGTCTGACTGGAGCTTGTCTAGGTCAAAAAAGGATTGTCTTAATTTATGAGATGAATTTGAGACAACACCTACCATTTTTCATCACCTGCTAAATTCTGTTTCGGACATTTGGTCAAACGTTGATCTTTGACACTTAGATATCTGTCCATGTGTCAAGCCATCATAGGAGAGAAATTTGGACCAGTCCACCTGCTAAAAAGTAGATGGATAAGGGGTGCATTCCTAGAGAGGCATGCACCCATGGATAGAGCATCTGGAGTCCCATATAGATGGGACTCCAGGTTGCTTCGGGGTTTCTACCTAGGTGGCGCCAAAGACTTATCTTTGACCAGTCTTGGCGCTATCTAAGGTTGATTTAGAGGGGCTCTCATCTGATTGGATTAGATGATGTAATCCCACTAATCAAATTTAGATTTGATTCCATAAAAAATCATGATTGGTCGGGATGATGTGGCACTGCATGGCGCAGTAGAATCTATATAAACCCTATCGGTGCCTAGGATCTAGATCTTTAGCCCATTGGCCATGCCACAAGGTTGCTCCTTTCCCTCCTCCATGCCATCTTCAAGTCTTCTTTCTCTTATCCATGCCCAAGAATCTTTGGGCTTCAGTTTGGTGCGATCCATGCAAGAGAAAGGCGATGAGAAAGGAAGAAGGCAGCACTGTTGCAAGAGATGACATCCGATCTTCAAAAGAAGTTTTGAAGATCTTTCAAATCAGATCCAGATTTGATATTTGGAGAAGTGATAAAGAAGAAGAAGATCTCTAG
Organism: Cocos nucifera; assembly: GCA_006176705.1. NCBI lineage: Eukaryota > Viridiplantae > Streptophyta > Magnoliopsida > Arecales > Arecaceae > Cocos > Cocos nucifera. Next base: position 297,094 of record QRFJ01001258.1, read on the forward strand.
ATCCTACCTAAGTGGATATCGGTAGGGGTCAGGCACTTGCGTGGCTAGATCCAGAACCTCAAGGAGACATCAGGATCATCATAGGATAATTTGATTACCGGCTACAAGATAAAGTTAACTTAGATTTAATTTATTTTTTATTTTTATTTTATTTTTTATTAGATCAATAATATCAGATCTGAAAAGTCTCAGATCTGATCTGGATCCAAGAGAAAAATTTTTATAATATCTCTCTTGATCTAATAAGATCTGAACGAACCTGATCTAGAAAATAGAATTTTTTCTTCATTTATTTACTATTTTTGATGTTATAAATATTATAATAAAATCTAAAAAATAGAAAATAAAGTTATTTAATTTTTATTCATATGAGATATGATGAATGCATGTTTAGACTAGTTGTAGAATAGTTTTACATAATTATCTAGAATAGATTTTAATTTGATATGATCAATTTAAATTTAATTTTTTAGATGATTATGAGATAATTTAGATCTAAAAACATGTATGATATGATACATGAAGATGTATGCAAAATATGTTTATAGTTAGATCAATTTTTATATAAGAGATATATGATGTAGATTTAATTAGTTTTATAGTTTTCATATTTCTGATTAAGGCGTTCTCTTTGGCCGTCCGATCATAAGAACAAAGTAGGATTTAAATGCTCTCTCCTCCCATTCGATGGGGTGTTCTTATGATGTGTAGGGGTGCTGTGCGTTTGTCCTTAATCAAAAATCTAAAACTTATTTTCTGCAAAACCCTAGATCCTGAAATCCTAGGATTTTATTTACATATTTTATTTGTAAATCCTAAACTTAATTAAGAATTAAAATTATGAAATATGTTAAATCTAAAAATTAAAAATTTTTAGATTTAAGACATATTCATAAAATTGGGTTTGGGCTTGGTAGCTCAATTAGGTCTAATGGTTGATCAAACCGAATCAAGAGTTGGTTAGATGGGATCAAGCGTGCTTAAATTGACCAATCTAATAGGATTAAGTCTAGATTAAGATCGAATCATATGACTGATCGATCAAGCTAAGACCTAATTAGGCTCAGTGGTTAGAGTCTGGATTGTAGGCTAATCTGATTGGTTTTGGCTAAACAATTTGGTGTCTAAGATAAGTCTAGCAGATATGATTGACTAATTTTTAATTGGGAGCTACTTGACTTGAATGCATTCTTGTCAAGTTAATAGCATATCCCTTCCATCGATCTCACTTACCTAACCATATTTGTCGACCCAGTCCTGATCTAAGGTGGTTAACAATCTAAGCTAACCCATGCCACTAGGTTAGTCATAACTATTATGGCTATTGTAAGTCAAGTTTAAAGAAACCTAAATCAAATCTCCCTAAAAAAAGATTAAGTCTAAGATCTTCCACCATTATAGATATGTGGGCCCTTTCTAGGGTTGATTATTCTCGACTGATCACAATGATTTAGTTGCAATTAAAAGACGCAACCATGTCTATTAGGCATTGGATACTATGGGCTGAAAGATAAATTGGGCTCAATATTCTGGATACGGTGAGAGATCCAATTAGGAATCCAATCTATGAAAATGATGGGTCTGACTTAACTAAGGAGTGGATCAATATTCCAGACATGATGAGAGTCATGAATTAGAGATCAAGTTTGGGTGCACCATGATTAAACAATCATTAGACACGAGTTGTCCATCCATTGGCTAACCCATCACCAATTCTGTTAGGTAAGGTGATGAGTCAGTTAGTGGGACTGCACCATCTATTAAAAATTTATAATCATGAAGATTTTTGCATCTCTATAGAGAGAGTGTAAGGATCCAAAAAAATTATGAAAGTTAATTTATTTAAAAATTAAATTTTTAAATAAATTGGTCAAGTCTTAATTACAATATCTAACTAAAAACTTTGACTCTACAGAAAAAATAAAATGTCTGCATCCAACCCACTAGCACGTATCCTGGATACTCATAGATTGATCGGACCTAATTACAAGGATTGGCTTTGAAACTTCAAAATTATTTTGGATTTTGAGAAGTTAACTCATGTATTGGACTAGGATCCCCCTACCTTACCAGCTCATCCATCCACTGAGCAGAGAGCATCTCTTGACAAGTGGATGGATAAAGATAATAAGACTAGATACTACATATTGGACTCAATGTCTGATGAGCTTCAGCACCAACATGAAGATATCAAAACTATCTGCCAAATGTTGGCTCACCTGCAAGAGATGTTTAGTGAATAGAGTCATGCAGCCAAATATCAGATCACTAAAAACTATTCAAGGCTAAAATACGTGATGAGCAGTCAGTTCAAGATCATTATCCGATGATGATCAAGGACTTGAAAGAGCTTGAGAAGCTCAAAGTGAAGTTAAACTTGGATCTGTAGAATGATATAATTCTGCAATCCTTGACTGATGCATATGGGTAGTTCATCATGAACTACCATATGCATAAACTTTAAAATACTCTAGCCGAGCTTATGAACATGCTGGTTACTACTGAGCTTTTAATGAAAGGTTCTAAAGGCTCAGTATCTACCATGAAATGAACTTCTTCTAAGAGAAAGTCCTTTGGAAAGAAGAAGAAGTCTGTGAAAAGGCAAAAGGTGGAAGGAGGAAACAAGAAAAAAAGCCATAGCCAAAGAAGTAGGCCGCTGACAAAGGAAAATATTTTCATTGCAACACCGATGGTCATTAGAAGCGAAACTACCCTACATACCTGATCACCCTGAAGAATAAGAAGAAGGCAGGTCCTTCTAGAGGTATGCTCGTTATTGAATCTAACCTTTTAATTTTTTCTACATTCAGTTGGGTGCTTGATTCTGGTTCTAGTGCTCATTTGTGCACTACCATGCAGGATCTTGAGGATAGCAGGAGGTTGAGGGATGGTGAGATGATCCTATGCATTGAAAATGGAGTAAGGGTTGCTGCTGTGGCTGTAGGAACCTACCCTCTTTGACTACCATCTGGTTTAGATTTAGTACTTAGGGATTGTTATTATGTGCCTGCAACAAGCAAAAATTTAATTTTTGTTTCATGTTTAGCACAAGAAGGCTATGTAATTAGTTTTCTTAAGGACCATTGTAATATTCTTTATGAAAGAAATAAAATTGCAAGTGATTTTTTTATTAACGATCTTTACTAGTTATATATTGATGTATCTATTTTTAATATTGAGCAAAATGTGAATGCCATAAAATCAAAATGACCTAGGGATAGTCTAAATGATAGGTATTTATGGCACCTTAAACTAGGTCATATAGCAGAAGATAGGATTAACAAATTAGAGAAAAATTGGACTATTGAGTCCATTGACTTTTGAGTCATATCCAATTTGTGAATCATGTCTTCATGGCAAAATGACTAAACTTCTTTTTGTGGAACATGAGGAAAGGGCCACAGATTTACTTGCCCTAGTACATACTGATGTGTGCGGCCTATTTGGTGTGCCGACTAGAGGCAATTTTGTCTACTTCAAAACCTTCATCGATGATTTATCTCGATATGGATATGTGTATCTTATGAGATATAAATCTGAAGCCTTTGAAGTGTTTAAAGAATTCAGATATGAAGTAGAAAAGCAAACTAAAAAATCCATTAAGATTCTTCAGTCGGATCGAGGAGGTGAACATCTTAGTCGAAAATTTCTAGACTATCTCAAGCAGAATGACATAGTCTCTCAATGGACTCCACCTGAAATATCTCAACTCAATGAAATTTTAGAAAGGAAAAATCGGACCCTATTAGATGTGGTTCGATCCATGATGAGCTTCATAGACCTTTTTCATTTTCTTTGGGGACAGTTTGTTAACTGCTATATATTTACTGAATAGAATTTCTTCTAAAATCGTTCCTACCATACCATATCAGATATGGCATGGTAAGAAACCAAGTCTGAGTCATCCCAGAATTTGAGATTGTCCGACTCATGTCAAAAGACAACAAGCAGACAAGTTGGACTATAGGTCCTTTAGAGCTCGATTCATAGGATATCCTAAATAGTTATTAGAATATTATTTCTACATTCCAGAAGATCATAATGTGATTGTGAGTCAACATGCCATCTTTCTTGAAAAATAGTTTATTCAAGATGGTGGCATTGGAAAGCAGATCAAGCCAGAGGAGAAAGTCTACCAAGAGCAAAGAGCTAAAGATCATTTGGAACCAAATCAGGTTGAGCCAATACAATCACTACCTCCTCCACCTCAAAGATTGGAAAGGGTTTTCCATCCTCCTGAGAGATACTTAGGTACTACTTCAAAAGAAGTAGAGAAAATATTCCTCATAGGTAATGAAGTTCATGGTGATGATCCCAAAACCTATAACGAGATGATATCAGGTATTGACTTCGAGAAATGGTTAGAGGCAATGAAGTCAGAAATGGACTTGATGCACTCAAACCAAGTCTGGACCAGGTAGATCCACCATAAGGTATAGTACCTATTGGGTGTAAATGGATCTACAAGAGAAAGATTAGTGCAGATGAAAATGTAGAGACATTCAAAGCTAGATTAGTAGCAAAAGATTATAGTCAACATGAAGGCATTGACTATCAGGATACCTTTTCGCCAGTAGCCATGCTTAAATCCATTCACACGTTGCTTGCTGTTGCAGCCTATTTTGATTATGAAATATGGCAAATGGACGTGAAAACGACATTCTTAAATGGATATCTGGAGGACGATATCTATATGGAACAGCCGCTGGGTTTCACATCTAGTGATACTGATCACAAAGTTTGAAGTTGCAAAGGTCCATATATGGACTTAAGCAAGCATCTCAGAGCTAGAATACTTATTTTAATGATGTGATCAAATTATTTGGTTTCATCAAGAATGAGGAGGAATCATGTATTTTCAGAAAGGTCAGTGGGAGCGCTATTATCTTCCTCGTGCTGTACGTGGATGATATCCTTCTTATTGAAAATAATATTCTCATGTTGACCATAGTTAAAATATGGTTATCTAAAGAATTCTTCATGAAAGACCTAGGAGAAGCATCCTTCATTCTTGGAATCAAAGTCTATAGAGATAAATCGAATAGGATGCTAGGTCTTTCACAGAAGATGTACATAGAGGAAGTGCTAAAGAAGTTTAGCATGGAAAACTCTAAGAGGGGTTTGCTATCCTTCAGAGATGGCATTTATCTCTCCAAAAAAATGTATCCAAACAAATCAGAGGAGATTGAATGCATGAGCAAGATCCCTTATGCTTCTATAATAGGAAGCCTCATGTATGCCATGTTATGTACACGACCTGATATAGCCCATGCTGTGAGTGTCACAAGTAGATATCAATCAAATCCAGGAGAAGAATACTAGACTTCTGTGAAATATATCCTTAAGTACTTAAGAAGAACTAAGGATATGTTCTTGGTTTTTGGTAATGGAGAACTCAAAGTCCAAGGGTATACAGACTTGGATTTTATGTCTGATATAGATGATCGAAAGTCAACATCTGAGAATATATTTGTGTGAAATGGTGGTGCTGTCAATTGAAAGAGTTCCAAATAGATAATAATAGCAGATTCCACCATGGAAGCAGAATACATCGTTGCATCAAAAGTTATGAAGGAGGCATTCTGGTATAACAAATTTGCCATAGAGATCGGAGTGATGCCATCAGATGCTAATCCTCTGTACGATGATAATAATGATGTCATAGTTCTTGCTAAGGAGCCGAGGTCTCATCAAAAATCTAAGTACATCGAGCGGCGATACCACCTCATTCGCGATTACCTCAAGAAAAGATACGTCAAGATCAAGAGAGTCGACTCCGCAGACAATATGGCAGATCCACTTATAAAGTCGTTGGGCCAACAGAAGATCAAAACCCACCATGAAAAGATGGGACACAGATTTATAGCCAATTGGCTTTAGGTCAAGTGGAAGTTTGTTAGATTTGTGTGCCCTAGATGCCAAAATTGGCTGACACTTGTTATACACTTCTAAGGGCAAAATTATAATTTTGACTATAAAAAATAAAATGGGTTATTTTCTATCTCAATGTATGTTTAGTGTCTGTGGTACATCCCTTGAGTTAATGGTAATGATAGTTCTTATTTTCAAGAGTTGAAAATTTAAGACATGAATTTTCATTTATTAACTCATAAAATGCTCCTGACCATAGGATCATCATGAGGATGGTGATTGATTCAGAAGGTTGGTGTACAATCGCTTCTTTATAGTAGATGAGTCTTGAGTCTATGGTGTAGAGACACCAGAGCGAGAGTAAGATACTTATTAGAGAATGAGGGCACTGAGTGTGACCACCTTGAGCAGTCATTAGGAAGTTTATCTTCTTGTCGATGACTGGCTCGAAGCTATAGTTATGTGTTTGGTACCTGAGGTGCATCGGTAGTTCACCTTAAGAGTGTTATAGTTTGACTACACCATAATTCGATCTTCTAGTCTTTCGGAATCCTGAGATGTATGTTGGCTATAGCTGTTCATTGTAGGAATTGGATTGCACCGATAAGGGATCTACCTCGGTAGATGAGGAGAAGCCCTATGATGATCATGAGAATCAAGTCCATAAGCCCATGGTCATGGCAGAGTGAAATAATAGAAAGAGTTTCTATTAAAGTTTTCATATTGGACTTGAATCGAATGATTAATCATATAACGAATATTAGGGTTTGACGAGATTACCTTAACCCTAATTTAGTTGGGGCTCAAGATAGAAGAATTTAATCACATAGATAAATACATCGAGATATTCATTTTTAGTTCTAATGGGTTGCCATCATATGCTACTAGGTGTCACTAGTGGATTTTGAGAGCAATTAGAATAATTTAGTTGATCAATCATACTAATTGTCTGAATCAGAAAAGTTTTGATCCATCGGAAGGTGTTTCGATGATGTCGATGATAGAGATCGTGACATATCTCATTACCATACGAAACTAAACCTAACTGGATCATACAAATAAGGGTTTCAATCTAGATATCATCAATTGGACTAATCTAGTTCAATTGATTTGAATTAGATTCATTTAGGTTTAAGAAAATTATGCTAGCACATGATTGAGCCTAATGTTCTCCTTTAATTATCATTAAAGTTTGTCTCGATCGAGCAAAATATGTCTTGGCTCACTCAGGTACCTTTACTTGGTCTGATTGGAGCTTATCCAGATCAAAAAAGGGTTGTCTTAATTTATGAGATGAATTTGAGACAACACCTGCCATTTTTCGTCACCTACTAAATCCTATTTCGGACATTTAGTCAAACGTTGACCTTTGACACTTAGACATCTGCCCATGTGTCAAGCCATCATAGGAGAGAATTTTTGGACTAGTCCACCTACTAAAAAGTAGATGGATTAGGGGAACACTCTTAGGGAGGCATGCGCCCGTGGATAGAGCATCTGGAGTCCCATATAGATGGGGCTTCAGTTGCTTCAGGTTTTCTACCTAGGTGGTGCTAAAGACTTATCTTTGACTAATCTTGGTGCCATCTAAGGATGATTTAGAGGGGCTCTCATTTGATTAGATCAGATGATGTCACTCCATCAATCAGATTTAGATCTGATTGCACAAAAGGCCATGATTGGCTGGGATGATGTGGCACTGCATGGCGCAACAGGATCTATAAAATCCCTATCTGTGCCAAGATCTAAGAAGCTTGATCCATTGCCCATGCCACAAGGCTGCCCCTCTCCCTCCTTCATGCCATCTTCAGGTCTTCTCTCTCCTACCCACACCTAAGAATTTTTGGGCTTCAGTTTGGTGCGATCCAAGCAAGAGAAAGGCGATAGAAAAAGGAAGAAGGCAACACTATTGTAAGACACAACTCACATCTTCGAAAGGAGTTTTGAAGATCTTCAAAATCAGATCCAAATTTAATTTTTGGAGAGGTGATAAAGAAGGAGAAGATCTTTAGATCCTATCCGAGTGGATATCGGTAGAGGCCAAGCACTTGCGTGGCAAGATCTAGAACCTCAGGTAGATATCAGGATCATCATGAGATAATCAGATTACCCTCAATAAGGTAAATTAAATTATATTTAATTTATTCTTTATTTTATTTTATTTTTTTATTAGATCAATATTATCAGATCTGAAAAGTCTTAGATCTGATCTAGATTCAAGAGAAATTTTTTTGAAATATCTTTCTTGATCCAATCAGATTTGAACGAACCTGATCCAAAAAATTAGCTTTTTCCTTCATCGCTATCAGTAGCAAGAAAGGTTCAACTGGGAGAATCCCTTTGGATGATTGGAAGGAGTTTGGAGGGAGTTCGACTGATGGAAAAATCTATCCGGAGAGAGAGTTCATCTGAAGGAGAAGCTCGGAGAAAATTCGTCTGAAGGAGAAGTCTAGAGGAAGTTTGGCTGAAGGAGAAGTCTGTCTTAAAGAAAAGTCCAGAGGAAGTTCATTTGGTGGAGAAGTCCATTTGGAGGAGAAGTCTGGGGAAAGTTCATCTAGTGGAGAAGTCCATGTAGAGGAAAAGTCCAAAGAATGTTTGACTGAAGGAGAAGTCCATCTAAAAGAGAAGTCTGGAGGAAGTTCATCTAGTGGAGAAGTCCATTTGGAGAAATCCGAAGGAAGTTCATCTGGAGGAGAAGTCCATTTGAAAGAGAAGCCTAGAGGAAATTCATCCAAGTAGTCCCAAAGATCGCCAGGCATACCAAAGGTCGGTCAACCCAGGGACAAGCGAAGCTACAGTTGAAGCTCTTCCATGATCGAAAATCCTTCTCGTTCAAGCATTGGTCCGAAGTTCGGCAGGAGTGGGATTTATCTCCAATAATAGTTCCTCTACTTTTGAGTTTGAAATTTGAAAGAAGGGAGTACAGAATAGGCGACTGTCAAAGTTTCAATTTGGATTTAGTGCTAGCAGTATGGAAAGTTTTGGCATTTATCGTGCTGGCACTGAAGCCTCCTTAAATGTGAAGCAACCCAAAAAGACAAATTTCAAAACTCCCACTAAGATGCTGCCCCAAGTATAGTGCAATTATGGTTCTATCGACCGCCAGTCGCTTGACACAATGAGAGGGACATGCATCAATTAGAGATTGGCTGGAGGAGCCTTTCCATCGTAACCACTTCAAACTCTACAGGATATTTAGGTCTGGCACTTTCTCCTAAGGACTTATTCTTCCTTACACTCTTCTTTCTCCTTCTGCTGTTTTCTTCCTCCTGCCTAAGAGCACTCCGATTCCTTCTTCTGGTTTCTTCGCTTGCTGGTGTTTTTTCCATTCATTTCCTACCATGCCAGTCATCTCATTGATCTTTCAGACCTAACTAGATTAGTTTCAAAATCTTTCTTTTGATTATTTCTGCATCTTTTGCATCTCGTTCTTTTGGTTTCTTTGTAGTAGTTCTGTGTTTTACTTTCTTCAAATTTCAAGATTCTTCTATATTTGAGTTCAATCCAAATGTCTTTTAAAACTACTCATTCATCTGATTCTTGGAGTCCATCCGATCTGACCTCTCAAAACCTCAACTCCGGTGAGGAGGCCAAACTCAAAAGTGTATCCCATTCGATCTTTATACCTGACACCATTCCTTGCTCTCTGTCTTTAGATGATCTTTCACTGATTAGGATCTGGTATGGGGTCCCTCCCGAGTATGAACTAGAACTTCTTGGACCCAGTGACCTGGCTTGCTCTCTCCCGCCCGACCGATTTTGTTTGTACCTGAAAGCCCTTCATGCTGGACTAAGGCTACCTCTTCCATGTTGTAATTAGTCTTTTTCGCTTCTTGAACATTTTGCTTGTCTCCATAGTATCGAACTCCTTCAAGTTTTTGATTGGATTTCTTTTCCTCTACCATCTTGCCAAAGTTCATCCGACCCTCTCCCTCTTTAGAAATTACTACACCTTCAAGCGCCACCCTTCCGCAAGGAATTGGTGGTACCTTTCTCTTTAGTTCGACAAAAAGGGGTTATTGAAAGAAGCCCCTTCTTCTACCCACAATTGGAAGGAGAGGTTCCTTTTTGTGTCTTGCCAAACTTTAATGCTAGGGCTTCCCACTTGGGATCTTCTTAGAGAGTCAATCCATCGAGATCCTAGCTTAGATAGGGGTGATCTTGATTCTGTTAGGAATTATCGGGCTTCCCTTCTACTCGAACTCTTGAAGGATCAAACTCTGTTCAACACGGGTTTGAGTTTCCTTGACCCGACTGGTACTTTTTTGCAAGCTTTGAATTTTCACAGGATTTTGCATGTATGTAGATGTTGATGATTATGATCTCTTATTTGTTGCAGAGATGGATGCTCGAGCCATTAACAGACTTGCCAAAGGACTTCACACTCGAAAAAGAAAGGAGAAAGTACTAGAAGAGAGTTTGAAGAAGGTGAAGATTACTGTTCTGAGCTTCATGGCTCCTTCCGATGCTGCTGCCACTTTCAAGGCTGTCGAGAGCACCAAAGTCCCTTGCCCTATCGAGGTTCCTCCTATTGTCGGGATCAATGTCGTTGGGTGTTTGGTGCCTCTTGCATTCGCAAGTTCCCCCATCGAAGATCGTCCTATTAAGAGAGAGGGGAGAGAGGAGAAGAAAAAGAAGAAAAAAATCAATCGTTGTGAAGGTACAATGCAAGGCTCATCTTAGTCGATCCAATGATAATGATGACTTGAAAGAGGGCCCCTTCAGCACCTCGGATACCATACGAGAGCTGGTCAACAAGTTTGCCTTATCCAAGGTCGTAGATCAAATGGTCGATCTCGATGATGCACAACTCACCTGGGACTCCTTTGGTACCTTTCTTCAGGTAATCGCCCCACTACATCTCTTCTTATTTTTCCTTTTATGTCAATATAACTCTATTTTCTCCTTATAGTCAGATCACCAATTGCTAGCATACATCAAAAAGTTGAACTATTTGAAGTCGGAGTCATAAAGTGTTCAGGAGAACCTCCAGGCCGAAGTTGACCGTCTTCGGAAGAGGACCGCTGAAGTTGACTATCTCTTGGAGGAGAAGATGGCCGAGGTTGGGGCACTTCAGGAGGCACTCCAAAAGAGAGAGCTCATTCTGGCAGAATTGCAGGTTACTTTGGCTTTGGAAGAAGAGAGAAGAAAAAAAGTTGAGGTCATGATTGCTGAGCTAAAGGATGAAACCTTGAGGCAGATCTCGGAGGCAAAGGTCCAGACGGTGGAGGAGTTCAAAATTTCGTCTGAAATGATGGATCTGAATATTGCCTTCAACCAGGTGGCTTTTCAAAAGGGGTACAAGCTCTGCAAGAACTGAGTGGCTGAAAAGTTTTCCAAACTTGATCTCAATTTTTCTTATGGAGACGTCTTGATGAAGAGACTGGATCATCAGCTATTACGACTGACCCTTGTCCTGCCAGAGTAGCCCTTAAGCCCTTCGAGTCTACTGTCGAGGTGCCTGAACCCATGCTGGAGCCTGAGGTTATCCCTGAAGCATCGGGCTCCCCTATTGCTCTTCCTTTTGAATCAGCTGAATTGGCTCCCAGGTCTGCGACTACTACTGGAGTGCTGAGCTCCTCTCCTATTTCTCCTCCCAAGGTTGGGGATTCTTGATGGTTGTATTTTTTCCCTTTTTTTTATCCTATACTCGAAGAACTTTAATTAATGAAAGTAAATTTTTTTTTGTCAATACCTTCAAGTGCTTTTGAATATTTTTTGTGCATTGGATGTAGTCCTTCGTCAATGTCGATCCATTGCCTTAGGGCGTCCCTTTGAAAGCTCATCTTAATCATTTAAGAAAAGAAGTTCATTAGCTGAAAAAGAAATTGAAGAAAACTAAAGATGAACTTCAAAAATTTAGGGAACATGCTTCGAAAGCCATAATCAAGGTCACCCATCTCTGCAAGCTACACATGCGAGATTCTACAAGTGTTGCCATCAAAAAGGGTATCTTCGAGAAGGAGCTTGCTGAACTCAAGAAAAATGCCAGCGACAAATCTTGGACATTAACGATGAAGGTCAGCTTCCTCGAGGTCAGGCTTTAAGCGGTCAAGGAGAAGATTCAATTGTTAGAAGGGAGTTCACTGTGGTCCTCTGATAAAGCATGCTACGAGTGGGATTGATCGAAGAAATTCTCCATGCTCCAGAAGTAGTTGCACATTGCCGAGCTCACTTACGATACTTATCGGTTGGGCTGGAGTGAAAGAATATCCAAATTTGAGTAGAAGCTTCATATCGCTGAGAGTGAGGTGGTCCGACTCCAAAATCAGCTCGTTGATAGCTATTATTCTGGATCAAGCAGGAAGTTGGAGCAGGTTGCAACCTTGAAGAGGGTCATGGGCAAACTCTTTGAATCCATCAAGCAGGAGAAGGCTGAGGTCAGCAGCTGAAGATCTAATTGGCTTGCGAGCAGCAAGCCATTAAGGATGTAGAAGCTGAATTGAAGGTTCTAAAGAAGAGGCTGCGGGAGTCAGAGGAGAACTACCGATGGGCTGATTGGATGTTTCGCAGTAACCTGATGAGGAGGAAAGAGCTTGAAGAAGAGATCATCATTCTGAAGGAATCCTTAGTATTGGCTAGCAGTCCAAAGTCTAAGGAATCTGATCCTTCTTAGGACTTTGCCCATTCTTCTATTTTGTACTTGGTCTTATAGACCCTCATTTTGTAACTATCCTTGACTTTAATGAAATGGCACTTTCTTCTATTGTCCTCTTATGCGGGTTAGATGTTTGTCGACTCTTTTATTCTCTTTACCTTTTTTTTTAGCAGGATGAGCATCGAATAGTATTTTTCCTCCATTTTAAGCAATCAAAAATTTTTATTCATGTTAGGACGAGGTCATCAGGACATTCTTTGGTCTTGCTAAGTCGAGGTTCTCCTTCTATTCCTAGCGAGGCTATAGGGGTGCAAAAGGGCCATTGAAAGGGCCTCTTCCGCATCCCAGCTTAAGTAATCGAGGTCTTCACTTTAGCTTAATGTTAGAATGAGATTCTCCTCCTATTTCTAATAGGGCTATAGGGGTACAAAAGGACTGTTGAAAGGGCCTCTCCCCGCATCCTGGCTTAAGTAATCGAAGTCTTCGTTTTAGCTCAATGTTAGGATAAGGTTTCCCTTCTGTTCCTAACAGGGCTATAGGGGCACAAAAGGGCTGTTGAAAAGACCTCTTCCCACATTTCGACTTAAGTAACTAAGGTCTTCGCTTTAGCTCAATGTTCAGATGAGGTTTTTCTCCTATTCCTAATAGAGCTATAGGAGCACAAAAGGACCATTGAAAGGACCTCTCCCCGTATCCCGGCTTAAGTAATCGAGGTCTTTGCTTTAGCTCAATCTTACGATGAGGTTCCTCTCCTATTCCTACAGGGCTATAGGAGCACAAAGGGGTCATTGAAAGGGCCTCTCCCTGCATCCTAGCTTAAGTAACTGAGGTCTTCGCTTTAGCTAAATGTTAGGGCGAGGTTCCCCTTCTATTTCTAATAGGACTATAGGAGCACAAAATGGTCGTTGAAAGGACCTTTTTCCACATCCCGACTTAAGTAATCGAGGTCTTCGCTTTAGCTTAATGTTAAGACAAGGTTTCCCTTCTATTCCTAACAGGGCTATAGAGGCATAAAATAGCCATTGAAAGGGCCTCTCCCCGCATCCCGACTTAAGTAACCGAGGTCTTCGCTTTAGCTCAATGTTAGGATGAGGTTCCCCTCCTATTTCTAACAGAGCTAACTTCATCTAATGACAAAGTTTGGAAGGCTATTTCCTATCATCATAGTTTTACACTAAGATCGAAGATATTAAAATAAGAAGATTTTATTAAAATGAGATTATTGATAGTACATGCATAAGTTCTTCAAGCTCCATGGATGTGGAAGATTGGTTCCTCCGAGCTCCTTCAAGTAATAAGTTTCAAGTCGGACGACCTCTTTGACTTCGTAAGGATCTTCCTAGTTTGGGGCGAGCTTTCTTTGATTTTGAGATTGTGAAACGGCTGCTCATCAAAGTACTACATCCCCTACTTTGAATATTTTGCCTTTGACTCTGGAGTTATAGTAGTGGGCCACTCTTCATCTATAAGCAGCCATCCAAACTTGAGCTTCTTCTTAATTTTCCTCTAGCAGATTAAGGTTTGCTCTAAGATCCTATGAATTGCATTGCTTGTTAAAGGCTACAACCTATACCGACGGCAGCTTGAGCTCTATCGGGATGACTGCTTCCATTCTGAAAGCCAAAGTGAATGGCATTTCTCTAATTGACAGCTTCTAGATAGTTTGGTATGTCCATAGGACATGGTAAAGCTCATCTGCTCAAGTCCCCCTTGCTCTTTCAAGCATTGCCTTGATGCCTTGCAATAAGATTCTATTGGTCACTTCTGCTTCACCGTTCGCTTGTGGATGGACGCAGATGGACTACTGATGTGAAGTTGTGGAAGATGTTCAAACCTTCATAGAACTCAGCGAACTTCCTTCCAGCAAATTATTGCCCATTATCTGTAATAAGGATTCGAGGCAGGATAAATCTACAAACAATCAACTTTCAGACAAAGTCTTGCACTTTAGCTTCAGTAATCTTTGTTTGGGATTCGGCCTCGACTCATTTGGTGAAGTAGTCAATCATAACTAAGAGATTCTTTCATTTTTCGAGTGTCGTCAGAAAGGGACCAAGTATATCCATTCTCCATTATGCAAATGGCCAAGGGGCGCTTAGTGGGATAAGCTCGGAGGCTGATTGTCTTTGTATATTTGCATTCTTTTGACAACGGTTGCACTTTCTAACATATTCAATGTAATCATGGTGTATAGTCGGCCAATAATAACCTTGCTGAAGTAGCTTATGCGATAGGAATCTGGCACCCAGATGGTTTCTATAGATTCCTTCATGCACTTTCCATAATGCAAAATTGGCATCGAAAGATTGAAGACATCTTAAAAGTGGCAAAGAATATGATCTCTTATATAGTTTGTCTTCATAAAGTATATATTGGGAGGCCTGGTTTCTCAACTTTTGAGCTTTTTTTGGATCATGAGGGAGAGTTCTACCTCTGAGATAAGTAGTCAATGGATCAATCTAGCAGGACTCATGGTCAATCTGCATGGCACTCTGCAGCTTTTTCAAACTTGGGCATTTCAGTACTTCAAAGTATACTTTCTTTGGAAGTTCATTAGGGATAAGTGTGGCCAATTTGGATAGAAGGTTAGCTCTGACATTTTCCACTCTTAGAATCCACTGGATATTGAAACTATTGAAAGTCGGGATCAAGCTCTTCACTTTTTAAAAGTATTTTATCATGTTTTCCTTCCGAGCATCATAATCGCCGTTGACCTGTCCTACTATTAACTATGAATCATTGTAAGCTCAAAGCCAATCTACTTCTAGTTCTTTTGCTATCTTCAGTCCTGCTATCAGACCTTCGTATTCTATTCTGTTGTTCATTATGAAAAACTTAAAATGCAGTGCATACTCGATAATAACCCCTTTTGGGTTGACCAAGATCAGTCCAGCTTCCGCACCGAAAGCATTGGAAGAGCCATCACATATAGGGCCCAAAAACCTTCAGAAAGGTCTGCTCTTTCTTCGGAGAAGCTTGGTTGTAGTCATAGAATGCTGGCCTCATTTTGCTTAGATTCGACATCGTCTGGGATCATGCATTCAACTATAAAATCGATCAGTATTTGAGCTTTAATTGACGGTCGTGGTTTATAGTTGATGTCGAACTCTATGAGCTTAATTGCCCATTTTATGATTCTCCCAGAGGCATCTATTTGGTGAAGAATTGCCTTGATTAGCTGCTCAGTAAGGAGTGTTATTATGTACCCCTGAAAGTAGGGCCAAAGTCTCCATCAGAAGAACATTAGTTAATTTTTCCAATTTAATGTACCTGATCGCTGCATCTCTCAGAATGCGACTTATATAGTAGACAGCCACTGCATTTTCACCTTTTCTTTGATTAAAACCACCATGAGGACTGTTGAGAAGACTGCCAAGTATAGAAACAATCCTTCTCCAGATTTGGGCTTAGCCAGTAGAGGAGGTAAGCCGAGGTAGCTTTTGAGCTCTTCGAATGCTTGTTGGCATTCCATAGTCCAGCAGAAGTTCTATAATTATTTGAGGGCCTAGAAGAAAGGCATGCACTACTTAGCCGACCTCGAGACAAAGCAATTCAAAGATGCCAATTTTTTGATTGGGCGCTGAACTTCTTTTATTAATTTTAGGCAGTCATTTTCTAGATGGCTCGAATCTTCTCCAGATTGGCCTCGATTCCCTGCCTCGAGATCGTGAACCCCAAGAATTTTTTTGAGATTACTCCGAAGACGTACTTGATCAGATTCAACTTCATCTTATATCTTCAGAGAGTGTTGAAGGTCTCTTCAAGGTCAGCTATGTGACTGATCAAAGTTTGGCTCTTGACAAGCATGTCGTCTACATAGACCTACATGTTGTGGTTGATCTACTCTCTAAAACTCTTATTGACCAGACGTTGATATATCATGCCTACATTTTATGCCCGAAGGGCATGACCCTATAACAATAAAGACCATGGTCAATAATAAAAGTAGTTTTTTCCTCATCCTTCGGTGCCATCCGAATTTGATTGTAGCCGGAGAAGGCATTTATGAAGGTGAGAAGCTCATGGCCCAAAGTTGCATTCACCAGTTGAACAATTTTGGATAAGGGATAACTATCTTTTGGACAGACATTATTCAGTTTTTTAAAGTCTATGCACATTCTCCATTTGCCATTGGCCTTCTTGACTAGGACCACATTGGAGACCCAACTTGGATAGTTGAATTCTCGAATGAACCTAGCTTTAAGAAGTTTGTCCACTTTCTCTGCTATTGCCTTCTGCCTTTCTGGTGCATGGCTTCGAACTTTCTCTTTCACTGATCTATATTTGGGATCAACAGTTAGCTGATGCTTTATGATCTCAGCATCAATTCCTAGCATGTCTACGGGGACCCAACCAAAGGCATCGGCATTCTTCCACAAGAAGGAAATGAGCTGCTTTCAAACTTCTCCATCCAAGCTAGAGCTAATCTACATCATGTGTTCTATATTTTCATCATCAAGAGAGATAGCTATCAGGTCTTCCATGGGTTCGCCCCACTCCTCAGTAAGGTCGTCACGAACATCCAGCCCATCAACTGGACAAAGATTAGATTGGCCACTTTTTTGTAAGGTGATGGAGTAGCAATGCCTTGCCAGAGTTTGATCTTCTTTGACCTCCCCAATCTCATGACCTATTGGAAACTTCATCTTTAGATAATAAGTGGATACTACTGCCTGGAGTGCATTCGGATCAGGTAGGTAGAGAATTGCATTGTAAGCAGATAGAGCTTTTACTATCAAAAAGTCGACCTACGCTCTAGTCCATTTAGGGTATTGTCCTGTAGCCATAATTAGTGTTATTATTTCCTCAATTGACATAGCATCATCAGTGAAACCCATCAATGGAGAATTCATAGATCCCAGATGGTTATTAGGTATAGACATTTTAGAGAATGCATCATAAAATAAGACATCAGCAGAGCTTCCATTATCTATCAAAACATGACGTACATCATAGTCAACAATGTTTGGAGAGATTATAACCATGTCGTTATGCGGGAACTAAACTCCTTGAGCATCTTCATCAGTGAAAGTTATTGGTTCTTCAGTCCTTCACTTCTTCTCTTTCCCTGTCGATCTACTAGCCTCTTCCTATCGAAGTCTCCTAGAAATGGTGTTGATGATGCTGAGGGGTGGCCAATTTTCTTACTGCTTTTCCCTCCTTGATGATTCAGGCTGGGATAGCACCCTTGGCCGATCTTCCCTTACTTCAGACCAATGTCGTAGGAATCGACCTAGCCGGCCTTGCCTAATGAGCTCCTCGATCTTGTCTTGGAGCTAGATGCATTCCTCAGTATCATGATCATGGTCACGATGGTAGAGATAATACTTGTTAGGGTTTTGCTTGTCGGGATGAGACCACATCTTCTCTGACCTCGGTAGCTGCTTCTTAATCTCCATCAGGACTTGAGTCTTTGGAGCATTGAGGAAAGAATAGGTGTGGAACCTTTCGGAGAGAGAGTTCCACCATGCCCTTTGATTAGGGCTTCTTTGATGATAAGCTCGAGGAGGAGTTCAGACTCGTCTGCACTCAAGAGGAGTTCTAGAGTGCAGTCGAGCTTTGCTCGACTTTTCTTCAACTATGGGCTTGCTTGAATCATCCACCTGTCGATCTCTCATGGCTTCTTCATCCTTCGCCTTGAAGGCCTCTTCCGCCCGAGCATAACCATCAGCCTGGACCAGCATATCAGTAAAATCTCTAGAGTACTTCTTCTCCAGGGATAACAGTAGATCATTCTTTTGGAGCTCGCCCTTTAATGCAGCCATTGTGATAGACTGGTCCAAGTTTCGAACCTCTAGAGCAGCAGCATTGAAGTGGTTGACATAGGTTCGAATGAACTCTCCTTCCTTCTGCTTGATATGGGTGAGAAAATCTAAGCCTCATCGGGAAGGTTGGCTGTTGATGAAGTGAGCCACAAATTGATGGCTCATTTGATCAAAGAAAAAGATAGTACTCAGCTTAAGAGCCGAGTATCAGTTTCTGACTGCTCCCTTCAGGATGGAGGAGAAAGCTCGGCATAGGATGACATCAGGCATGCCATAAAGTAGTATCATTATTCGAAAGACCTTCAGATGATCGATCGAATCAGCAGTCCGATCGTAGCTCTCAAACTATGGGAGCTTGAAGTTCGACGGGATTGGTTCCTACATGATTTACTAGGAGAAAGGAGGGTCAGTGCAGATGTTGTTGATGTGGGAGGGAGGAGCATGATGGAGTTCTTCGATCCATTGATTTATTTCTTATAACTTTTGATCTAGGAGATCCTCACGATCGTAGATTTTCAAAGTCTTCTAGCAGAATGGGGTTAAGGTCCCCCCAGGGGTCGAATCATGATCGGAGCAAGGGCTCTCTACCCTCTACTTCTCTTTTTCGAAAGTTACTGACTGACTCGCCCAAGTCGGTCATCCCCATACCGTATCTTGGGGTTCTAGTGTAGCCCGCTCTAGCTAGATAGGAATCGATGGTTGTTTTTGCTGCATGGCCTGCATTGCTTCAATGAGGTCTCTAACCTACTGGACCAGTAGGTTGAATTACTCTACGTCCACCATTATTGCCAGTGGATCCTGAGATGCTGAGGATGAGATAGGGGAGGGTAGATCTAGATGAGATCTAGCTGCGGAGGTGGTTGACCACTAAGTCGAGGCCTTCTTGGGAGGTATTGCCAAAAAGTCAATTGAGGAAGAAAAGCATTGAAGGGGAGAAGAAGAAGAAAATGCTTCTATTGAGCACTTCTTTAAGAACAAGGGACCCTTAAAAGAAAGAGGACCCTTTCTCTAGCGCCAATTCTATTGATACAGAATCTAGTTGACATCAAAATTGGCTAGAGTTAGAAAAGCCGAGGTCACCATCGAGATCTGCAAAAGAAGTCCAAACTAGAGGAGGGGTGTCTCCGGTCGGATCCTCTGACGGTCAAGTCAGCTCTTTCGATCAACAGAAATAAAATGCTTAACACAAAAAGCAGAGTTTTGAGATGGAGGAGAGAGCCTTTTTTTTTTTGAAAATATATCTGGAGGGTCCCTTTTATAGACGGAGCTTATAACAAATTGATGGCGATAGCCGTAACTGCTGAGTAGTGGGCCGTTCAAGCCACATGGGATTTGTTACAAAGGGTAGTGTCCATTGTCATGATGCATTCATTATCATAACATGCAATTGGTTAAGATTTAATTGTTGAAGTTTGGACTGAACCCCTATTAGTAGCAAGAAAGATTCGATTGGGAGAAGCCCTTCGGACAATTGTAAGGAGTTTGGAGAAAGTTTGACTCAAGAAGAAATCCATCTGGAGAGAGAGTTCATTTAAAGAAGAAGGCCAGAGGAAATTCATCTGAAGGAGAAGTCCGTTTGGAGGAGAAGTTCAAAAGAAGTTTGACTGAAGGAGAAGTCCTTCTGGAAGAGAAGTTTGGAGGAAGTTCGTCTAGTGGAGAAGTTCGTCTGGAGGAGAAGTCTAGAGAAAGTTCGTCTAGTGAAGAAGTCCATCTAAAGAAGAAGTCCTGAGGAAGTTCGACTGAAGGAGAAATCCGTCTGAAAGAGAAGTTCAAAGGAAGTTCGTCTGGTGGAGAAGTCCATCTAGAGGAGAAGTCTGGAGGAAGTTCATCTAGAGAAGAAGTCTGTCTGAAAGAGAAGTCCAGAGGAAGTTCATCTAGTGGAGAAGCTCGAAGAGAGTTCGTCCAAGTAGTCCCAAAGATCGGCAAGCATACCAAAGGTCGGTCAACCCAGGGACAAGTGAAGCCGTGATTGAAGTTCTTCTGTAATTAGGAATCCTTCTTGACCAAGTGCTGGTTTGAAGTTTGGCAGGAGCGGGATTTAACCCCAACACTTTCCATTCTTCACCTAGGACTTTTTTCATGAATCTTGGAGATGGGATGGATCCCACACTGGAAAGGATGTTATAATTGTCATCGACTCGAAGGAGACAAGCCAGGGCTTTGTCTGCCTAGTCTCGAGCTCATAAAAATATCGTAGCTAAGGTTTCAGATGTTGCTCCTCTAGTTATGCCCCTTCCTGTTTCAGTGAATATGAGGGACAGGCATCCTCCATTGATGAGCAAACTGATAAATCCAGTAGTGGAGACTAGGGTTAGGTTGACGGTCCTGGCAACAGAGGGCATTGATGTGCCAGTGGGTTCGATGATGGAAACTGCTGTGGGGATAGTTCCGATAGCTTCTCCGATGTACGTCACTGCAGACGAACATCCACTAGAAGAAGCCTCTACAGGAAGTCTTCCCATAGGGATAATGAAGATCACAGAGATGACTAGACTTTCTAAGCCAACTAGAATAATCAAGGCCATGGACCCACCAGAACAGATGGTTCTTGTCTCTAGTCTATCTCCAGTTGAAACTCAGATGGAGGCTTTGTAGCTAGCCCCTCCCTCTCCATCTATTGCAAAGATCCTTAGAACTACAACTGAGTTATTAGGGGGTCACCTCTCGCTTGAGGAGAAGCAAGCTTTGAAGGGAGAAGGTGCTCAGTGCCGGGTGGCGAGTGCCTTCAGGTCTTTAGCTTTGGTTGGTCACTATTTGACCAATTTTGCCAGGGTTATCCTTGAACCTTCATCTTTGGATCTCACTAAAGTGAAGGAGGAGATTGATGGGTTGAAGTACTATTTGGAGCAGGAGAAGGCTACCAATACCAAGATGACTGAAGTGGTCGGTTGCTTCAAGAAAGAACTTTCTGAGGCTCGAGAGATGATCAATCATCGAGACAACAAACTAAGGAGAGCTCGTAGAAGGAATGAAGACCTCAAAAGATGAAGGTTTGAAGCTGAATGGGATTGTCGTCGAGCCTGTGATGACATTGACCATTTGAGGAGGACACTTGAGGAAAAAAAGAAACTCTACATCCGAGGTTCATTCTTTAATAGATTTTGATAAAGGGTCGACTAAAAGGCCTAGGACCTCCAGCAGGGAGCATCATGAGAAGGAGACATCTTGGAGGCCAGAAGGTTCTTCAACTAAGGGAGTGCGGTAATTCGAGAACCTTCAGCATCCTAGGTTGAGCATCGAAAGATGAACAAAAGGCTCAATTGATTGTATAAGAATGAGACTGATAATATGATCAAAGCCTGCAAATTGGGGTTTTCTACAGGTTTTGAGAGGTGTAAAGAAATGGCTCAGATTTATCTTCCAATGGATGATGCTGAATCTTTGCAGATAGAATTATCAGACAAGAATTTGAAGGCCATGATAGATTATTGCCTTGAAAGATTTGCAAGTGCATCCGATAATTGATTCTGCCACACAGATGGAAGAGGCCGAGGCTAAAGAAGGCCATTTTGGGGCTAACTATTGAAAGATTTCAAGCTACATCTCCTTTTTATTTCTCTCTTTCTATAAGCCTAGTGTGGCATTAAGATTTATGAATAAATTTTATTTTTGTTGAAATGACTTGCATCTTCTTTTCTTCTCTTCTTCTCGTTGTGTCTCGAGCTTGTGATTTGAACTCCGATTCGAACCGTATTTTGTCGCTTTTGGAGTGCCTGTCAAAGGATTCGAAGGGATTTGAAAGGGATGAAATTGGGACCACCTCTCACATGGTAATTATTATTGCATGTCTCTATACATCCCTTTAAAGATGGTGCAGAGCATGATTTCAGCTGCCCATGCCAGCTATCATATTAGCTATGGAGACCACATCCACTGAATAATTTCCACATGTCTAGGTTGCATCGATTTATGTTTTCCATATTTAACATTCTAAGAAGATGAATCATTTGAAAATCTCATTGGTTCAGTTTGTATATAAGGCTTGGACAAGACAAAAGGTTAGGCTCTATTGTCTCCTTTTATTGCCGGTTCTTCAGCCATTGATCTTCTTCCAAATTTTGTTTCACCTTTTTGCCTTTGAAGAAATGGCTCGCACTGGCGACTTGGACTTTGCTCCAATGACTTTTCAGTTTGAGATGATGGAAATGGACTTGGTGCTGATCCAAAACCAATTCCATATTCCTTCTGGGTTTCAATTGAAGGTTCCAAAAGTAGAGGAGTGGGTCTGCAGTCCTCCCCTAGATTGGATTAGTCTTTACGAAGAGTATTTTTGTGCTAGGATAAGATTTTCTTTCCATCCATTTTTCATTACCCTTTTCTATTTTCTTGAGATGTCGCTTTGTTCGCTGGTCCCAAACTCATAGCGGCACATCTGTGGCTTTATTGTGACATGCGTAATGGCTGGTGTCGAACCCAATATTATGCTTTTTTGCTATTATTTTACTTTAAGAAGACATGCTGAATCTCGTGAGTGGTGGTATGTGACTCCTAGGAGCAGGAAAAATACTCCCCCATTGATCCAAGGTGCCCCTTCCATCGTCTATGTTTGGAAAGGGCATTTTTTATTTGTTTCTTAAACTTTGGATGAGGAATGGGGCTTTCTAGACTAGGGACAACCTCAGGAGGCCATGTTGAAGGAGCCATCGCTTGATTAGCATTTGAGGAAAGATTTGAATAGTCTACATAGTTTTGAAATTTTGGAGCTAAAAGAGCTCCTATCTAAGCAGACTCTATTTAATGTGGGCATCAACTAAGTTGACTTATAGGCTTCATGCCCTATGATTATATTTATGTAAACCTTTAAAACCCAAGCCTAATTGATAAATATTTTAGATTTTAGGAGTGGATTTGAGCCTATCGAAGATGTCAGATCTAAAGACCTTTCAAAAAAGAAAATTGGAGCCAATCAGCAATAGATCCACCCACGCCCGAGTCAAATGTCTTCCTACATCACCGACCTCTAGGTCAGAGGAGCCTGAGCCTCTCACTACTGATGATTTTAGGATTGTGAGAGTTCAGCCTAACTTAGGTTCATCGATTCTTAAGAAAGGTCATAGAAGCCTGGCTGAGTGTTTATTCTGCGAGTTTGTTTTGAGTCTACCAGCTTTTGATGTTTTTGACTTCTTTCTAGAGGAAGAGCCAGTCGAGATTGTTGGGACTTTCGAGACTACGCCAGCTGAATTGAAGCTTGAGGCATCCATCGTGAAAGATTATGAGCTGATAAGTAATGCATTCTCCAACTTTCTCTATCCAGTCAATGCAATGAAATTGTCGATTGAGTTTCATAAAATAAAGAGGCAAAAAGCTTTGGATTGTTTTATCCGAGTGAGTCGAAGATGCATATCATTATGCTTTTCTTAACCTCTTTATTTTGAGATGTGTCTATTATAAGCTATTGGTGTGAATTCTGATTGTCGTTGGAGAAGTGCTGGAGTTGAAGAAGATGAGGTCGCCATCGATGACCTATAAAATAAGTCTCATCCAGAATCAGGGGTGGCAGCTCCAGCAAGACCCTCCGACGATCAAGTCAGCTCTTTCGACCAACAGAAATAGAGTGCTCAGTCAAGAAAGTTGTAGAGTCTTAGAAAGAAGAAGAGAGCTTAGAAAAAATATATCTGGAAGGTTTCTTTTATAGATAGAGCCTGTAACAAACTAATAGTGATAGTCATAACCGTCTGGTAATGGGCCGCTCAGGCCATGCAAATTTTATTACGGAGGATGGTGTCTGTTGTCACGACTTGCCAGTCAAGAGTGGTGTCCATTGTCATGACTTGCCAGTCGAGAGTGGTATCTATTGTCGTAACTTATCAGTCTGTTGAGATTTAATAGTTGAAGTTTGGATGGGATAGATGTCGGTTGGTGAAGAACTTTGAGTTATATCAATTTCAGAGGAGTTTAGACTCCTTTAAGGTAGTCTGTGTGTGAGTTGATTCGTGCTTTTATGGAGCCAGATTCGAGGGGAGACCTTTCTAGATGACTATCGAAAGTTCGGCCAGGAGGGGTTTAGGAGTGCTACAACTAGAGGAGTCTTTGAAGGAAGTCTGCCAGAGATGTCCGAACGTGGATCCACTGAGGGGATCCAGAAGTAGGTCTGCTGGAGGAATCTACATATAGATTCGCTGGAGGAGAGACCTCAAGAAAAAATTGTCCGATGGAGGGATTTGGTTGAAGGCAAAGTCTAGAAGGAATTTAACTGCTAGAGAGGTCCAGAAGGAGCTCGGCTGCTGGAGAGGTCTGGAAGGAGCTCAGCTGTTGGAGAGGTCTAGAAAGAGCTTAATTGCTGGAGAGGTCCAAAAGGGGCTCGACTGCTAGAGAGGCCCGGATGGAGCTCGATTGCTGGAGAGGTTCGAAAGGAGCTTGATTGCTGGAGAGGTCTGAAGAGAAAGAATTCATGATTGAATCTCTTCTACAATTATTAGTTAAATTAGGCTAAGCATCAGACTGAACATCGATGGAAGTGGGATTTATCCCCAACAATAGTCCTCCTACTTTTGAGTTTGAAATTCAAAGGAAGAAAGAAAAAAGGTGACTACCGAAGTCTGATCCTGAATTTTCACGTTTGTCAGAACGAGACATTTTGGTATTTATCGCATTGGCATCGAAGCTTTCTAAGTCTGAAATGAGTTCAAAAGGATGGCCCTTCGAATCTCCCATCGAAACTCTATCCTAGGTACGGTGCTATAAAGACTCCATCCGTCACCACTCTTCTATCATGACGAGTGGGACATGTGGCATACACTGACCGATCGAAGTCGATCCGCAATCATAACCATTTTGGGTTATCTCTAGCTATTTAAGGCCTTCTCCTCTCATTTGAAAGCCATTCTTGCTTGAGTCTTCTCCTTCCTTTGGTCTCCGTTCATCTTCTTCCCAAGGGTTTTGGCCTCCTCCCTTGCCTTCCTGAGCTCTAGACATCCTTTCGACTAATTCTCATCGCATCCATAGTCCTTTTATTCTCCCCGAATAGCTTAGGTCAGTTTTCTAATCCTTCTCTTAGATTATTCATGCTTTTTCTTTCTAGCTTCTTACTCCCCTGATTTCTTGATAGGAACATTTTTCCTACATTTTTTCTTATTTTTTAGAGATTTTCTTGCGATCTAATTTTGATCTGAATGTCTTCCAAAACCTCTCACTTCATTAGTTCTTAGGGCTCACCTAGACCGACCCTCCTTAATCCTGCACCCTCGATCGAGGTAGAACCTAGGAGCATGTCTCACTCGTCCTTTATTCCAGACACCATCCCACCCGTTCTTACTCTGGACGATTTTTCTCTGATCCAAATCCAATATGGAATCCCTCCAAAATATGACCTTGCACTCCATAGCTCTGATGATCGAGTCAGCTCTCCTCCGATCGGCTAGTTTTGTTTGTACTTAGAAACTTTGCATGCTGGGCTTAGGCTCCCACTGCCCCCTTTTGTAGTCACCCTCTTCTGACTTTTAAACATCTCTTTCATATTTATCGTATCGAACTTCTTTCAGTTTGTCATTGATTTTCTTTTCCTCTGTCAATTGGCTGAGATCCAGTCGACCATTTTGCTCTTTAGGAATTTCTACACCTTCAAGCACCATCCTTCTACGAAGGACTGGTAGTACTTTTCTTCATAGTTTGGTAAGAAGGGGTTATTGAAAGGTGCCTCTTCTTCCATTCATGATTGGAAGAAAAGTTTTTTTTTGTGCATTGTCCGATCCTGCTCTTAGATCTTCCTCCTTGGGGTTATATTAGAGAGTCAGTTCATCGAGCTCCTATCTTAGATGGAGCCGACCTTGATTCCTCCAATAAACTCAAAGTATACCGAACTCCTCTCCTTCCTATTCTTCTGAGAGAACAGACCTTGTTCAACCTAAGTCTGAGTCCCCTTGACCCTACTGGTACACCTTTTTCTTTTTGAATTCACAAGGTTTTGCACATGCATATTGCCACTAACCACACTTCTTTTCCTATTGTAGAAATGGATACCAAAGCTACCGAAATGCTTACCAAAGGGCTTTACACCAAGAAGAGGAAAAGAAAGGCATCAAGTGATAGCTCGAAGAGGATGAAGGTTGGCACTTTCAACTCTGCGGTCCCTACCTCCATTGCCATTGCACCCAAGGTCATTGCCAGCATCGAAGTTGTCTTAACTATTGAGGTCGGCACTGCTGGTGTAGGCTCCATGCCTCCCATGCCCTCAGGTTCTTCTAGTGGGGATCGGGCTTCAGAGCCCCCTACCGAGGGAGAGATAGGAGAAGAAAGAAAAAAGAAGAAAGCTATCGCCAAGACATCCCGCAAGGCTTGCCTTAGTGGATCGGATGGCGATAGTGATGAACGAGGGGAGGATCCCTTCAACAACCCAAAGATCATTCAGGATCTAATCGACAGATTTGCCATGTTGGAGGTGGTGGACCACATGGCCGACCTTGACCCACTGTAGCTCGTTTGGAGTTCTCTTGGAATTGTCCTCAAGGTAACTGCTCCATCGCTCGACCCTTCTGCTCCTCTCTTTTCTTCTCCTTTTTTTTTTTAACATTAATCATTTATTATAGTCGAATTACTAGATGCTCATTTACATCAAGAGGGTGCACCATCAGGAGGCGAAAGCATAGAAGGTCCAAAAGGACCTTCGAGTTGAGATCTACCAGTTAGATATATGTGCCCTAGAAGCTAGAATTGGCTGACACTTGTAATACACTTCTAGGGGCAAAATTATAATTTTAACTAAAAGCAATAAATGGGTTATTTTCTATCACATATGTGTATTTAGTGTCTGTGATACATCTTTTGAGTTAATGGTAATGATAATTCATATTTTCAAGAGTTGAAAATTTAAGACATGAATAATCATTGTTAACTCATAAATTGCTCCCGACCATAGGATCATCACGAGGATGGTGATTGATCCAGAAGGTTGGTGTACAATCACTTCTCTTTAGTAGATGAGTCTTAAGTCTATGGTGTGGAGACACCAGAGTGAGAGTACAGATACTCGTTAGAGAACGAGGGCACTGAGCGTGACCACCTCGAGTAGTCATTAGGGAGTCTACCTTCTCATCAATGACTGACTCGATGCTGTAGTAGTGTGTCTGGTTCTTTGACCTGAGGTGCATCGGCAGTTCACCTTGAGGGTGTTATAGTTTGACTACACCATTACTCGATCTCCTAGCCATATGGAACCCTGAGGTGTATGTTGGCTATAGCATGTTCATTGTAGGAACTGGATGGCATCAAGATGGAATCTATCTACCTCGGTGGTAGAGGAGCAGCCCTATGATAATCATGAGAATCAAGTCCAGAAGCCCATGGCCATGGCAGAGTGAAATAATAGAAAGAGTTTCTATTTAGATTTTCACATTGGACTCGAATCGAATGATTACATCATATGACAGAGACTAGGGTTTGACGAGTTCACCTTAACCCTAATCTGATCGGGGCTCAAGATAGAAGAACTGAATCACACAGGTAGCTGCACCAAGAGGTTCGCATTCAGCTCTGATGGGTTGCCACCATATACTGCTAGGTGTCACTGGTGGATTTTGGGAGCAATTAGAATGATTTAGATGATCGATCATTCTAGCTGTTCGAATTAGAAGAGTTCTGATCCATCGAATGGAGTTTCGATGAACTGAACCTAACTAGATCACACAAATAAGGGTTTGAATCTGGTGATCATCAATTGAACTGATCTAGTTTAATTGATCTGAATGAGATTCAATTAGGTTCAAAAAAATCGTGCTAGCACTCGATTGAACCTAACGTTCTTCTTTTGCTATCATAAATAAGTTGTCCTGTCTGAGCCAAAGGAGTTTGTGCTCAATCAGAGGCCTTCATATGGTCTGACTGGAGGTTGTCCAAGTCAGAAAAGGTTGTCTTATTTGTAAGACATTACCTGCCATTTTTGGTCACCTGCCATTTCTTGTTCTTTGACTTTGGTCAAAAGTCTACCTTTGACTGGTCAAACGTTGACCATTGACACTTTGACTTTTGACCACATGTCATGCACCTATTGGAGAGCTGGTGGGGGCCTGTCCCCCTGCCAGAACCTGGCAAGGAGAAGGGTGCACGCCACCCTAGGCGTGTGCCCAAGTTGGAGGCGCCTAGGAGTCCTTGTTGGACAAGGACTCCATCTCCTTTTTGGATTCCAATTAGAGTTCTTCTAAGAACCAACTTTGACTGGTCTTAGGCACCCTCTAAGGAGGAATCCAGGGGACTCTATTTCCACCAATCAGATTTAGATCTGATTTCACAAAGGGTTGTGATTGGTTGGGAAGAAGAGGAGTTGGATCACAGCTAGTCTATAAATAAGACCCTGTACCCAACTCAGATCAACACATATGATGAGATCATAGTTTCCCCATGCCCCAAGGCTGCCTCTCCCCTCCCCTCCATGCCAAACCACCTTCTCCCCTTGCTCTCCATGTCCAAAAGGAGTTTTGGACCTTGGTTGGTGCGATCCAGATCAAAGAAAGGCGATCAAAAGCAAGAAGGCTGCACTGCTGCAAAGGACGACTGCTAGATCTTCAAAAGGAGTTTTGAAGATCCTCCAGATCAGATCCAGATCTGAATTTTTGGAGGCATGATGAGAGAAGATCTCCAAGAGGATCTCCAGATCCGAGTGGATACCGGATAGAGGCCAGGCCACTTGCGTGGCTAGATCCAGAACCTTCCGCTGCAAACAGGATCATCAACAGGGTAATAGGATTACCCAGATCAGGTAAATTAAATTTGATTTAATTTATCTTTTAATTTTATTTTATTAAAATAATAAGAATTAGATCTAAAACATATCAAGATCTGATTGGGATCAAGAGAAAAATTTTGAAATATATCTCTTGATCTGATCAGATCTGAACGAACCTGGACCGGAAATCAGGATTTTCCTTCAACTGGTATCAGAGCCATGGTTCTAAAATTATTTAGATCTAATTTTAAATTTATTTTAATTAGAAAATAATTGATTTTAGATGTCACATGAGATGTGATCAGATCTAAAATCAGAAAAAATTAAAATTAAATAATTTGGATCTAAGATTAGAAGATATGCATGACTAGTTCTAATTCTAGAATAGAATAGTTCTATAGAATAGTCTTGCATGTTTTTGATTTAATTTGATTAAATCATATTTTAGATCTTTTATTTACTATTTTTGATATTATAAGTGTTATAATAACATCTGAAAAAATAGCAAATAAAAATTATTTAATTTTTGAAATATCATATGAGATATGATTGATGCATGTCTAGACTAGTTGTAGAATAGTTCTACATAATTATCTCTAGATTAGAATTTATATTTGATTAGATCAATTTAAATCTAATTTTTTAGATTATTATGAGATAATTTAGATCTGAAAACATGCATGATTATGATACATGAGATGTATGCAAAATATGCCATGATTAGATCTACTTTGTATATGAGATATATGATATAGATCTGATAACTGTTTTGTAGTATTGAATGTTCCTGATTAAGGCGTTCCTCTTGGCCGTCCGGTCATAAGAACGAAGAAGGGTTTAAAGGCCCTCTCTTCCCATTCGATGGGGTGTTCTTATGATGTGTAGGGGTGCTGCGTGTTCGTCCTTAATCAGAAACCCAAAACTTACTTTCTGCAAAACCCTAGATCCTGAAACCCTAGGATTTATTGTGCATATTTTGTTTATGAACCCTACTTAATTAAGAATTAAGTTTATGGAATATTAATTAGGTCTAAAATTGAGAATTTTAGATCTAAGACATATTCATAATACTGGGTTCGGGCTTGGGTAGCTCAATTAGGTCTAAGCGGTTGATCAAACCGAATCAAGAGTTGGTTAGATGGGATCAACAATGCTTAAATTGACCAGCCTAATAGGATTAAGTCTGGGTCAAGATCGAGTCACGATCAAGCAAGACCTAATTAGGCTCAGAGGTTAGAGTCTGGATTGTAGGCTAACCCAATTGGTTCTGGCTCAACAATTTGGTGTCTAAGGTAAGTTTGGCATAGACGACCGACTGACTTTTTTAATTGGAAGCTACTCGACCTGAATGCGTTCTTGTACGAGTTAATGGCATATTCCTTCCACCGGTCTCACTTACCTGGCCATATCTGTTGACACAGTTCTGATCTGAGGTGGTCAATAATCCGAGCTAACCCATGCCACTAGGTTAGTCATAATTGTTATGACTAAGCCAAGTCTAGTTTAATGAGACCTGAATCAATTCTCCCTAAGAAAAGATTAAGTCTGAGGTCTTCCACCATTGTAGATGTGCGGGCCCTTTCCGGGGTTGATTGTTCTCGGCTGGATACAGTGGCTCAGTTGCACCGGGAAGATGCAACCATGTCTATTAGGCATTGGATGCTATGGGCTGGAGGATGAGTTGGGCTCAATATTCCGGATACGGTGAGAGACTCAATTAGGAATCCCAGTCTATGCAAATGGTGGGTCTGACTTAACTAAGGAGTGGATCAATATTCCGGATACGGTGAGATTCATGAATTAGAGACCAAGTTTGGGTGCACCATGATTAGAGAATCATTGAACAAGAGTTGTTCACTCATTGGCTAACCCATCACCAATAACTGTTAGGTGAGGTGATGAGTCAGTTGGTGAGACCGCACCACCCACTAGAAATCATTAATCATGGAGATTTTTGCATCTCTAACAGAGGGAGTGTAGGGATCCGAGAAAATAGTGGGAGCTAATTTGTTTAAAAATAAAATTCCTAAATAAATTGGTCAAGTCAAAATTACAGTATCTAACTAGAATCTTTGACTCTCTACAGGAAAAATGTCTGCGTCCAACCCATTGGCACGTATCCTGGACACACATAGACTGACTGGACCCAATTATAAAGATTGGCTCAGGAACTACAAAATTATTTTGGGTTCCGAGAAGTTAACCCATGTTTTGGACCAGGACCCTCCCACCTTACCAGCCCGTCCATCTGTTGAACAGAGAGCGTCTCTGGAAAAATGGATTGACGAAGATAATAAGGCCAGATATTACATGTTGGGCTCGATGTCTGATGAGCTCCAGCGCCAACATGAAGATATCGGGACTGCTCGCCAAATGTTGGCTCACCTGCAGGAGATGTTTGGTGAACAGAGTCGCGCAGCCAAATATCAAGTCACAAAATGACTTTTTAAGGCTAAGATGCGTGATGGGCAGTCAGTCCAAGATCACTGTCTGACAATGATCAAGGACATGGAAGAGCTTGAGAAGCTCGGTGTGAAGTTGGACTTGGACCTGCAGAACGATATTATTCTGCAATCCTTGACTGATGCATATGGGCAATTCATCATGAATTACCACATGCATAAACTTCAGAATTCCTTGGCCGAATTAATGAATATGCTGGTTACCGCTGAGCTTTCTATGAAAGGTTCTAAAGGCTCAGTTCTTGCTATGGAACGGACTTCTTCCAAAAGAAAGTCTTATGGAAAGAAAAAAAAGTCTGTGAAAAAGCAAAAGGTGGAAGGATCAAAGAAGAAGAAGGCAGAGTCCGAAGAAAAAGGCCGATGTCAAAGGAAAGTGTTTCCATTGCAACAGCGATGGCCATTGGAAGCGGAACTGCCCTACTTACCTGGCCACCCTGAAGAACAAGAAGGAAGGTCCTTCTGGAGGTATGCTCGTTATTTGAGCAAAACATGAATGCCAAACGACCTAGGGATAGTCCAAACGACAGATATCTATGGCACCTGAGATTAGGTCATATAGCAGAAGATAGGATCAACAAATTGGAGAAAAATGGGCTATTGAGTTCATTGACTTTTGAGTCATATCCAACTTGTGAATCTTGTCTTCAAGGCAAAATGACTAAACTCCCTTTTGTTGGACATGGGGAGAGGGCCACAGATCTCCTTGCCCTAGTACATACTGATGTGTGCGGCCCATTTGATGTGCCGGCTAGAGGCAATTTTGTCTACTTCATTACCTTTATCCGATGATCTGTCTAGGTATGGGTATGTGTATCTTATGAGACATAAGTCTGAAGCTTTTGAAAAGTTCAAAGAATTCAGACATGAAGTAGAAAAACAAACTGGAAAACCCATTAAGGTTCTTCGATCAGATCGAGGAGGTGAATACCTTAGCCAAAAATTCCTAGACTATCTCAAGGATAAATGGCATAGTCTCTCAATGGACTCCACCAGGAACACCTCAACTCAACGGGGTTTCAGAATGGAGAAATCGGACTCTATTAGATATGGTTCGATCCATGATGAGCTTCACAAACCTCCCTGATTTCCTTTGGGGACACTCATTGTTAACTTCAATCTATTTACTGAATAGGGTTCCCTCTAAAACCGTTCCTACCACACCGTATGAGATATGGCACGGTAAGAAACCAAGTCTGAGTCATCTCAGAATTTGGGGTTGTCCAGCTCATGTCAAAAGACAACAAGCGGACAAGTTAGAGTTTAGGTCCTTTAGAGCTCGATTCATAGGATATCCTAAAGAGTCATTAGGATACTATTTCTACATTCCAGAAGACCACAATGTGATTGTGAGTCGACATGCCATATTTCTTGAAAAATAGTTTATTCAAGATAGCGGCATTGGAAAACAGATCAAGCTTGATGAGAAAGTCTCACAAGTGGAATGAGCTAAGGACCAATTGGAACCAAATCAGGTTGAGCCAATAAGAACACTACCTCCTCCACCTCGTAGATCGGAAAGAGTTTCCCATCCCCCTGAAAGATACTTAGGTATTATTTCAGAGGATGTAGAGGAAATGTTCCTCATAGGTAATGGTGCTCATGGTGATGATCCCAAAACCTACAACGAGACGATATCAGATATCGACTCCGAGAAATGGCTAGAGGCAATGCAGTCAGAAATTGACTCGATGCACTCAAACCAAGTCTGGACCTTGGTAGATCCACCAGAAGGTATAGTACCTATTGGATGTAAATGGATCTTCAAGAGAAAGATTGGTGTAGATGGAAATGTGGAGACATTCAAGGCTAGACTAGTGGCAAAAGGTTATAGTCAATGCGAAGGCATTGACTATCAGGATACCTTTTCCCCAGTGGCTATGCTAAAATCCATCCGCACATTGCTTGCCGTTGCGACCTATTTCGATTACGAAATATGGCAAATGGACGTGAAAATGACGTTCTTGAATGGATATCTTGAGGAAGATATCTATATGGAACAGCCGCTAGGTTTCACATCCAGTGATGCTGATCACAAGGTTTGCAAGCTGCAAAGGTCCATATATGGACTTAAGCAAGCATCTCGGAGCTGGAACACTCATTTCAATGATGTGATCAAAAAGTTTGGTTTCATCAAAAATGAAGAGGAACCATGTGTTTTCAAAAAGGTCAGTGGGAGCGCTGTTGTCTTCCTCGTATTGTACGTGGATGACATCCTCCTTATTGGGAATGATATTCCCATGTTGACATCAGTCAAGATGTGGTTGTCCAAGAAATTCTCCATGAAAGACCTAGGTGAAGCATCCTTTATTCTAGGAATTAAGGTCTATAGGGATAGACCGAATAGGATGCTAGGACTTTCACAGAAGATGTACATAGAGGAAGTACTAAAGAGGTTTAGTATGGAAAACTCTAAGAGGGGATTAATACCCTTCAGACATGGTATTCATCTTTCCAAGAAGATGTGCCCCAGCACACCTGAGGAAATAGAACGCATGAGCAAGATCCCTTATGCTTCTGCAATAGGGAGCCTCATGTATGCCATGCTATGTACACGACCTGATATAGCCCATGCTGTGAGTGTCACAAGCAGATATCAGTCAAATCCAGGTGAAGAACACTGGACTTCTGTGAAATGTATCCTTAAGTACTTGAGAAGAACTAAGGATATAATGTTGGTCTTTGGTAATGGAGAACTCCAAGTCCAAGGATACACAGACTCAAATTTCATGTCTGATATAGATGATCGAAAGTCGACATCTGGCAGACTATTTGTGCTGGAAGAGTTCCAAGCAAACGGTGATACCACCCCATCCATAATTACCTCGAGAAGGGTTACGTCGAGGTCAAGAGAGTCGACTCCGTAGATAATGTGGCAGACCCACTTACAAAGCCGTTGGGCCAACAGAAGTTCGAAGCCCACCTTGAGAAGATGGGACTTAGACTTGTAGCCAATTGGCTTTAGGACAAGTGGGAGATTGTTAGATATATGTGCCCTAGAAGCCAGAATTGGCTGACACTTGTAATACACTTCTAGGGGCAAAATTGTAATTTTGACTAAAATCAATAAATGGGTTATTTTCTATCACATATGTGTATTTAGTGTCTGTGATACATCCTTTGAGTTAATGGTAATGATAATTCATATTTTCAAGAGTTGAAAATTTAAGACATGAATAATCATTATTAACTCATAAATTGCTCCCGACCATAGGATCATCACGAGGATGGTGATTGATCCGGAAGGTTGGTGTACAATCGCTTCTCTTTAGTAGATGAGTCTTGAGTCTACGGTGTGGAGACACCGGAGCGAGAGTACAGGTACTCGTTAGAGAACGAGGGCACTGAGCGTGACCACCTCGAGTAGTCATTAGGGAAGTCTACCTTCTCGTCAATGACTGACTCGATGCTGCAGTAGTGTGTCTGGTTCTTTGACCTGAGGTGCATCGGCAGTTCACCTTGAGGGTGTTATAGTTTGACTACACCATTACTCGATCTCCTAGCCATATGGAACCCTGAGGTGTATGTTGGCTATAGCATGTTCATTGTAGGAACTGGATTGCATCAAGATGGAATCTATCTACCTCGGTGGTAGAGGAGCAGCCCTATGATGAATCATGAGAATCAAGTCCAGAAGCCCATGGCCATGGCAGAGTGAAATAATAGAAAGAGTTTCTATTTAGATTTTCACATTGGACTCGAATCGAATGATTACATCATATGACAGAGACTAGGGTTTGACGAGTTCACCTTAACCCTAATCTGATCGGGGCTCAAGATAGAAGAACTTAATCACACAGGTAGCTGCACCAAGAGGTTCGCATTCAGCTCTGATGGGTTGCCACCATATACTGCTAGGTGTCACTGGTGGATTTTGGGAGCAATTAGAATGATTTAGATGATCGATCATTCTAGCTGTTCGAATCAGAAGAGTTCTGATCCATCGAAAGGAGTTTCGATGATGTCGATGATAGAGATCATGACATATCCCATTACCATACAGAACTGAACCTAACTGGGTCACACAAACAAGGGTTTGAATCTGGTGATCATCAATTGAACTGATCTAGTTCAATTGATCTGAATGAGATTCAATTAGGTTCAAGGAAATCGTGCTAGCACTCGATTGAACCTAACGTTCTTCTTTTACTATCATAAATAAGTTGTCCTGTCTGAGCCAAAGGAGTTTGTGCTCAATCAGAGGCCCTCATATGGTCTGACTGGAGGTTGTCCAAGTCAGAAAAGGTTGTCTTATTTTGTAAGACATTACCTGCCATTTTTGGTCACCTGCCATTTCTTGTTCTTTGACTTTGGTCAAAAGTCTACCTTTGACTGGTCAAACGTTGACCATTGACACTTTGACTTTTGACCACATGTCATGCACCTATTGGAGAGCTGGTGGGGGCCTGTCCCCCTGCCAGAACCTGGCAAGGAGAAGGGCGCACGCCACCCTAGGCGTGTGCCCAAGTTGGAGGCGCCTAGGAGTCCTTGTTGGACAAGGACTCCATCTCCTTTTTGGATTCCAATTAGAGTTCTTCTAAGAACCAACTTTGACTGGTCTTAGGCGCCCTCTAAGGAGGAATCCAGGGGACTCTATTCCCACCAATCAGATTTAGATCTGATTTCACAAAGGGTTGTGATTGGTTGGGAAGAAGAGGAGTTGGATCACAGCTAGTCTATAAATAAGACCCTGTACCCAACTCAGATCAACACATATGATGAGATCATAGTTTCCCCATGCCCCAAGGCTGCCTCTCCCCTCCCTCTCCATGCCAAACCACCTTCTCCCCTTGCTCTCCACGTCCAAAAGGAGTTTTGGACCTTGGTTGGTGCGATCCAGATCAAAGAAAGGCGATCAAAAGCAAGAAGGCTGCACTGCTGCAAAGGACGACTGCTAGATCTTCAAAAGGAGTTTTGAAGATCCTCCAGATCAGATCCAGATCTGATTTTTGGAGGCATGATAGAGAAGAAGAGGATCTCTAGATCCAACCCGAGTGGATACCGGTAGAGGCCAGGCGCTTGCATGGCTAAGATCCAGAACCTTCCGCTGCAAACAGGATCATCAACAGGGTAATAGGATTACCCAGATCAGGTAAATTAAATTTGATTTAATTTATCTTTTAATTTTATTTTATTAAAATAATAAGAATCAGATCTGAAATATATCAAGATCTGATTGAGATCAAGAGAAAAAATTTTGAAATATATCTCTTGATCTGATCAGATCTGAACGAACCTAGATCGGAAAATCAGGATTTTCCTTCACTACCATCTTCAAGAGAGGGTCACCGTGGTCGAGCACCTTGCAGACAAGAAGGCGATGGACATCAGGAGTCTCTAGGCTGTGCTTTAGAAAGAAGAGTTCATCTTGGTCGGACTCAAGGCCGCACTGGCCCTAGAGGAGGAGAGGAAGAAGGAAGTGAAGAATAAGATCATCGAACTGAAGGCTCGAATGGCGAAGTCGGTCTCGGAGATGATGAGCCGAACTATGAAAGAGTTCAGGGCTTCTTCCAAGATGAGGAACCTGAACATCAAATTTGACCAAGGGGCATTCATCAAGGGTTTTAAGCTCTACGAAGGTAGGGTGGCTCAAAGGTTCCTCGAACTTGACCTCAAATTTTTGGAGGAGGAGGACAACGTAGAAGTGGGACCATTCAATGTCGCAATCGATCCTTCCTTTGTCAAGCTTGCATCTAGTCTGTCCGAACCTACCATAGAAGTGCCCGAGCCTATTCGGGCACCCGAGGCAGTCGAGAGCACTCCAACTTCATCTTCTATCACCCCTCCCAAGATTGAAATCCTCGAGTAGTTGTATATTTTGCTTTTTTCCTTTTTTCGTTTTGCTTTGTACTCAAAATTCTTGATTAAATGAAAGTGCATTTCTGAATTTCTTCTTATCTATACCTTTGAGCATTTTTCATACCTTAAATGTAGTCTCCTATCAATGCTGACCCACTATCTCAGGGGGTTTCTCTGAAATCCTTAATAAAAAGCCTAAAGAAGAAAGTCCATCTGCTGAAGAGGAAGTTAAAGAAGACAGAGGACAACCTTCAAGCTTCATGGTAGAATGCTTCGGAGGCAATCAAAGAGGTAACTCACCTCCAAAACTTGCACATGAAGGACTTTGTCAGTTTTAGCATTTGGAAGGGGAGCTTCGAGAGGGAGCTAATCGAACTTTAGAAGAATACAAGCGATAAATCCTAGCATTGATAGTGAAGATCAGCTCCCTCGAGACTCAACTCAAGGCGGCGAAGGAGAAAATTCAATTTCTGGAGGGGAGCTCATCGTGGTCCTCTGATAAGGCACGATTTGAGTGGGATTGGTCGACGAGGTTCTTCATACTTCAAAAGCAGCTGCAGGATGCCGAGCTCACATATGAGACTTACCGAATGGGTTGGAGTGGCAGGATGTCTATGTTAGACCAAAAGCTTCCTGCATCCAACAATGAAGTAGCCCAGCTTCAATGGCAACTTGATGATGGCTTTCAGGCTGGTACAAGCAGGGAGGCCGAGGAGGTTGCCTCCTTGAGGAGGATCGTTGGCGACCTCTAGGAGTCGATTAGTGTGAAAAAAGTTGAGGTGCAACGGCTGAAGCTCGAGCTATCTTGTGAGAGTCAAGCTACTAAGGATGTGGAGTTCAAGTTTGAGGTCTTAAGGAGGAGGCTGCGAGAGTTAGAAGAGAACTACCATCGAGCCGACAGGATGTTCCATGATAATATGATGAGGTGGAGGAAGCTCGAGGAGGAGGTCGATTGTCTTAAGGAATCTTTGGTAATGGCCACCAGTCCGAAGTCTGAGGAGTCTAGCCCTTCTTCTTAGGATTTCGGTGGCCCTTTTCCTTTCTTTCTCCTATATATTTATTTTTATTTTATTTTTTATATATACATATATATTTTTTTAGTGTAATTGGTTGTGCCAACACATGCTTTGCTTGTAAAGATCTTATGCTTGTAATGAAATGGTACCTTTTTGTTATTTTTCTTTCGAATGGACTTGAGGTTTGTTCGTGGCTTTACCTTCTTTACTTTGTATATCTCTATGTTGTCTTCTAACGCGATGCTTGCTATGGATGTCGAACCAAGGTCTCTTCTATGAACCAAGATAGGATCCTTCTTTTTATGCTTGGCATAACCATGTAGTCATAGAAAGAACATGTGTAAGGGTTGTCAAGCTTTTCTTTTCTCCTCGTCTTTAGTCAACGAGGTCCTGGCTTTTGCTCACATTAGGATTAGATTTTTCTTCTATTCCAGACATAGTTTGTGGGGGTGCGTTAGGGCCGTTGGTAGGGCCTCTCCTCTGATCTCGTCTTCATTTAACGAGGCCTTCAACTTCACTCACGTTAGGATGAGGTTCTCCTCCGATTTCTAATGGACTGTAGGAGCACATTAGGGCTATTGGCAGGATCTTTTTCCTCACCTTATCTTAATTTAACGAGGCTTTTAACTTTGCTCACGTTAGGATGAGGTTCTCCTTCTAT
The DNA here is from genome assembly GCA_006176705.1 of Cocos nucifera. Lineage (NCBI taxonomy): Eukaryota > Viridiplantae > Streptophyta > Magnoliopsida > Arecales > Arecaceae > Cocos > Cocos nucifera. Next base: position 335,920 of record QRFJ01001258.1, read on the forward strand.
TCCCAATGGGCTATAGGAGCACATCAGGGCCGTTGGCAGGGCCTCTACCTTATCTCGCCTTAATCTAATGAGGCCTTCGACTTTGCTCACGTTAAGATGAGATTTTTTTTCTATCCCTAACGGACTGTAGGAGCACATTAGGGCTGTTGGCAGGGCCTCTTCCCTCATCTTGTCTTGATCTAACGTGACCTTCGACTTTGCTCATATTAGGATGAGGTTCTCCTCATGTTCCTAATGGACTATAGGGGCATGTTAGGACTATTGGCAGGATCTCTTTCCTCATCTCATCTAAATCTAATGAGGCCTTTGACATTGCTCAAGTTAGGACAAGGTTCTCCTCCTATTCCTAACGGACCAGTTAGATTGCTTCTTAGAGTTATTTATCATCACGCAATTTTTATGCCAGAAAATAATAAAAATAAAAAAGTTTCATTGAAGGAAAGTTATTGGTAGTACATTTTTAGGTTTCCAGAATTTCAAGGTCATGGGAGAGTTATTCCTCTGAGCTCCTTTAAGTGATAAGTTCCAGACTGGACGACCTTCTCTACTTCATATGGACCTTTCCAATTTGGAGTGAGCTTTTTTTGATTCTGAGGTTGTGAAATAGCTACTCACCAAAGCACTAAATCTTCCACTTTGAATATTTTGCCTTTGACTTTTGAGTTATAGTAGCGAGCTACCTTTTGCCTGTAGGCTACCATCCGAACTTGAACTTTTCTTCATTTTTTCTCCAACAAGTCCAGGTTAGCCCTAAGGTTCGATGAGTTTTGGTACTCATTGAATGTCACAACTCATACTGATGGAAGCTTAAGTTCTATTGGGATGATCGCTTCTATTTTGAAAGCTAAGGCAAATAGGGTTTCCTTGGTTGGCAATCTTTGGATAGTTTGGTATGCCTAGAGCACATGATAGAGCTCATCTACCTAGGTCCTTCCTTGCCCTTTCAGGTCTTGCTTTGATACCTTATAGTAGGATTCTTTTTGTCACCTCTGCTTCACCATTTGCCTGCAGATGGGCCACTGATGTGAAGTGATGGAAGATATTTAGATCTTCATAAAAGTCAGTGAACCTCATCCCAGTAAACTATCATCCATTATCGATTATGAGAGTTTGGAGCAAACCGAACCGATAGACGATTGACTTTCAGATGAAGTTCTGTACCTTGGCTTTAGTAATTTTGCTAATGGTTTGGTCTTGACCCATTTGGTGAAGTAGTCGATCGTAACCAGGAGGAATTTTCGTTATCCAGATGCTATTGAAAAGGTTCGAGGATGTCCATCCCCTACTATGCGAATGGTCAAGGTGCACTTAGTGGAGTAAGTTCGAAGGTCGACTGTTTTTATATGTTTGCATTTCTCTAACAACGGTCATATTTCTTGACATACTTTATAGAATCATGGTACAAGATTGGCCATAGTATCCCTACCGAAGTAGTCTTTATGACAGAAATTTGGCTCCTACACGACTTTCATAAATTTTCTCATGTACTTCACATAATGCGAAGTTGGCCTCCAAAGGTCAGAGACATCTCAAGAGTGGTAGAGAATATGACCTTTTATACAGCTTGCCTTCATATAGAACATACCGAAAAGCTTGATTCCTGAGTTTTCGAGCTTCTTTTAGATCATGAGGAAGAGCTCCATCCTTGAGGTAGGCAACTAGCAAATCGATCCAGCTTGGCTCGTGCTTGACTTGCATAACAGGCTATGACTCCTTTGTGCTTGGGCACTTTAGAATTTCTAGAAATACTTCTTTGGGCAGTTTGACTGAGGCTAAAGTGGCCAATTTAGAGAGAAGATTGGCTCGTGCATTTTCTACCCTCGAAATCTGTTGAATGCTAAATCTATCGAAGGCTGGAGTCAAGTTCTTTACATTCTCTAGATATTTCATCATGCTTTCCTTTCGAGCTTCGTAACTACTGCTAACGTATTCGACCACCAATTAGAAATCACTGTAGGCTTGGAGCCGATCTGCTTCTAACTCTTTTGCTATTTTTAATCCAATGATCAAAGCTTCATATTTGACCTCATTATTAGTTATGCGAAATTCGAAGTGTAGTGCATATTCGGCGATGACTTCCTTGGGGTTAACCAAGACCACCCCCATGCTTGCTCTAATGGCGTTGGATGAACCATCCACGTACAAGACCTAAAGACCTTTGGAAAGGTCAGCTCTCTCTTCGGAGGGGGGGGCTTGATTACAACCATGGAATGTCGATCTCATTCTGTTCAAGCTCGACTTCATCTGGAATGATGCATTCTACTACAAAATCTGCTAATATCTGAACTTTGATTGATGGCCGAGGTCAGTAGTTGATGTCGAATTCTGTAAGCTCAATTATCCATTTTGCGATTCTTTCAAAGGCATCCATTTGATGAAGGACTACTTTAATTGGTTGATCCATGAGGACAATTATGGTGTGCCCCTGAAGGTAAGGTCGGAGTCTCCTGACAGTAATTAAAAGAGAGTAAGTTAAATTTTCTAATTTAGAGTATCTGATCTCTGCATCCCTCAGGATCCGACTTATGTAGTAAACCAGCTGCTGTACTTTCATTTTTTCCTTCATCAGGACTACTGTCAGGGCTGCTTAGGAGACCACTAGGTACAAGAACAATTCTTCTCTAGGCTCAAGCTTTGCCAGTAGTGGAGGTGAGCCGAGGTAGTTTTTAAGCTCCTCAAATGCCTATTGGCATTCCGCCATCCAGCAGAAGTTCTTTGGCTGCTTGAGAACTTGAAAAAAGGGCATGCATCACTTGACCAATCTCGAGATGAAGCAGTTTAGGGATGCTATTTTTTTAGTCAGGCACTAAACTTCTTTAATCATTTTTGGCATGGTCATCTCCTGAATAGTTCAGATTTTCTCTAGATTCGTCTCAATTCTGCACCTCGACACCATAAATCCCAAAAATTTCTCCAAGGTCACATCGAAGGCACACTTGGTCGGGTTCAGCTTCATCTTATACTTCTTAAGTGCACTGAAGGTCTCTTCAAGATCGATGATGTGATTTATTGAAGCTCAGTTCTTGATGAGCATGTCATCCACATACACCTCCATGTTTTGATCGATCTATCCCTCGAAGATTTTGTTGATCAGATGCTGGTACGTTGCTCCTATATTCTTGAGTCTAAAAGGTCAATAACAAAAGTAGTTTTCTCCTCATCCTCTGATGCCATCCAGATTTGGTTGTAGCCAAAAAAGGCATCCATGAAGGTGAGGAGCTCATAGCCCAAGGTTGCATCCACTAGTTGATCAATCTTGGGTAGGGAGTAGCTATCTTTTGAACAGACTTTGTTTAGCTTTTTGAAGCCTATACACATCCTCCACTTGTCATTTGCTTTTTTGATGAGCACCACATTTGAGATCCAGCTCGGATAGTTAACTTTTGGAATGAATCCAGCCTTGAGAAGCTTGTCGACTTCTTCTACAATTGCTTTCTACCTCTCTGGAGTGTGGCTGCGCATCTTCTCTTTTACTAGCCAACACTTAAGATCAGTAGCCAATCGATGTTCCATGATCTCGACGTTAATCCTTGGTATATCCATTGGGATCCAAGTGAAGACATTCGCATTTCTCCGAAGGAAGGTAATGAGTTGCTCCCGAACCTCATCCCCCAAGTTGGTCCCGAACCTCATCCCCCAAGTTGGAGGCAATCTGCATAATATGCTCCACATTCCCATCATTTAATAGGAGGAAAATGAGGTCTTCTATAGGCTCTCCCTGCTCTTCCATTAGGTCATCACGGACATCCAGTCCATCAATAGGGCAAAGGCTGGACTGGGTGTCTTTCTATAGGGCCATGGAGTAACAGTGCCTTGCCAAGGCTTGGTCTCCTCTGATTTCTTTAATTTTGCAGCTCATTGGAAACTTCGCCTATAAGTAATAAGTTGATACCACAGCTTGGAGTGCGTTCACACTAGTTCGACCAAGAATAGCATTGTAGGCAGATGGAGCTTTTATTGCTAGAAAATCGACCTATGCTCTAGCCAGCTTTGGCTATTGCCCTGCAGCCATAGTTAGAGTTATTATGCCCTCAACTGGCACAACATCACCAGTGAAGCCTACCAATAGGGAGTTCATAGGTCCTAAGTGATTATTAGGTAAAGACATTTTTAAGAAAGCATCGTAAAACAAAATATCAACAGAGCTTTCATTATCTACTAGAACGTGGCACACATCATAATCGGTAATGTTTAAAGAGATTACAACCACATCATTGTGTGGGAACCGAACTCCTTGGGCATCCTCGTTGGTGAAAGCGATGGTCTTCTTAGTTCTCCATGTCTTTTCAGGCTCTACTGATCCACTAGCTTCCCCTCATCGAAGTCCCCTAGAGATGGTGTTGATGACACCTAGAGGTGGTCGATCTCTTTATTGCTCTTCCCCCTAGGCGATTTAGGTTGCGACAGTGCTCTTGGCCGATCCTTCCTTCCTTCAGGCCAGCATCGCGAGAATCGACTGAGCCTACCTCGCCTGATTAGCTCCTTGATCTCATCTTGGAGCTGGATACATTCTTCAGTATCGTGACCATGATCATGATGGTAGAGGCAGAACGTGTTTGCATTGTGTCTGCCAGGATGGAAGCATATCTTTTTCGATCTTGGTAGTTGCTCCTTTATCTCCATCAGTACTTGAGTTTTTGGAGTGTGGAGAGGGGCATAGTTATGGAACCTTCGAAGAGGGGACCCCATCATGCCCTTCTATCAGGGCTTCCCTACTTTCGAGCCTAGGGAGGGGTTCGGGCTTGCTTGTGCTCAGGGAGAGTTCAGAAGTGCAACCTAGCTTCACTCAGCTTTTCTTCCTCAGCGGGCCTGCTCGGCTCGCCCATTCGTTGCTTTCCAATGGCTTCATTATCCTTGGCCTTGAAGGCCTCTTCTACTTGAGCATACCCTTCAGCCTGAGCCAGCATATCAGCAAAATTTCTAGGGTACAACTTCTTTAGAGAGAATAGCAGATTGTTCTTTTGAAGGCCGCCTTTTAGTGCGGCCATAGCAATAGATTGGTCCAGATTATGGACCTCCAATGCAGTAGCTTTGAAGCGATTGACATAAGCTCAGGTGGATTCTTCCTCTTGCTACTTGATATTGATGAGGGATTTTGAACCTCGCCTAAGACATCGGCTACTGACAAAATGAGCCATAAATTGATAGCTCATCTGGTCCAAAGAGAAGATGGTACTCGACTTGAGGGTCGAGTATCAATTTCTGGCTGCTCCCATCAAGATGGATAGGAAGGCTCGATAGAAAATGACGTCTAGTGCACCATGGAGCATCATCATCATCCGAAAGGCCTTCAAGTGATCAACCGGATCGGTAGTCCCATCGTAGCTCTTAAATTGAAGAAGCTTGAAGTTTGGCGAGATAGGTTCTTGCATGATGCGGTGAGAGAAAGGAGGATCGATACAGATATCATTACCATTGGAGGAGGAACACAGCAGAGTTTCTCGATCTACCTATTCATCTCCTATAGTTTTTGGTCTAGGAGATCTTCTCGATCATGGATCTCCAAGATCTTCTGACTGAATGGGGGCAAAGTCCCCCTAAAGGTAGAGTCATGATCAGAGCAGGGGCTTTCGGCCCTCTACTTTTCCTTTTCAATGGTCACCAGCCAGCTAGTCTGAGTCAGCCAACCCCAGATTGGATCCTGGGGTTTTGGAGAAGTCTGCTCTAATGGAATCGACACTGGAGGCTGCTGCCACCGCATGGCCTACACCACTTTTGTGAGGCTGCAAACCTACTGGATCAACAAATTAAACTATTCCACATCCACTATTGCTGTAGGTGGAGCTTGAGTTGCTGGGGATGAAATAGGGACGGACAGATCTGGATGGGATCTAGCCGTGGAGGCCATTGACTGTCAGATTGAAGTCTTCTTGGGGGGCATCCTTCCCAAGAAGGAGAATCTTGAAGGAGGAGAAGAAGAGAGATCTCCACTAAGCACTCCTTTAAGAATAAGAAAACCTCAAAAGGTGAAGGTTTAAGGCCCTTTCTCTAGCACCAATCCTGTTGGTGCAAAATCTGATTATTGCCGAAGAAGTGCTGGAGTCAGAGAAGATGAGGTCACTGCTGGTGACCTGCAAAATAAGTCTCATCCAGAGCCAGGGTTGGTGACCTCGGTAAGATCCTCTGACGATCAAGTCAGCTCTTTCGATTAATAGAAATAGAGTGCTCAGTCAAGAAAGTTGTAAAGTCTTGGAAAGAAGAAGAGTGTTTTGAGAAATGTATCTGGAGGATCTCTTTTATAGACGGAGCCTATAACAAACTAATAGTGATAGCCATAACCGTCTAGTAGTCGATCGCTTAGGCCATGCGAAGTTTGTTATGGAGGATGGTGTTTGTTGTCGTGACTTGCCAGTTGAAAGTGGTATCCATTATTATGACTTGCCAGTCGAGAGTGGTGTCCATTATCATGACTTGTCAGTCTATTGAGATTTAATAGTTGAAGTTCGGATGGGGTAAATGTCGGTTAGTAAAGAACTTTGAGTTATATCAATTTCAGAGAAGTTTGGACTCCTCTAAGGTAGTCTGTGTGTGAGTTGATTCATGCTGTGTATGGAGCCAGATTCGAGGGGAGACCTTTTTAGGTGACTGTCGAAAGTTCGTCTGAGAGGGGTTCGGGAGTCCAACGACTGGAGGAGTCTTTGAAGGAAGTCTGTCGGAGATATTCGAACATGGATCCACTGGGGGATCCGAAAGTAGGGCTGCTGGAGGAATCTGCATGTAGATCCATGGGAGGAGAGACCTAAAGAAAAATTTGTTCAATGGAGGGATCCGATTGAAGGTAAAGTCCGAAAGGAGTTCGACTGCTGGAGAGGTTCGAAAGGAGCTTGGCTACTGGAGAGGTCCCAAGGAGAAGAATTTATGATCGAAGCTCTTCTACATTTACTAGTTACATCAGGCTAAGCATCAGACTGGACTTTGGTGGGAGCGGGGTTTATCCCCAACATAAGCAATATGAGATGTTTTGATAGCTCGCCCATTATTTGAATGGGTTCATGGAATGTTTCATCGAGCTTTTGGTCGAAGCGATGAAGCATAAGATGGATGCGAAAACACTCAAAATTACAAAAGATAGGACAGTGAAGGTGGTCAAGGAGGTCTCTATAAGAGTAGATGCTACCAAGAGAAGAGCTGAGGATGCTGAAGAAGTCTACTAAGGAGAACTTTCGATTGTTAGGCATTAAAGAAGCTCTAGCGACAGAAGTGGAGGATTTTAAGGCTCGATTTGTTAAGGCAGAGATGCTTGAAGCAGAGGCTAAAATCACTCTAAAAATGATAGAGGAGAAGATAGCTAAGCTTTAGAGTGAACTGGAAGTGCGAGTTGAGGTTGCTACTTCAAAGGCCATCGAGAGTTTCCAGGCATCGGAGGAGCACAAACATAAAAAGGTTGAATTTGCAACTAACACCTACGACGAGGAGAAATGCTTCATTCGAAGTGGAGTGGCTTTCAGGTATCTAGAATTAGATCTGGATTTCTTGGACGAGGTCCCATAGTTGCCTGCTTCTGACATGGCTGAAGATCCCATCAATCCAAAAAATATCTCTTGAATCTTATTTATCTTTTTTATCTATATATCTTGACTTGCTGGAGCCATTGTAAAGAAAATTCCATATAAATAAAACTTCTTTGTTTTCATTGATTTTTTCTTTCACTTGGTCTTTTTTATTTTACTCCGATCTAAGGAGTTGAGAGTGTTGTGGTATCGACTCGCTCTGATGTCAATTTGTTAGATATCGACTCACTCCGATACCACTTATGAGGATCTAGTACCAAATTATTATGGCAGAAAGAAGAAAAAAATAAAATAATAAAAGCAATCAAGTACGTCGATCAGCCCAAGGGCTCGCCTCCATAGGGCATGCAAAGCTTTACTATGAAAGAAAAAGTTATGTACAAGAGGAGAATATCCACTCTCAACTCACCATATATAAATCTCTCTCAACTAGAAGCTACTCTCATAAAAGCTCTCTTAGAATCCCAAGGAGATCCTCAAAAGCTATAAGATGCTCTGCCCTCACAGCCTCCATGCTAGATGCTAAACACCTCTTGCTTCTCTCTCTCACGAGCTGGATGTACTTGGTACTCTACTAAGATCCTCTCAATGGCTACCTAAGTCTCTCTACGTGCCTCTCACGCCACACATATTATCTTACTGCTTCACAGTACCTCAGTCCTTTAAATAGGATGAGAATCCTCTTCTCAGCAGTTCACAGGAGTCTTAACAGGACTCGTTCTCCTAATTTGAGTCAAACATATCCTTGATGGAGTCTTAAAATATTTTTTGACCATCAGATCATGACTGCAACCCTTCATAGCTACTGGATCCTGTGGTCCACGTGCAACTCCTATAGATCCCTTGGATTAATCACAATCTTAGTCCAAATAGAAAAACTCCAATATGTTCTTGATAAGTACCATAAATTTATCTATAAAAGCATCAAGTTATCAATTAATTTATACTTATTTTTAAGAATTAATAATTAATTGTTACATATTTTTGAGAAATTCATATTTTTTATTAATTAAAAAATTAATTAAAAAATAACAAAAATAAAAAATAAAATTTTAATATCAATGAAAAGAGCTTATTTTTTTAATCATAATGAAATAAGTTTCAAGCAAAACAGAGCTAAAATGGAAAAGATATAAATTTTTAAAGAAATAAAATAAAAAAAATTAAATAAAAAATAATATATGGCTCAGTCGGCTCAAGCCGCCACATCATAGCAGCTGGCATGTCAAAATACACCAAGCCAAGCCGACCAAGCCAGCATGCCAAGTCAGCCATGCTAGCCGACTCAAGTCCAGAAGCCATCTGTTGGGCTATAGCACAGTGTGAACCACCAGCTCAACAAAAATGGGCGAATCAAAGCTTGCCACATGGTGGACCTAGACCCTTAAAGGATTTACAGAAAATCCATCGTGGCTCACAGGAAAATCTAGTCTTTTCACTTGATGATAGGAGCACTGATTGGCTATGATGTGCAGTGTGGCCAATCCACACGGTCCATAGGAATAGTAAATGCGTGATCGTATGGTGGTGGTTGCTTGTGGTCACGATCGGACGGTTAAGGTTTATTCTAACTCTGATTTAATTTTTGATTTCACTCGGATCACCATCGAACAGCAGTGCTTGATTTCAGCTTCGATCCAACGGTCCAGAAAGCTCCCGACGGTGATCAGACTCTTAAGTGCATGATCAACGACCTAATTTCCTTCATCAAGTGCGATCCAACGGTTAGAATTTAATCCGACTTGATCTAGGCCATTACATGTCCATTTTTGATATTTTTGGAAGCATCGGATCACCATCTGATAGCTAGAATTAAAAGAACTCAACATAATTTATTCAGAGGCTATTTTAATCCAAATTTCACTTGAATTTCTCCCTATTTTCATAATTAAAATAGCCTTTAGTCCCACATTGCCCAGAAGAAAATCCTCCAGCCCTCAAACATCTATTTAAGGACCCCCAGGCCTTCTAAACAAACATCTCAGATTAAGGTGAAGCTTTGGTATAGGGTGAAGCCAGGCTATGGGTTAATAGCTGCTTCAAAGCTATGGGTGCCGAGAAGAAGAGCTAGGCTTCTACACCATCTTTCCACCAATGCCGATCCATGATCAGAGTCAGCCTACTTTATTTTTTTTTATTTTATATATTTAAATTATGAACTTTTTAATGTAATATTTATTTTTATGTTCTTTAATTTTATGCTTTTTATTTTTATTATAATTTAATTTTTATACTTTAATTATTATTTTTTATTTTATTACAAGTAGATGCTAAGATCTAACTAGTAGATCTTAATACCAAGTTTAAATTCCTGTATCTTTTAATTTTTATTTTTTTTATTTTCCAACTTCACTTTTAATCCTAAAACTCTTCTCTTTTTTTTTAATAAAATCAAAGATTTCAAATCTAAAAACACTACCTTCCCTGTAGATTCGACCCGACTCATTGCTATCTACGAATTTTTAATTATTTTAAGAAGTCGGATTAAATTGATAAATGTAGTGTCTTAACAACAACATCGCATCCCTATCAAGTTTTTGGCACCATTATCGAGGATTATTTTTGATTTTTAATTTTGATTTCTTTGATTTATTTTAAATAAATTAAAAATAATTCCGACAAATGCACCAAGTTTTTGGCATTGTTGTCGGGAAAGGAATAGATGCTATTTTTTTCTTTGATTTCATTGATTTTTTTTGTAAATTAATTATAAATATTTTTTTTAAATATTGCTTACTAACTTTTTATTTATTTATTTTATAGAAAAAAAGTAGAAAAAAAGGGAAAAGGAAGAAATCATCTAATCTTGGTGAGATCAATCCTAACTCTAGTGCTCTTTTCTTTTTATTTATTTATTTATTTATTTTATTTTAAAATTAATTTAAAAAATATCTATTTAAATCTAATTAAAAGTCTCATGATAAGATTAGAAACTCTAACTATTTAGAGCATGCATCATATTAGTTTTTTTTTTTTCTGGTGATTGCTGAAGGTAAGGTAAGCCTTTCAGAATTCAATTAGTTGCATGCATCTAGTTTAAATTGCATAGAATCCTTTGATTGAAAATTTTTTGTGCATATTCATATTAAACCAAATTAAGGGCACAACCTAATTAAATATGATAAGATGGAGATTTGATCACCCTTCCTTAGCCCACAAACAACCAACCAACATCCTGCATTGACCTAAGCCTTTAATTTTAAAATCAATTAGACATCAACCCTAGAAATTCAAGCTCAATAAGACAAGAAATCCTAAGAGTTGAACCAAGCTAGGGTTAGTCAATTTGACTGGTGCCTAGGAAAGTGATTCAGGGATGACTGGGCCTGAAGAAAGGTGGTTTTTAATTGATTCCTTTAGCATACCTAGTCAAGCACAATTGGTGTCTAAGGCAAGCAATGGGAAGACTCCCACTGACCTTACACTTACCTGGCCAATTGATTAGCTGATCTTATACTTGAAGGGCTTGAAGATGATCTTAGCAGTTAGGAGCTGTCTAGATCTAGGATAATCCTTAGTCAAGATTGATTGACCAACTTGATTGCTAACAATATCAAACCTAATTAAACTTAATTCTTCTCTCTCTTCTTAGTTCTAGGACTCCTTAGGATCTCTTCTTTCTTTCTTCTCCTTTCTTCTTCAAAAATAAAATAAAATAAAAATTAAATTTAACTAACTAAAAAAATATTAAAAATAATAATTAAATTAAATTAAATTAATAAATAAAATAATTAATTTTTAATATAATAAAATAATAAAAAAATTTAAAAAATTTAAAATTTTTTTTTTTGAACCACACGTTAGGGTTGCACTAGTGCATGCACAGTAGAAAATTACTTTATCTGATCTAGTTGAATCCAACTATAAAATTAAAAAGCTGAATTGTATTAAATCTGATAACCAAATGGCTGAAAATTTTAGAGAACCACCTAAGCAGATGAAGGAATACTTTATTCCTTTCACCTATGAACCATCAACTTCTATCCAACTACCTAAAATTCATGCTACCCACTATGAGATTAAACTGACTACAATCCAGATGCTTCCATCTTTTTATGAAAACATCAATGAAGATCCTTATAAATATCTGGATGAATTCTTAGAAATTTGCTCTACGATGAAAATTCAAAATTTAACTGAGGATGCCCTTAGACTAATTTTATTTTTCTTATCATTAAAAGATAAAGCCAAGTACTGGCTTGGCACAATAGGAAGACCAATTAAAACTTGGGCTGACTTGCAAAGTGAATTTCTTAAAAAAATTTATCCCATAGGCTGAACCAATACTATAAGATTAGCTATTACTGGATTTGCTCAGCTTCCAGAGGAACATATTCACGAGTCATGGGAGACTTAAGAAACTTCTTAGAAAATGCCTACACCATGGTCTATCTAAATGGAAAATAGTTCAAGCTTTCTATGAGGGTTTAGGAGATCAATACAGACAGATGGTAGATGCATCCTATGGAGGTGCATTCATGAACAAGAGTGAGGACGAAGCCTTTGAAATTTTGAGTGAAAACTCAATTAACCATGCTTCATTATCTTTCTACCAAATCTGGACAGGGATCCATGAATTTAAACATCTAGAATCTAGTCCTAAGACTACATCAAATTTGATAAATAAAGTGGACTTTCTTGCTCAAAAATTAGATCAAGTCCTAACCCTAGGTCAACAATCTCCTGCACAATTCACATCATCTTCTAATTATCAGGAGATTTGTTCAATCTATGCTAGCCCAACCCATCATATGAGTGAATGTCCTATGACTGCATAGTTTCCATCTTTTATTCCAATAACAAGTCCAAGCAGCTAAAGGTTACTCCAAGCCGATTAATAATCCATTTTCAAATTCATATAACTCTAGCTGGAGAAACCATCCTAATTTTTTTTGAAAATCACAACAGACTCAGGCTCAGACCCAAACTTCATCAGTGCAAAATTATCAGAATAGACCTTAATACAAGAACTATGCTTATAATAGAGGTCAACCTAGTAAGCCTTTCCAGCCACCACATCATAATCAGCCCTCATACCCACCTCCTCAACAGACCAATCTAGCTGATGATAGATTTAACCAACTACAATAATCGATCTTAACTCAACAACAATCAATCGCCAGGCTAAAAGCTCAAATAGAATAATTAGTTGAGTCTAACACGAGGAGAGAACTAGATCAACTACCAAGCCTACCAATTTCAAACAATCCACCTAATGTCCACCAACCATCTGGACCAAGTTATCAATTTAATGTCTCACTTAAGAATCCCTAATTTGAGAATGCCAAAATAATTTTTGAACTTAAAAGCTATAGGATTCTTATAGATCCATACTAGGTGAGAGAAACTAGTACTGATGCTAGCCAAAACAAAAATTTAGAGGAATTGGTTAGTACTAAAGCTAACCACATAAAAGAACCCGAGCCAAGAACTAGTATTGATGCTAGTTTCAGTTTAAATGAGATAGACATAGAAAAAAAGAGAATAGATGATTTACTCGAGACTTATAAACCTAATGTCCTGTTCCCTTCAACCATGGAAGCTAGTTCTTTTTACAAAAATCAAGAGGCATGTAATGAAGAGTTAATGGAGTTGTTTAAGCAAGATCACATTAATTTATCTTCAAAATTAAAACCACCTTTAATCACCATTCCAGCATCCGTTGAATCAAACTTAACTCCTAAAACTCCATTCATAAGCATTTTAGAAGAACAAATAGGAGAAATTCTTAATAAACATGGGTCTGAGAATGGGGTCACAAATTATATTCCCCTAATTAATAATGAATACATCAATAATGGAATTATAAATCAACTTTCTAAGATTGGCAATCCAAAACCATTGGAATTTATCAATCCAATATTTAACACAGGATAGTAAGCTGCATTGTGTCTGGCTGAAGACGGTAAACTTAGCGCTTGTTGGGAGGCAACCCAATATTTAGTTTTCTTTAGTTTAATTTATCTTTTCAATTAATTTTTTTTTAGGATAATTTGAAAAAGTTGGAGGGAGAGCTTAAATTTTCAAAGACGTGTGTTGGACCAAAAATATACTGAGTCAGGTGTATTCTTTTATGTTCTTTATTACATCCTTTATTTTTTCTTCTCCATTGAGGACAATATCGATTTAGTTGGAGGGAGAAAAATAAAAATTTTAAAATTTTAAGTCCTCAAAAAAGTTAGTATTTAGTATTTACACACCTGATTATGCTTAAGAATCAAATTAAACTAAGCATTTTAAAAAAAAATTAATGCACAGATCAGAGAATCTGTGAGATATTAAGGAATCAAGTATTAAGAAAATTCAATAAAGAATTAAGTCCAAAACATAAAATGTTTTTTCTTGGAGCATTTCTAATTTTTTTTACCAGCATCAAAGAAAAATCTATTTTTTATAGGCTTATGTAGGGTAACTATACATTTCTTCATATAAAAAATTAAATAAAATAGTTTTCATATAAAAAATTAAATAAAATAATTTTTAAGTACTTCTT
>QRFJ01001258.1:350923-392205 GCA_006176705.1 Cocos nucifera
ATGGATGGAGAACCTCTATATTTATACCTGACCACATCCGATGAAGCTGTTAGTTCGATTCTAGTTAGAGAGGATGAAAGTTGAGTACAGCAGCCCATCTATTATGCAAGCAAAGTCCTTCATAATGTTGAAACCCGATATTCAAAGGTGGAGAAAATGATCTATGCCTTGATCATTTTGGCACAATAGCTTTGGCCTTACTTCCAAGTCCATACAGTTTATGTCTTAACCGACCAACTTCTGAAGTCGATCCTGCATCGATCAGATACCTTAGGTAGAATGGCAAAATGGATGATAAAGCTCAGTAAATTCGACATCGAATATCACCCACGCCTATCAATGAAAGCCCAAGGTTTGGCCAATTTCATTATCGAATGTACCATCTCGGATGACAAGCCCAATCAAGAGGAAACAACCTATAAGTCGGCAAGAAACATCCCTGAGATCGATCATAAGTCGATTTGGGTGTTCCACCTCAATGGTGCATCAAATGCTCTTGGAAGCAGCGTAAGACTCATCTTGGCAAATGCCAATGGAATAGTCATCGAGTACGCTCTCCAATTTAATTTCAAAGCTTCCAACAATCAAGCTGAGTATAAAACTCTTCTAGCTGGCTTGAAAATCATCAGAAAGCTCGGTGTTGGAGAATTAAAAACATTCATCGACACTCAGCTCATCATGAGGCAAGTCAAAGGTGACTTCGAAGCTCACGATCCAACGATGCAAAAGTATTTAAAGTAGGTAAAAGATCAAGCTCTTACCTTTAAATACTTCAACATCTCACACATCCCCAAAGCAGAGAATGCTCTAGCCGATACACTCTCTCGACTCGCCATCACCGCTTTTAATGAGCTTGGCCAAACCTACATCGAATACCTCGACGTGCCAAGCATCGAAAGGATGGAAGAAGTATTGTAGATCAGTGATGAATCGAGTTGGATAGATCCAATTGTCAAATATTTGATCGAAGGAATCTTGCCTGATGATCCATCACATGTGAAGCACTTAAGATGGATGGCTTCTCAATATATGATAATGGACGGACAACTCTACAAGTGATCTTTCTTTCTTCCGTTATTGAGGTGCCTAGGACCTTTCGATGCCAACTACACATTTCGAGAAGTCCATGAAGAAATCTATGAAAATCACTTGGGAGGCAAGTCCCTCGCCTATAAGATCCTTCGGCAAGGATATTATTGGCCAACAATGCATAAGGATGCGATCGAATTTGTCCGAAGATGTGAACCATACCAAAGGTATACGAATATCCAATGGCAGCCAACGATGCAACTGACATCGATTGTAGCACCATGGTCATTTGCATAATGGAGGATCGACATACTTGATCCTTTTCTCTCGACATCTAGGCAGAGAAAATTTTTGGTCATCGCCATCGATTATTTAATAAAATGGATGGATGCTGAACTTTTGGCATAAATTATGAAAAATATAATGAAGGATTTTGTTCAAAAATCTATTATCTATAGATTCGGACTCCCGTATGTAATCATAACCGACAATGGTCGATAGTTTGATAATCAAAATTTCAAAAACATCAGTGCGATGTATCACATTGCGCACAAGTCAACATCCATTGGCCATCCGCAATTAAATGAGAAAGTGGAAGTTACGAATCAAATAATCCTCCATGGTTTGAAAACCTGGCTCAACGAGGCCAAAGGCCTCTGGGTAGAAGAACTACCTTTGGTACTGTGGGCTTACCGAACCACTCTCCGAGTCCCAATGGGTGAATCTTTTTTTAACCTATCTTATGGGATGGAAGCAATGATACCCATTGAAGTTGGATTACCATCAATGAGAGTGAAAAAGTATGACGAGTCAAGTAACTCAGATCACGAGAGGGCTGACCTAGATCTGTTACCTGAAGTTCATCAACAGGCACAACTCAGAATGGCTGCTTACCAATAGCGAGTTATAAGATACTACAATAGAAGGGTTAAACCGAAAGAGATTCACCCGAGAGACTTAGTCCTATGGAAGGTGGAAGTATCCAAGCCGTAAGATCAAGAAAAGCTCTTCCCAAACTAGGAAGGGCCCTATTGAGTAACAAAAACCCTTTGACTTGAAGCATATCGACTTGAAACACTCAACAAAATTAAAGTCCTCTGAACGTGGAATGCTGCTAATCTTAAAGTATACTATCGATGAGATCAGCTCCATACACTTTGGACAAATGCAAAAAATAAAATTTTGTGAAGTCTTCTATAAAGATGTTTCTTCCATACACAATGATCGGCTAACTAATGTATCAGTCGATCGAAAATCGGATAAGTCGACCGAATGAAAATTGACACAAACCCAAAAATAATGGAAGAGAATCCGACTGACCAACTATCGATTAAATATTGTAACCAATGAACAGTCAGCATATTATGTTCGGTGGAATCCTACAACCAATGGATGAAGGATGATCGACAATCGATGGTTCAGCCACCTTCGATCGAATATCTCAAATCGTCAGTATAATCGACTTTCTACAACAAAACCGTCGATTGGTCGACTAGTGAATAATATCGATACATAACCCTCTTACAAATGATAAAGAAAGAAAAGCATCAAACTTTTGGTTGTGGACTAGTTGGTTCGCCCCGACTAGAAAAGAACACAACATTTGTCAATTTGGCCATGACCGAATTGAAGGATGTTTGGCTTGCACCCGACCATCATGAAAATCGATCAAGTGTTGGATGGTAAAAAATTGACCAAAAAGTCAGATAGAAATCAATCCATGGTCAGCTTAAATCCGATCATCAAACACCTTAATGTTTTGATTACTTATTATTTGGTAAAAAATCAACTAATAGTTGGTTAGAAATCAACTTAGAGTTAGCTTGTCCCCGACCTATAACCAAGACCACCCCCATGCTTGCTCTAATGGCGTTGGATGAACCATCCACGTACAAGACCTAAAGACCTTTGGAAAGGTCAGCTCTCTCTTCGGAGGGGGGGGCTTGATTACAACCATGGAATGTCGATCTCATTCTGTTCAAGCTCGACTTCATCTGGAATGATGCATTCTACTACAAAATCTGCTAATATCTGAACTTTGATTGATGGCCGAGGTCAGTAGTTGATGTCGAATTCTGTAAGCTCAATTATCCATTTTGCGATTCTTTCAAAGGCATCCATTTGATGAAGGACTACTTTAATTGGTTGATCCATGAGGACAATTATGGTGTGCCCCTGAAGGTAAGGTCGGAGTCTCCTGACAGTAATTAAAAGAGAGTAAGTTAAATTTTCTAATTTAGAGTATCTGATCTCTGCATCCCTCAGGATCCGACTTATGTAGTAAACCAGCTGCTGTACTTTCATTTTTTCCTTCATCAGGACTACTGTCAGGGCTGCTTAGGAGACCACTAGGTACAAGAACAATTCTTCTCTAGGCTCAAGCTTTGCCAGTAGTGGAGGTGAGCCGAGGTAGTTTTTAAGCTCCTCAAATGCCTATTGGCATTCCGCCATCCAGCAGAAGTTCTTTGGCTGCTTGAGAACTTGAAAAAAGGGCATGCATCACTTGACCAATCTCGAGATGAAGCAGTTTAGGGATGCTATTTTTTTAGTCAGGCACTAAACTTCTTTAATCATTTTTGGCATGGTCATCTCCTGAATAGTTCAGATTTTCTCTAGATTCGTCTCAATTCTGCACCTCGACACCATAAATCCCAAAAATTTCTCCAAGGTCACATCGAAGGCACACTTGGTCGGGTTCAGCTTCATCTTATACTTCTTAAGTGCACTGAAGGTCTCTTCAAGATCGATGATGTGATTTATTGAAGCTCAGTTCTTGATGAGCATGTCATCCACATACACCTCCATGTTTTGATCGATCTATCCCTCGAAGATTTTGTTGATCAGATGCTGGTACGTTGCTCCTATATTCTTGAGTCTAAAAGGTCAATAACAAAAGTAGTTTTCTCCTCATCCTCTGATGCCATCCAGATTTGGTTGTAGCCAAAAAAGGCATCCATGAAGGTGAGGAGCTCATAGCCCAAGGTTGCATCCACTAGTTGATCAATCTTGGGTAGGGAGTAGCTATCTTTTGAACAGACTTTGTTTAGCTTTTTGAAGCCTATACACATCCTCCACTTGTCATTTGCTTTTTTGATGAGCACCACATTTGAGATCCAGCTCGGATAGTTAACTTTTGGAATGAATCCAGCCTTGAGAAGCTTGTCGACTTCTTCTACAATTGCTTTCTACCTCTCTGGAGTGTGGCTGCGCATCTTCTCTTTTACTAGCCAACACTTAAGATCAGTAGCCAATCGATGTTCCATGATCTCGACGTTAATCCTTGGTATATCCATTGGGATCCAAGTGAAGACATTCGCATTTCTCCGAAGGAAGGTAATGAGTTGCTCCCGAACCTCATCCCCCAAGTTGGTCCCGAACCTCATCCCCCAAGTTGGAGGCAATCTGCATAATATGCTCCACATTCCCATCATTTAATAGGAGGAAAATGAGGTCTTCTATAGGCTCTCCCTGCTCTTCCATTAGGTCATCACGGACATCCAGTCCATCAATAGGGCAAAGGCTGGACTGGGTGTCTTTCTATAGGGCCATGGAGTAACAGTGCCTTGCCAAGGCTTGGTCTCCTCTGATTTCTTTAATTTTGCAGCTCATTGGAAACTTCGCCTATAAGTAATAAGTTGATACCACAGCTTGGAGTGCGTTCACACTAGTTCGACCAAGAATAGCATTGTAGGCAGATGGAGCTTTTATTGCTAGAAAATCGACCTATGCTCTAGCCAGCTTTGGCTATTGCCCTGCAGCCATAGTTAGAGTTATTATGCCCTCAACTGGCACAACATCACCAGTGAAGCCTACCAATAGGGAGTTCATAGGTCCTAAGTGATTATTAGGTAAAGACATTTTTAAGAAAGCATCGTAAAACAAAATATCAACAGAGCTTTCATTATCTACTAGAACGTGGCACACATCATAATCGGTAATGTTTAAAGAGATTACAACCACATCATTGTGTGGGAACCGAACTCCTTGGGCATCCTCGTTGGTGAAAGCGATGGTCTTCTTAGTTCTCCATGTCTTTTCAGGCTCTACTGATCCACTAGCTTCCCCTCATCGAAGTCCCCTAGAGATGGTGTTGATGACACCTAGAGGTGGTCGATCTCTTTATTGCTCTTCCCCCTAGGCGATTTAGGTTGCGACAGTGCTCTTGGCCGATCCTTCCTTCCTTCAGGCCAGCATCGCGAGAATCGACTGAGCCTACCTCGCCTGATTAGCTCCTTGATCTCATCTTGGAGCTGGATACATTCTTCAGTATCGTGACCATGATCATGATGGTAGAGGCAGAACGTGTTTGCATTGTGTCTGCCAGGATGGAAGCATATCTTTTTCGATCTTGGTAGTTGCTCCTTTATCTCCATCAGTACTTGAGTTTTTGGAGTGTGGAGAGGGGCATAGTTATGGAACCTTCGAAGAGGGGACCCCATCATGCCCTTCTATCAGGGCTTCCCTACTTTCGAGCCTAGGGAGGGGTTCGGGCTTGCTTGTGCTCAGGGAGAGTTCAGAAGTGCAACCTAGCTTCACTCAGCTTTTCTTCCTCAGCGGGCCTGCTCGGCTCGCCCATTCGTTGCTTTCCAATGGCTTCATTATCCTTGGCCTTGAAGGCCTCTTCTACTTGAGCATACCCTTCAGCCTGAGCCAGCATATCAGCAAAATTTCTAGGGTACAACTTCTTTAGAGAGAATAGCAGATTGTTCTTTTGAAGGCCGCCTTTTAGTGCGGCCATAGCAATAGATTGGTCCAGATTATGGACCTCCAATGCAGTAGCTTTGAAGCGATTGACATAAGCTCAGGTGGATTCTTCCTCTTGCTACTTGATATTGATGAGGGATTTTGAACCTCGCCTAAGACATCGGCTACTGACAAAATGAGCCATAAATTGATAGCTCATCTGGTCCAAAGAGAAGATGGTACTCGACTTGAGGGTCGAGTATCAATTTCTGGCTGCTCCCATCAAGATGGATAGGAAGGCTCGATAGAAAATGACGTCTAGTGCACCATGGAGCATCATCATCATCCGAAAGGCCTTCAAGTGATCAACCGGATCGGTAGTCCCATCGTAGCTCTTAAATTGAAGAAGCTTGAAGTTTGGCGAGATAGGTTCTTGCATGATGCGGTGAGAGAAAGGAGGATCGATACAGATATCATTACCATTGGAGGAGGAACACAGCAGAGTTTCTCGATCTACCTATTCATCTCCTATAGTTTTTGGTCTAGGAGATCTTCTCGATCATGGATCTCCAAGATCTTCTGACTGAATGGGGGCAAAGTCCCCCTAAAGGTAGAGTCATGATCAGAGCAGGGGCTTTCGGCCCTCTACTTTTCCTTTTCAATGGTCACCAGCCAGCTAGTCTGAGTCAGCCAACCCCAGATTGGATCCTGGGGTTTTGGAGAAGTCTGCTCTAATGGAATCGACACTGGAGGCTGCTGCCACCGCATGGCCTACACCACTTTTGTGAGGCTGCAAACCTACTGGATCAACAAATTAAACTATTCCACATCCACTATTGCTGTAGGTGGAGCTTGAGTTGCTGGGGATGAAATAGGGACGGACAGATCTGGATGGGATCTAGCCGTGGAGGCCATTGACTGTCAGATTGAAGTCTTCTTGGGGGGCATCCTTCCCAAGAAGGAGAATCTTGAAGGAGGAGAAGAAGAGAGATCTCCACTAAGCACTCCTTTAAGAATAAGAAAACCTCAAAAGGTGAAGGTTTAAGGCCCTTTCTCTAGCACCAATCCTGTTGGTGCAAAATCTGATTATTGCCGAAGAAGTGCTGGAGTCAGAGAAGATGAGGTCACTGCTGGTGACCTGCAAAATAAGTCTCATCCAGAGCCAGGGTTGGTGACCTCGGTAAGATCCTCTGACGATCAAGTCAGCTCTTTCGATTAATAGAAATAGAGTGCTCAGTCAAGAAAGTTGTAAAGTCTTGGAAAGAAGAAGAGTGTTTTGAGAAATGTATCTGGAGGATCTCTTTTATAGACGGAGCCTATAACAAACTAATAGTGATAGCCATAACCGTCTAGTAGTCGATCGCTTAGGCCATGCGAAGTTTGTTATGGAGGATGGTGTTTGTTGTCGTGACTTGCCAGTTGAAAGTGGTATCCATTATTATGACTTGCCAGTCGAGAGTGGTGTCCATTATCATGACTTGTCAGTCTATTGAGATTTAATAGTTGAAGTTCGGATGGGGTAAATGTCGGTTAGTAAAGAACTTTGAGTTATATCAATTTCAGAGAAGTTTGGACTCCTCTAAGGTAGTCTGTGTGTGAGTTGATTCATGCTGTGTATGGAGCCAGATTCGAGGGGAGACCTTTTTAGGTGACTGTCGAAAGTTCGTCTGAGAGGGGTTCGGGAGTCCAACGACTGGAGGAGTCTTTGAAGGAAGTCTGTCGGAGATATTCGAACATGGATCCACTGGGGGATCCGAAAGTAGGGCTGCTGGAGGAATCTGCATGTAGATCCATGGGAGGAGAGACCTAAAGAAAAATTTGTTCAATGGAGGGATCCGATTGAAGGTAAAGTCCGAAAGGAGTTCGACTGCTGGAGAGGTTCGAAAGGAGCTTGGCTACTGGAGAGGTCCCAAGGAGAAGAATTTATGATCGAAGCTCTTCTACATTTACTAGTTACATCAGGCTAAGCATCAGACTGGACTTTGGTGGGAGCGGGGTTTATCCCCAACATAAGCAATATGAGATGTTTTGATAGCTCGCCCATTATTTGAATGGGTTCATGGAATGTTTCATCGAGCTTTTGGTCGAAGCGATGAAGCATAAGATGGATGCGAAAACACTCAAAATTACAAAAGATAGGACAGTGAAGGTGGTCAAGGAGGTCTCTATAAGAGTAGATGCTACCAAGAGAAGAGCTGAGGATGCTGAAGAAGTCTACTAAGGAGAACTTTCGATTGTTAGGCATTAAAGAAGCTCTAGCGACAGAAGTGGAGGATTTTAAGGCTCGATTTGTTAAGGCAGAGATGCTTGAAGCAGAGGCTAAAATCACTCTAAAAATGATAGAGGAGAAGATAGCTAAGCTTTAGAGTGAACTGGAAGTGCGAGTTGAGGTTGCTACTTCAAAGGCCATCGAGAGTTTCCAGGCATCGGAGGAGCACAAACATAAAAAGGTTGAATTTGCAACTAACACCTACGACGAGGAGAAATGCTTCATTCGAAGTGGAGTGGCTTTCAGGTATCTAGAATTAGATCTGGATTTCTTGGACGAGGTCCCATAGTTGCCTGCTTCTGACATGGCTGAAGATCCCATCAATCCAAAAAATATCTCTTGAATCTTATTTATCTTTTTTATCTATATATCTTGACTTGCTGGAGCCATTGTAAAGAAAATTCCATATAAATAAAACTTCTTTGTTTTCATTGATTTTTTCTTTCACTTGGTCTTTTTTATTTTACTCCGATCTAAGGAGTTGAGAGTGTTGTGGTATCGACTCGCTCTGATGTCAATTTGTTAGATATCGACTCACTCCGATACCACTTATGAGGATCTAGTACCAAATTATTATGGCAGAAAGAAGAAAAAAATAAAATAATAAAAGCAATCAAGTACGTCGATCAGCCCAAGGGCTCGCCTCCATAGGGCATGCAAAGCTTTACTATGAAAGAAAAAGTTATGTACAAGAGGAGAATATCCACTCTCAACTCACCATATATAAATCTCTCTCAACTAGAAGCTACTCTCATAAAAGCTCTCTTAGAATCCCAAGGAGATCCTCAAAAGCTATAAGATGCTCTGCCCTCACAGCCTCCATGCTAGATGCTAAACACCTCTTGCTTCTCTCTCTCACGAGCTGGATGTACTTGGTACTCTACTAAGATCCTCTCAATGGCTACCTAAGTCTCTCTACGTGCCTCTCACGCCACACATATTATCTTACTGCTTCACAGTACCTCAGTCCTTTAAATAGGATGAGAATCCTCTTCTCAGCAGTTCACAGGAGTCTTAACAGGACTCGTTCTCCTAATTTGAGTCAAACATATCCTTGATGGAGTCTTAAAATATTTTTTGACCATCAGATCATGACTGCAACCCTTCATAGCTACTGGATCCTGTGGTCCACGTGCAACTCCTATAGATCCCTTGGATTAATCACAATCTTAGTCCAAATAGAAAAACTCCAATATGTTCTTGATAAGTACCATAAATTTATCTATAAAAGCATCAAGTTATCAATTAATTTATACTTATTTTTAAGAATTAATAATTAATTGTTACATATTTTTGAGAAATTCATATTTTTTATTAATTAAAAAATTAATTAAAAAATAACAAAAATAAAAAATAAAATTTTAATATCAATGAAAAGAGCTTATTTTTTTAATCATAATGAAATAAGTTTCAAGCAAAACAGAGCTAAAATGGAAAAGATATAAATTTTTAAAGAAATAAAATAAAAAAAATTAAATAAAAAATAATATATGGCTCAGTCGGCTCAAGCCGCCACATCATAGCAGCTGGCATGTCAAAATACACCAAGCCAAGCCGACCAAGCCAGCATGCCAAGTCAGCCATGCTAGCCGACTCAAGTCCAGAAGCCATCTGTTGGGCTATAGCACAGTGTGAACCACCAGCTCAACAAAAATGGGCGAATCAAAGCTTGCCACATGGTGGACCTAGACCCTTAAAGGATTTACAGAAAATCCATCGTGGCTCACAGGAAAATCTAGTCTTTTCACTTGATGATAGGAGCACTGATTGGCTATGATGTGCAGTGTGGCCAATCCACACGGTCCATAGGAATAGTAAATGCGTGATCGTATGGTGGTGGTTGCTTGTGGTCACGATCGGACGGTTAAGGTTTATTCTAACTCTGATTTAATTTTTGATTTCACTCGGATCACCATCGAACAGCAGTGCTTGATTTCAGCTTCGATCCAACGGTCCAGAAAGCTCCCGACGGTGATCAGACTCTTAAGTGCATGATCAACGACCTAATTTCCTTCATCAAGTGCGATCCAACGGTTAGAATTTAATCCGACTTGATCTAGGCCATTACATGTCCATTTTTGATATTTTTGGAAGCATCGGATCACCATCTGATAGCTAGAATTAAAAGAACTCAACATAATTTATTCAGAGGCTATTTTAATCCAAATTTCACTTGAATTTCTCCCTATTTTCATAATTAAAATAGCCTTTAGTCCCACATTGCCCAGAAGAAAATCCTCCAGCCCTCAAACATCTATTTAAGGACCCCCAGGCCTTCTAAACAAACATCTCAGATTAAGGTGAAGCTTTGGTATAGGGTGAAGCCAGGCTATGGGTTAATAGCTGCTTCAAAGCTATGGGTGCCGAGAAGAAGAGCTAGGCTTCTACACCATCTTTCCACCAATGCCGATCCATGATCAGAGTCAGCCTACTTTATTTTTTTTTATTTTATATATTTAAATTATGAACTTTTTAATGTAATATTTATTTTTATGTTCTTTAATTTTATGCTTTTTATTTTTATTATAATTTAATTTTTATACTTTAATTATTATTTTTTATTTTATTACAAGTAGATGCTAAGATCTAACTAGTAGATCTTAATACCAAGTTTAAATTCCTGTATCTTTTAATTTTTATTTTTTTTATTTTCCAACTTCACTTTTAATCCTAAAACTCTTCTCTTTTTTTTTAATAAAATCAAAGATTTCAAATCTAAAAACACTACCTTCCCTGTAGATTCGACCCGACTCATTGCTATCTACGAATTTTTAATTATTTTAAGAAGTCGGATTAAATTGATAAATGTAGTGTCTTAACAACAACATCGCATCCCTATCAAGTTTTTGGCACCATTATCGAGGATTATTTTTGATTTTTAATTTTGATTTCTTTGATTTATTTTAAATAAATTAAAAATAATTCCGACAAATGCACCAAGTTTTTGGCATTGTTGTCGGGAAAGGAATAGATGCTATTTTTTTCTTTGATTTCATTGATTTTTTTTGTAAATTAATTATAAATATTTTTTTTAAATATTGCTTACTAACTTTTTATTTATTTATTTTATAGAAAAAAAGTAGAAAAAAAGGGAAAAGGAAGAAATCATCTAATCTTGGTGAGATCAATCCTAACTCTAGTGCTCTTTTCTTTTTATTTATTTATTTATTTATTTTATTTTAAAATTAATTTAAAAAATATCTATTTAAATCTAATTAAAAGTCTCATGATAAGATTAGAAACTCTAACTATTTAGAGCATGCATCATATTAGTTTTTTTTTTTTTTTTCTGGTGATTGCTGAAGGTAAGGTAAGCCTTTCAGAATTCAATTAGTTGCATGCATCTAGTTTAAATTGCATAGAATCCTTTGATTGAAAATTTTTTGTGCATATTCATATTAAACCAAATTAAGGGCACAACCTAATTAAATATGATAAGATGGAGATTTGATCACCCTTCCTTAGCCCACAAACAACCAACCAACATCCTGCATTGACCTAAGCCTTTAATTTTAAAATCAATTAGACATCAACCCTAGAAATTCAAGCTCAATAAGACAAGAAATCCTAAGAGTTGAACCAAGCTAGGGTTAGTCAATTTGACTGGTGCCTAGGAAAGTGATTCAGGGATGACTGGGCCTGAAGAAAGGTGGTTTTTAATTGATTCCTTTAGCATACCTAGTCAAGCACAATTGGTGTCTAAGGCAAGCAATGGGAAGACTCCCACTGACCTTACACTTACCTGGCCAATTGATTAGCTGATCTTATACTTGAAGGGCTTGAAGATGATCTTAGCAGTTAGGAGCTGTCTAGATCTAGGATAATCCTTAGTCAAGATTGATTGACCAACTTGATTGCTAACAATATCAAACCTAATTAAACTTAATTCTTCTCTCTCTTCTTAGTTCTAGGACTCCTTAGGATCTCTTCTTTCTTTCTTCTCCTTTCTTCTTCAAAAATAAAATAAAATAAAAATTAAATTTAACTAACTAAAAAAATATTAAAAATAATAATTAAATTAAATTAAATTAATAAATAAAATAATTAATTTTTAATATAATAAAATAATAAAAAAATTTAAAAAATTTAAAATTTTTTTTTTTGAACCACACGTTAGGGTTGCACTAGTGCATGCACAGTAGAAAATTACTTTATCTGATCTAGTTGAATCCAACTATAAAATTAAAAAGCTGAATTGTATTAAATCTGATAACCAAATGGCTGAAAATTTTAGAGAACCACCTAAGCAGATGAAGGAATACTTTATTCCTTTCACCTATGAACCATCAACTTCTATCCAACTACCTAAAATTCATGCTACCCACTATGAGATTAAACTGACTACAATCCAGATGCTTCCATCTTTTTATGAAAACATCAATGAAGATCCTTATAAATATCTGGATGAATTCTTAGAAATTTGCTCTACGATGAAAATTCAAAATTTAACTGAGGATGCCCTTAGACTAATTTTATTTTTCTTATCATTAAAAGATAAAGCCAAGTACTGGCTTGGCACAATAGGAAGACCAATTAAAACTTGGGCTGACTTGCAAAGTGAATTTCTTAAAAAAATTTATCCCATAGGCTGAACCAATACTATAAGATTAGCTATTACTGGATTTGCTCAGCTTCCAGAGGAACATATTCACGAGTCATGGGAGACTTAAGAAACTTCTTAGAAAATGCCTACACCATGGTCTATCTAAATGGAAAATAGTTCAAGCTTTCTATGAGGGTTTAGGAGATCAATACAGACAGATGGTAGATGCATCCTATGGAGGTGCATTCATGAACAAGAGTGAGGACGAAGCCTTTGAAATTTTGAGTGAAAACTCAATTAACCATGCTTCATTATCTTTCTACCAAATCTGGACAGGGATCCATGAATTTAAACATCTAGAATCTAGTCCTAAGACTACATCAAATTTGATAAATAAAGTGGACTTTCTTGCTCAAAAATTAGATCAAGTCCTAACCCTAGGTCAACAATCTCCTGCACAATTCACATCATCTTCTAATTATCAGGAGATTTGTTCAATCTATGCTAGCCCAACCCATCATATGAGTGAATGTCCTATGACTGCATAGTTTCCATCTTTTATTCAATAACAAGTCCAAGCAGCTAAAGGTTACTCCAAGCCGATTAATAATCCATTTTCAAATTCATATAACTCTAGCTGGAGAAACCATCCTAATTTTTTTTGAAAATCACAACAGACTCAGGCTCAGACCCAAACTTCATCAGTGCAAAATTATCAGAATAGACCTTAATACAAGAACTATGCTTATAATAGAGGTCAACCTAGTAAGCCTTTCCAGCCACCACATCATAATCAGCCCTCATACCCACCTCCTCAACAGACCAATCTAGCTGATGATAGATTTAACCAACTACAATAATCGATCTTAACTCAACAACAATCAATCGCCAGGCTAAAAGCTCAAATAGAATAATTAGTTGAGTCTAACACGAGGAGAGAACTAGATCAACTACCAAGCCTACCAATTTCAAACAATCCACCTAATGTCCACCAACCATCTGGACCAAGTTATCAATTTAATGTCTCACTTAAGAATCCCTAATTTGAGAATGCCAAAATAATTTTTGAACTTAAAAGCTATAGGATTCTTATAGATCCATACTAGGTGAGAGAAACTAGTACTGATGCTAGCCAAAACAAAAATTTAGAGGAATTGGTTAGTACTAAAGCTAACCACATAAAAGAACCCGAGCCAAGAACTAGTATTGATGCTAGTTTCAGTTTAAATGAGATAGACATAGAAAAAAAGAGAATAGATGATTTACTCGAGACTTATAAACCTAATGTCCTGTTCCCTTCAACCATGGAAGCTAGTTCTTTTTACAAAAATCAAGAGGCATGTAATGAAGAGTTAATGGAGTTGTTTAAGCAAGATCACATTAATTTATCTTCAAAATTAAAACCACCTTTAATCACCATTCCAGCATCCGTTGAATCAAACTTAACTCCTAAAACTCCATTCATAAGCATTTTAGAAGAACAAATAGGAGAAATTCTTAATAAACATGGGTCTGAGAATGGGGTCACAAATTATATTCCCCTAATTAATAATGAATACATCAATAATGGAATTATAAATCAACTTTCTAAGATTGGCAATCCAAAACCATTGGAATTTATCAATCCAATATTTAACACAGGATAGTAAGCTGCATTGTGTCTGGCTGAAGACGGTAAACTTAGCGCTTGTTGGGAGGCAACCCAATATTTAGTTTTCTTTAGTTTAATTTATCTTTTCAATTAATTTTTTTTTAGGATAATTTGAAAAAGTTGGAGGGAGAGCTTAAATTTTCAAAGACGTGTGTTGGACCAAAAATATACTGAGTCAGGTGTATTCTTTTATGTTCTTTATTACATCCTTTATTTTTTCTTCTCCATTGAGGACAATATCGATTTAGTTGGAGGGAGAAAAATAAAAATTTTAAAATTTTAAGTCCTCAAAAAAGTTAGTATTTAGTATTTACACACCTGATTATGCTTAAGAATCAAATTAAACTAAGCATTTTAAAAAAAAATTAATGCACAGATCAGAGAATCTGTGAGATATTAAGGAATCAAGTATTAAGAAAATTCAATAAAGAATTAAGTCCAAAACATAAAATGTTTTTTCTTGGAGCATTTCTAATTTTTTTTACCAGCATCAAAGAAAAATCTATTTTTTATAGGCTTATGTAGGGTAACTATACATTTCTTCATATAAAAAATTAAATAAAATAGTTTTCATATAAAAAATTAAATAAAATAATTTTTAAGTACTTCTTACTAAGTAACCGGGCCTCTTTGCCTAAGCAAGTATTGAGTTTCATATCAAAAGATAGAAAGGGCAAAGAAGCTCATTATAAAGTTAGTCTTAACTCATAGTCTATTTGATTCGAGCTAGTAAGCCCGAGGGGTATTCTATACCTAGTGCCCTAAAGCCAACTGGTTTGGGAGTCATTGGCCCAAGACTCACTACATGGATCAAATAGAAAGCTTGAGGGATTAAGACACTCCATAGTGGTACAACATTAAAAAAAAAAAAGATTTTTCACCAAGTAATGGGATCCCATTGCTTAAGTAAGCAATGATATTCGCATCAAAAAGTGGGCAATGTAAAAATAAAAATCAATAAATGAAGGGAGGAAGTAGCAATACACTTGCCTATATGAAAGTTTAGACAAATCAAAGATAAAGGTAGGATAATTTAGAAAAGGTTCAAAAAAATTTAATATTCTTTATTTAATTTTTTTATTGATAAGAATTAATACCCAAATGATATATCTCACTTAAGCTCTACTAAATATCAATGCCCATTTTGAAAATTGCTTAGGTAAAATTCGAAACTCTAAAGTTAAAAGATATTTAAAACTAAATTCTTTCTTTACTCGAGGACGAGCAAAGCTTAAGTTGAGGGGTATGATAAGTACCATAAATTTACCTATAAAAACATCAAGTTATCAATTAATTTATGATTATTTTTAAGAATTAATAATTAATTGATACATATTTTTGAGAAATTCATATTTTTTATTAATTAAAAAATATTAAAATAAAAAAAATAAAATTTTAATATCAATGAAAAGAGCTTATTTTTTTTATCACAATAAATTTCTAAAAAAATAAAATAAAAAAAATTAAATAAAAAATAACATACGGCTCAGTCAGCTCAAGCCGCCACGCCGCAGCAGCCAGTGCGTTGAAATGCATCGAGCCAAGCCAACCAAGTCGGCGCGCCAAGCTAGCCACACTAGCCGACTCAAGCTCAAAAGCCACCCACTGGTCTACAGCACAGTGTGAACCATCAACTCAGCAAAAATGGGCGAATCAAAGCTTACCATGTGGTAGACCTAGACCCTTAAAGGGTTTACAGAAAATCCATCATGGCTCACAGGACGATCTGATCTTTTCACTTGGTGATAGGAGCACTGATTGGCTACGATGTGTGGTGTGGCCGGTCCATGCAGTCCATGGGAACAATAAATGCACGATCGTGTGGTGGTGGTTGCTTGTGATCAAG
Source organism: Cocos nucifera (assembly GCA_006176705.1). Classification (NCBI taxonomy): domain Eukaryota; kingdom Viridiplantae; phylum Streptophyta; class Magnoliopsida; order Arecales; family Arecaceae; genus Cocos; species Cocos nucifera. The sequence goes on from QRFJ01001258.1 coordinate 366,945, forward strand.
ATTGAACGATCAAGATTTATTCCAACTCTGATTTGATTTCTGATTTCATCCAAATCACCATCGAACGGTAGCGCTTGATTTCAGCTTTGATCCGATGGTCCAGAAAGCTCTCGATGGTGATCAGACTCTTTGGTGCATGATCAACGGCCTAATTTCCTCCATCAAGTGCGATCCAATGGTCAAAATTTAATCCAATTTGATCTGAGCCATTACACATCTATTTTTGGTATTTTTGGAAGCATCGGATCACCATCAAATGGTCAGAATTAAAAGAACTCAACAAAATTTATTTAGAGGCTATTTTAATCCAAATTTCACTCAGATTTCTTCCTATTTTCATGATTAAAATAGCCCTTAGTCCCACATTGCCCAGAAGAAAATCCTCCAGCCCTCCAACATCTATTTAAGGACCCCTAGGCCTTCAAAACAAACATCTTCGATCAAGGTGAAGCTTTGGTACAGGGTGAAACCAGGCTCTGGGTTAATAGCTGCTTCAAGGCAATTGGTGTCGAGAGAAAAAGCTGAGCTTTTACACCATCTTTCCACCCATGTCGATCCAAGATCAGAGATCAAGCTATTTTATTTTATTTTATTTTCTTTTTAAATTTCATGTATTTAAATTCTTAAATTTTAATTAATAAAAATTTTATTATTGCACTTTAATTTTAGCTTTTTATTTTTATTATAATTTAATTTCTATACTTTAATTATTATTCTTTATTTTACTATAAGTAGATGTTAAGATCTAATTAGTAGATCTTAGTACCAAGTTTACTTTTCTACATAATTTAATTTCCACTTCATAATTTTAATTTTTAATTTCTGACTTCAAATTCTATTTCTAATTTTTTTCTTTTTTTTAAGAAAATCAAAGATTTTAAATCTAAAAATACTACCTTCTCTGTAGATTCGACCCGACTCACTGTTATCTATATATTTTTAATTATTTTAAGAAGTCAGATTAAACTGATAAACATGGTATCTTAACGACTACATCATATTCCTATCAGTTCTATTCACCTCCATCGAGCTAGCTCATTCAGGGATTGAGCTAGCTCGACTGTATCTTGTCCGAACTTCGATTTTCATCTGCTTGAGATAGTTGGCTCGGCTGTGGTTCGAGCCAGCTCGATCTCAATCCAAGCCAGCTCGACCACATATTAGAGCTGGTCTGACTACCATGCTAAAAGTTGATTCTCTTCTTACTGTGGATCGAATTTAAGGCATCAAATCCTAATAATCTTCACCTTGACTCGACATTTGATCTCCACTTGACTTTGAGAGCTTGTGATCCATCTCGCTCCCATGCCCTGGGGCATGCCTACTGATCATGGATGGGCAAACGTGGGAGTCAAGCTAGGCCGCTCGATCCCACCTCCGTCAATGGGTTGTGTCCACTTTGACTAAAGATCTGCTCAAAAAATTCTCCTACAGTAATAGGAACTTCACTTTGCGACATCACCTCTCATCCTCCCAAGTCTTCCATCTCGTGCTCGATCTATCTCCACCTAAAGCTCCACCTCACATTGGGCTCCCTTTGGCTCCTGAAGCTCCACCTCACATTGAACTTCTTATCAAATAGTAATGTCCTCTTGTCTTCTTCTTTTCCTTCAATATCATCTTATCACCATGCATGACCTTCAGGATTCCATCACCAGCTATCCATCTGTAGCTATTTGAATCTAGTCTGCTCAGTAAGATAAGATTTCATCTAAAATCGAGTATGTATCAGATATCCTCCAATCTCCTTGGTGCACCATCATGTGTCTTCTAACTAACCATCCTGATGCCTTTGATCACACAGCTCGATTCATCCGACAGATAAGCAGTACCCTCACTGCTCTCTAAAGAGTCAAATTGCTTCTTTCTATAATAAACATGATATGTGAATGCAGAATCTAAAATTCACTATTAGGAAGAAGTTGATACCTCATCAAATATCTTCAAGATATCATCCTCTGACTTGCTACTGACCGTCACTGCAATAGCCCTTGTTCGATCCTTGAGTTATGGGCAATCCTTGACTCGATGTTCCAATTCATCACACCTATAGCATCTAATCTTGCTTTGGTCCCTCATCTTGGATCTGGATCATCCTCCTTGCAATCCTCTATCACTCCGTCTACTGCTTCCTGCTCCTCCAAAAATCATCAAAACTGAGCTACCGCTATCTGAGCTCGAAGCTGGATTCTTCTTGTTGAGAATCTTATTTTGGAGTATCGCTACAGTGACCTCATCCATCTTGATGGTGCTCTTTTTCACTAGAAGAGCAGTCACCAAGGACTCATACGAAGGGAGAGCGATGCTAGCAAGACCAATGCCCAAATCTTCTTCTTAACTTTTTTGCCAATACTGAGGAGGTTCGTGAGGATCTTCTAGAGGTTGGATAGATACTTCCACATGCTCTGTCCTTCATCCATCCATAGCTGGTAGAATTGTCTCCAAAGAAATAGCATGTTGGTAAGTGACTTTGCCATGTATAACTCCTCAAGCTTCGACCATAGCACCATCGAAAAAGTCTTGCCAAGTAGATGAATTACCACATCATCTACTAGGTACAAGCGGATCATGCTCATCGTCTGTATCTGGATCTACTTCCAATCCTTCATCTCTATGGTGGCTGGCATCTCCTCGTATAAGAGAGCATCGATCAATCCATGTTGGATGAGGATATCTTTTACCTTTGCTTGCCACAAGAAAAAATTATCCTTTCCATCGAACCTATTAATCTCCACCTTGATTGTGCTTGTCTTCTCCATGTTCTTCAATCTTTAACACCACTACTACAATCTATGCTCTGATACTATCTAACTGATATTAATTATTATGGTATCGACTTGCTCTAATACCAATCTATTGGATATCAACTCACTCTGATACCACTTATAAGGATCTAGTACCAAATTATTATAGCAAAAAAAATAAAATAATAAAATAATAAAAGTAATCGAGTATGTGGATCAGTCTAAGGGCTCGCCTCCATGGGATATGCAAAGCTTCACTATGAAAAAAAAAAAGGTACAAGAGGAGAACACCCACTCTCAACTCACCGTATATAAATCTTTTTCAATTAGAAGCTACCCTCATAAAAGCTCTCTCAGAATTTTAAGGAGACTCTTAGAAGCTACAAGATGCTCTATCCTCACAGCCTCCATGCTAGATGCTATGCACCTCTTGCTTCTCGCTCTAGTAGGCTACACATACTCAGCGCTCTGCCAAGCTCCTCTCAGTGGCTGTCTGAGCCTCTCTATATCTCTCTTATACTACACGTGCCATCTTACTACTCCACAGTACCTCAATCCTTTAAATAGGATGAGAATCATCTTCTCAGTAGTTCACAAAAGTCCTAATAGGGCTCATTCTCCTAATATGAGTCGAACATGTCCTTAATGGAGTCTTGAAATATTTTTCAACGATCAGATCATGATCATAACCCTTCATAGCCGTTGGATCTTGTGGTCCACATGCAACTCCCATAAATCTCCTAGATTAATCACAATCCGAGTCCAAATAGAAAAATCCCATCGTGTTCTATTCGCCTCCATCGAGCTGGATCATTCAGGGGTCGAGCTGGCTACATCTCGTCTGAACTCTAATTTCTGTCTACTTGAGATAGCCGGCTCGATCGTGTATCAAAGTCGGCCCACCTGCTGTGCTAAAAATTGATTCTTTTCATACTGTAGGTCAAATTCGAGGCATTAAATCCTAATAGGGAGTTTGGCCCAAGGAGCCTCAAACAAGTTGATTCTGATTTGAGGGCTTACAAATTGATGTTTTCAATAATCATGCATGTAATTAATGGGGCATACTCATTTTTCTGTACAGCATTAAATATGCATAGTTTTGAAAGTGACGTAACCATAGCCCTCATGTAAAAAACTACTGTACAGCAATGGGATGGTAAATTTGTCCAATCTTAAGCTTGCACGTGGCATGATTTGATGGAAGCAATGAAGGAAATGCACAGAATTTCTAGCTCTACTTTTGAAAACTCTTTTTGATAAATGCATAGTGGATAATATTATTAATCATATTAATAATGAAAAGCTATAGATCTAATCTGAAAATTCTATATGCTACAGATCTAATCTATTATATATACATGCATATCTGAAAATAAAAACAAGATCAATAGTAAAACTATTTTATTGCTCTATGTGTTCAAAAAATGTTACCTTTTCGTGGGTAGATGAACTCCATAATCTAATCTCCTTGGTGTAGATCTGAATGCCATGATGTAGCCATACACGCATTTGACCTCCATGGGTAATCCACACGAGGCCTAGATCTGATCAACTCCTCCCGAGTGCTAGCTCATATAGAAGTCTTCAACGGCTGATTTCAGATCAAACTCCTTCAATTTACTTCATGGGCTTTTTTGATGCTCCGATTCGCCAATGAATGCAGAAGATATGTAGTGAAGGCTTTCACCAAGATCTATGAACTCACGATCCTCGTAACTTATAGATTTGATTTCTAAAATCCTAAGTATAGATCCTAGAGTATGCACTCACTCAAAAACTCTTTGCGCCTGGTTTTTTCTCACACCCGCAGAGAAGAGACTTTCTCTTCTCTGGTCTCTTGATGTTCCTCTCTTTTTTTTCTTTCTTTCTATCATCATTCACACATCCCAAAAATTCCATGCATAAATAGATGCACTAGCTCTAGAGAGGCGTGGAGGATTTTAGATAAGATGGTTGGCTTGTTCATTCAAACTCAAACTCCTTTGAATTTGAATAACAACCAGCCTATCTTATCTACATGGGGCATGAGAAAGGAGGGCATACACCCTCCCTTGCATGGAAAATGTTCACAAGAAATATTTTCTCATGGAGAAAGGATGGTGCAAATGTTGGTGATGTGGCACATGAAAAGACTAGTTAAATTAGTCTCATTGTTTGTCCTCCAATCGAACCAATCCAATCCAAATTGGTTAGGCCCAATTAGACCAGATTAAATCCAACTTATTTAGGCTTAATTAGACTTAGTTAAATTCTAATTAGATCAAGAATTAATCAAGCCCAACCCCTGATCAAATTAGGGATTAAACCTCCTTGACGATTAGATCATCTTATAATCTAATCGGGTCAAATCCAAATGAATCCAATTCAATTAGTCTTGATCCAAAAATAATCACTTAATTAAATTGAGTTAATTAGTGATCAAATCATTAATTAAACTTCTTTTGATCAACCATTAGATCGAGTAGGAACCTCTAGTGTGTGTGACGCTATAGGTTCGAACCTAAGCCGGTAGCATAGAAATAAATTTTCTATACTAATCGAAGTGACCATCTAGCAATGGCATCCGATATTCAGATAGGCTAAATAGTGCAATCATAATATTTAGAACCTATGTGAATATGGTTACCACATAATTCATCTCTTTGATCTCTATGCATAGAATGACTTAGGATTAAACTATCAATCCTGGAAGATACATCCAAATCGTGTCTTAAAATAATTAATCCTATGACCCCTCACTAGGACTACCCTGGCCAAAGCTTTGCTAAATTGAAATACTATTAAACATAGCTCCTGTGTCTAGGAGTGGTTAATCCCATCTTGACTCATGAACTAACTTCTTAAGTACTTGACTGTATCCAAAAATCTTTCATCATTGAATTATAAATTTAGGTAGTCCGGCACCAAAGCACATTTGAGTTGCTTGGAAGTCACCATGGTAATCTCTGATCGGAGGGATACTTATGCCCATATTCTATCAAAGCAATTCTTACAGATGTACCCTTACATCTCACCTGCATGCCATGTCAGTATCTTTACATTCTTTGGTTAAGAGGACAACTAACCTATATGGCACACAATGATCGATACTCAATAAATATTGTCGTCTTTGGTAACAACGTATTATTTGGTTGCGAATATTTTTAAGAACTAAATGACAAATCCTACTTTCTCGATTCTAAATAGTCCTAAGAAATTCATCATAATAGAGAAGTTCATTAAAAGATGATAGATTTATGATGAAAAAATTAGAATAATTTTTATTCAATTAATAATTCATATACAATTTATTCCCTAGCTAAATCCAAGAAGGAGGGGGGCAGGTGAATTGGGTTATTAAAACTTTTAGCAAATTTAGTAAGTAATATGTAGAGTAAATAAAGGACTGTGCAAAATACAAAGTTGCTAGGCAATTAAAAAAAAAACCAACAAACAAGAGGAGAAGCACACACACAAGCACAATGAATTTATAGTAGTTCGGTTCCAGCACCTATATCCACTCTCCAAGCAATTTCTTGAGAATTTTCACTATAATCACTTGATTACAGCATATTTGTTTTCACCGGGCTCACAAACAAACCCAATTGGTTTTACTTAGGCCAACCAATCAAAACCTTTACAAGCTTTCAACCTAAGGCTCCCCCAAATTAAACTAAGTTTGGTACAATAATAGCCCTTCAAGTATCAACCCCTGCTAATACTTTTATAAAAAGATTGAAGAGAAAGGAAAGTACAACACAAAAATCCTATTTTTCTGATCTGATTGTTGTTAATGGAGCTTTCTTTAAGAAAGCCTTGAATGCTCACAATAAAACTCTTCTCTTCCTTCTTTGAATGCTCTTTATGTTCTCAAGACGAAGATTGTTGCAGAACTAGCTATTGTGTTTGTAAGATGATGTCGAGCTGGCTTGATTCTTGCTTTGGGCCGACTCGAGTATAATTTCTATGCAAAGCATCATTCTATCCTTCTGAGAGAGCTGGCTCAATTTTATGTCAGGCTGGCTCAATCGGCAATCAGCAAAAATAGTGTTTTCTATTGAACTGAGACAGTCAGCTCGAGTAGACATCGGATCGACTTAGATGGCAAACTTCAAAAATAAGTTTTTGTTGACCTAAGATAGCCAGCTCGATTGGAGCTTTGAGCTAGCTCAACTAGCAGAACTCCCAAACAAGTCTTCTACTACTCTAAGATAGCCAGTTCAATTGAAAATCGAGTCGACTCAATTAGTAGTTTTTCAAAATCTTCTGCCTTCCAAAGATAGCCGGCTTGAATCTAAATCAAGCCAACTCGAGTGCATGCCCAGCCAAAGAGATAAGTGTGTGCCGTGCCAGGGTTGGCTTGAGTCAAGGATGGGTCAACTCGGGCTTTGAGAGAGGATTCTTCTTACTCCAAAATCATTTCAAAAATAGTTCCAAATAACTCAAAGGATCTTCATTTGATTATGGATTCATTTAACGGCCTTTTTCTTTCTACAAAAAATAGACTTTGGCATTCTTGAAAAGTATTAGTATTAAGGTTATGCTCTAATATTTTGTAATCATCAAAATCATTCCAGAGGGCAACAATATTTTCCTTTTTGATGATGACAAAACATTGAGCATATCAAAGTAAAAATATATTATGGATTTAAAGAGATATATAAAGAGATATTATAAATTTTAATATGCACAAATAATTATGATAAATTAGACTGTACAACCATTAGAGGGGATGGATGGTTTACAAAGTTAAGATATATAACAGCTTACATTAGCTCCCCCTTAATGAATGCATTTTATCCACAATAATCTTTAAATTATTTATGGATAATTAATTGAATATAGATCCAATTTATATGCTCAAGTATTTCTTCTCTCCTTTTTTGTCAACATTAAAAAGGATAAGTGATAGAGCAATACAATCATGACAAACATTACAAACATTGAAACTAATAAACTTTTATTAAAAGATGAAGTTGATTACATGTTTGTATTGTTTACAAAAAGATACAACCAAACAATACAACATTAGATTTCATTTCAAGAACATGGCAAAAGATGAAGTTGATTACATGTTTGTATTGTTTACAAAAAGATACGACCAAACAATACAACATTAGATTTCATTTCAAGAACATGGCAAAATGATAAGATTTTGGTCCTAAGGCAACTATTCCTTGTTTGAGGAAAATTCAATGATGGGACTAGAAGAGGTGGAAGGTTCAGTTGGTTTGCTCTAGGCTCTTGCAAAAGATTCGAGGTGAGAGGTTAGGAAGCTAGTACCGGGTCTAATGGTAGCACTAAAAGGGGGTCTGGCAAAAGAGGATTGACGTTGGCTAGGTGAAGGTCTAGGCTATGATGAGGGAGGAGAAATTTGAGAGCCTAGATCACCCAACATTCTATCAAATTTCTGAAGTGCTAAAATCATAATGTTTGTGCTGCCATGCTAAGTGATGATAAGTTCTTCAACCCTTCTACCAATCTTGGTCACTTCTCCAGTCAGTACCTCAATCTATCTAGAAGATCCATTGCTTTCTTTTTCTAAAATTTTGAGTCTTCGAGATAGATTAGTTATTTGATAGCTAATCATATTGATTTGTCCCTCAAATGAAATTCTCTATTCTTCCAGACTTTGAGTGAACTGAAGTTTAAGGTTAGAAAATATGTCATCCAATTTTCTTGAGAATTGTCCTACAACTTGCTCTACAATGCTATCAACTGAGAAACTTGGAAGAGCTACAAGAGCACAAGAAGAAGTTGGATGATGTTCTCCAGCAACTAATCTTGGTGTCAGTGCGAGTACAGGGGATGATGGAGGAGCAGCAAGTGTCGGTGAGGAAGGCCTGTCTGAATCTGAAGAAGAGGATGATTTTGAGATGTGAGGGCATGCTTCTTCATTTTCTCTAATCCATACACCATTTTCTTTCTTAAATTTCATCCGATATAGAGTTTGAATGGTGTAGTAGTCAGGGTGAGTGAGAGCTTTAAAAATTTCTCCCTCTAAGTCTATACCTGCCTCAATGAACAAGAGGATGAAGACCATTCCGTATGGCAAGTAAGCTTTTCCTTTTGATCTACTAGCAGCGCTCTTGATCTGTTCTATTATCATGAAGGGAAAATTTAATGGTGTTCGATTTACTATATGTATAATTACTACTAAATCCTTTGAAGATAGCTAATCAAATCTCCCAATCCTTGGAAAAAAAAATCTGCACAATAGGCTGTGAAGAAGCTTCAACTCAACTAGCAAAATATTTGCATTATGGATATCTCGGTGGTCAATATTTTCTTTGCCAAGGAGCCTTTTAAGTTTTTCAAAGTCATTATCTAGGGGCTCGAATTCCACCATGAGGCATGTGTAACAAGTGCCCTAATCTTCTTGGGTCTAAAATGATTTTTGTTCCTTTAACCTCTGACCAAATGGAGTCCGAAGCAATCCTTAGATTTTCAAAGAACTACCTTACAAGCCAAGGATAAGTGGGAGTATCCAATGAGCAAATCATTTCCCATCCTTGCTATCAAATCTATGAGCCAATCAAAAAGTTTTCTTTATCCAAAAATTTGAAACTGACCTTTCTCCTAGTAGTGACAGCTCTAGAAGCCATTAATGGTCAGTTTGGAGAAGTTGAAGGCACCGAGCTTGTCGTTCCTCTCTTTTTTAAGCAAATGATCGATTGTTCTTTCATGCGGCGCTTCTTTGAGACTATCGCATGAGATTTGGGTGCCATCCTTCTTGGATTTGAGAGGGTTTGAGGTGTGGATTGAGAGGAAAAGTGATTCGAAAGAATTTTGGACAGTAGCTAGTAGAAGGTCGAGGTGGGGCAGGCTCGGAATGATGAATAGGGCTTTTGAAAAGAAGGATCGACTTAAATAAAGACTGGGACCTAACCATTGAGCAAGCTCAATTTTCAATCGGGCCAGCTTGGCAGCCGAGCTAGCTCGAAGGTGTATTTGAGCCGGCTCAAACCAAGGAAAAAACTAAATTTTAAATTAATTTGAATCTTTAAATAATTATAATTAACTCAAATCAACTTATGAGAAAGAGTGATAAAGAGATAATAATTATTCAAAGAGGATTGCAAATTCCTAGTTCACCTCTAATTGTATTGTATCTATCTTCATTTAAGAATTTTGTAAAAATGTCTACCAATTGATTTTCAGTTGAAACGAATTTGAGTATTATATCACCTTTTTGAACATGATCTTTGATAAAGTGATGCCTAATTTCAATATGTTTTGTTCTAGAGTGTTGAATGTGATTTTTAGTTAAGTTTATGGCACTTGTGTTATCATATTTTAATAAAATTTTATCTTGTTCAATGCCATAATCTTTAAGTTGTTGCTTAATCTAAAGGAGTTGAGCATAGCAACTTTTGGCTGCAACATACTCGGCCTCGGTCATGGACAAAGCTACCAAATTTTGTTTTTTGCTGAATCAAAAAATTAAGTTTAACCCAAGAAATTGACAGGTACTAGTACTTTTTCTATCAATTCTACAACCTCCATAATTAGCATTAGAAAAACCAATTAAGTTAATTGAGGTTTGCTTAGAATATCATAGTCCTAAGTTTTGTGTACCTAATAAATATCTTAAGATTCTTTTAATAGCCAACATTTGAGATTCCTTAGGAGCAAATTGAAATCTAGCACATATACAAACACTAAAAGGTATATCAGGTCTACTTGCAGTTAGATAAAGTAGAGAACCAATTATATCTCTATAAAGTTTTGATTGATACTCTTAACATGTTCATCTTTATCCAATTTACAAGATGGGCTCATGGGTGTGCCATTTTTTTTTGCATTCTCCATCCAAATTTCTTTAATACTTCTTGTATATACTTGGTTTGGAAAAGAAAAATATCTTCCTTAGTTTGTTTGATTTGAAGCCCAAGCAAGAATGTTAGCTTCCCCATCATGCTTATTTCAAATTCGCCCTGCATTAACTTGGCAAATTCTTGGTAAAGATCTTCATTAGTTGAACCAAAGATAATGTCATCTACGTATATTTGAACAACAAGCAGATTTGATTTCTTTCTTAAGAATAATGTAGTATTTATACTACCTCTAGAAAAGTCATTATTGAGCAGAAATTTATTTAATCTAGCATACCATACTCTTGGTGATTGTTTCAAACCATACAATGCTTTATTGAGTTTGAAAATATGATTTGGAAGACTATGATTTTCAAAGCCTGGTGATTGCTCTACATAAACCTCTTCAGCAATAAAACCATTTAAGAATGCACTTTTTATATCCATTTGATATAATTTGAAATCCATAAAATAATAAAGAGCAAGTAGCAATCTAATAGCCTCTAATTTTGCTACAGGTGCACAAGTTTCATCAAAATCTATTCCTTCTTCTTGATTATATTTTTTAGCTACTAATCTAGCTTTATTTCTTAGTACATTATCATTTTCATCATGTTTATTTTTTAATACCCATTTAGTGCCAATGATAGGATGATTAGAGGGTCTATCAATCAGTGTCCATATTTTGTTTCTTTCAAATTGATTTAATTCCTCTTGCATGACAGTTAATCAATTTGGATCATTTTCTGCTTCAATTGTTTTAGGTTCTATTTGAGAGACAAATGCAAGATAATTATGATATTCTCTAAAATTAGATCTAGTTCTTACACCTTGAGATGGATCACCAATTATAAGGTCTTTAGGATGATCATGCACATACCTCTATTCTTTAGGTAGATCTGAATGTTTTTGATTCATACCTTCTTCTTATACTTCTTTATGTTTATTATTGTTTGGCTCACTTTCTTTATCATGATTTGGTTTATCTTTCAAGATAAGTTCTTTTACTTCTTTTTCTAAATTTCCTGCAACATCATCAAAAGCATCTTCCTTTCTTGATGAAAGGTTGTTAAATTCATCAAAGACAATGTGAATAGATTCTTCAATAACTAAAGTATGCTTGTTGAAAACTCTATATGCTTTGCTCGATGTTGAGTGTCCAAGAAAGATACCCTCATCTGACTTAGCATCAAATTTCTAAGTTTATCTTTTTCATTATTTAAGATAAAATATTTGCATCCAAATACATGAAAATAATTGATGTTAGGCTTTCTACCTTTTCAAAGCTCATAAGGGGTTTTCTTAAGAATGGGATGGATCAAAACACGAATCAAAATATAACAAGCAGTGTGATGCGTGCTAATTTATAGCTATGGCAAGTGCACCAGTCAATCAACTAATAAAGTGAATGAGTAGAGTATCATCCCTAAAGGATTGAAAAATAAGTACCGAAAAGCTCTTTCCTATGCTTTATTTAAATGATCGATTTATGAGAATAAGAAATTAAAGAATAAAATAAAGAAATAATTAAAAAATTTTTTAGAAAATAGAGAGAGTGTAATTATTGGAGTTTTAAACATAAGAGCAATGGATTACTAAGGCAATCAATTCACCAACTCAGTCAATATAATATTCAAATTATTAGATTAATTTTATTTCATGTGACGGTGGAGTCTCCTAATTTATTCACTACCCTTTGGTCCAGGCATAGCAAAACTATCAATATTTATTAATTATCCTTTGGTCCAGGTGTAATTTAAATAAATATTAATGCATTAAGTTTTGTGAAACCCTCTAATTAAAATACGCTGCATCCAAAGCGCACTAAAATTCCTGCATGCATATGAATTCTAATTTGATTCATAATACAAGGTATATAATCAAGAAGCAATAACATAGATGTACTTGGTCCGTAACATCTATGTTCATCAGATCAATTAGAAGATGGCCAGTAATCTAAAAGCATTAAGATCAGATTTATATACTCCTCATGAATAAAATTTAAAAATAAATCATACTGAATATTGCATCAAAAGAGTGGCTACACCTTAGCCTTAGTAAAAGAAAATTTAGTTCATGATAACAAGTTCAAAAATAGCAAATAAAATAAAAAGCATAGAGAAATTAGACTGTTTGATTGCTGAAATTGATTCTCTGTTGCTCTTGATGTGGAGAACTTGGTGAAGAAGAAGAGGCTCCTTGATCGATGTCTTGATTGTCGAAGAAAAAATTCAAAAACCTTTTTTTTATCTTCTCAAAATCTTCTCTTTCTACCTTTCTCCTCTCTTTCTCTCTTTTCTTTTTTCTTTTTTTTCTCTGACTCTCTGACTTCTCTTTTTCTCTTTCTCTCCTATCTCTCTCTCTTTTTTTTTTTTCATGGCAACAGCAATTTTTATAGATTAAAGAGATTTGATTTCCCCCCAAAATCCATCAAAAATTAGGTTTAAGACTCCTAAAACAACTCAAATTAGGATCTGGGTAATTCTTGCCCATTAGATGTTGATCAAACGGTCCAAAAATCCACTTAAAAATCCTCTTAAAATAAACCAGATCAAGTCGGAATTTCATATCAGCCGTTGGATCAATCCGTTAGATTAAATCTAGGACCATCCGATCGCATAGAAAGAAGCCTTCTAATCTTTAGTTTAACGTCGGGAAAATGAATCTCAGCCGTTGGATCTCGATCGGGAGCTACGGATGCCGTCCATTAGCACCTTCATTTCGACCGTCCGATCAAGTTTCAGTGAAAGCCGCCCATTGGATCTGACAAAATTTCTAAATTTCCCTCTATAGACCTTGCACGAGCTTGGTGTTGCATGGACCGCTGCATTCTTCAGCCAATCAGAGCGCTCTTCTATCGTGTGAAATTTCCCAAATACCCTCCTATTGGTCCACCGTGCACCACAAAAAATGCTAACATCATCCTGACGTCAGCATTGCATCGGCGGGTCGGTCTACTATTGTGGTTGAACTAGGCCAAACCGCTGAGCCAATTTTCTTAACCGATTTGAACCGAACCACTTTTTTTTTTGAAATTCAATTCTGGGCTCGTTTGAAGTCCGTTTTGCCTGAAATTTATTTCATCTGAACCAGAAAAATAAGATCTTCACATTGGTGGCCTTCTTTCCTACATAAGATTAATAAAAGTATCAATTTCTAAAGAAATAAATTAATTTATTTTATAATTTAATACTTTTATTAGTATATTTTTACCACTTATCACACCCCCCAACTTAGTCATTGCTAGTCCCTTAGCAATGTTTTATTTAATACCATGTTTCAATAAGATTATCCATCACAAAGATAAAATCTAGGACTAAAGGTCAAAAAGTTTAGAAAATACTGCTAACTAAGCATTGAGCTTCAGAAGCAAATTTTTCAGTCAATACAATTAAAAACTTTCTTAGAGTACATCAAAGATCTATAGCACTTGTGTTCGTGATGACTAACTTTAGCATTTCAGTATTAAATTAAAAGAACAAAAGTATCTTCTCTTATCACCTATTTTGGTCAATTTTCTATACATTCTCAATTTTATACTCATGAATTAAGGTAGCTTTCACACTGCCTTTCTTTCTTTTTTTTTTTTTTTTACTGTGCTGAGCATCCTGGCCTTCCCTTCACCATGTTTTACATGAATTTTCACACTTGACCTAGGTGCAGAGACCCAGTTACTAGGCTTTGGGCAATCCACATATACTCTATCTTTTGCACTTTATTTATAGGTAGGTAGCTCTTTCCTTAAATTCAAGTTTCTTTGATTAGAATGTATATTAATTACCAATTTTCAGTGATAATTGAATCCTCAGTTGGCCTTATAATCAATACCTACTTTGCCTTGTTAGTGTGCATGTGCAATTAAGAAGTGCTAATAGTCTTTTAATGACCTAAGTAGGCTGCTAAAAGTTGACCAACTAATCTACTTCTTTAACTCGTTACATTCATTAGCAAATAATTCTATCTTTTATCACTTATCCAGTTTATCTTGCTCAAGATTTTCTTCTTGACACATGATTTTTTTTTTTTTAACTTATTCTACATTGTCTTAAAGGAGAAAGAAAAATAAAGGATGTAATAAAGGATAGGAAGGAATACACCTGATTTGGTTCAGTCTGGTTCTTTGGAGCTTTGAAATTTTGCTTGAGCTCTCATTGATTTTTCTCTGCAAAATTAAAAATACACACCAGAGCAGTAAAAGAGCAACAACAAATTACTGAAAAAAATAAAAGAAAAGAAAAATGATCAAAACTAAAAAGAAAAGAAACAACCTATCTAGTAGTTCTGATTTATAGTCTTCAGCTTCAGCTTGACTTTCTTTGAGTTCTAAAGTGGATCAATCTGGTGCCACTTCAATTGGAATACTTTCATGTTTGATCGAGTCCTCTTTCAATTTGACATTGCTCGCTTTTATAGTCTCAAACCTATTTTCTACAGAATTCTCATATAATGGATTGTCAATAATATCAATTAGAAAATAAGTTTGATTATCATCAGTATGTTTAGTATCTTTAAAAACATTAAAAGTAACTTGTTCATCTTGGACTCTAAGAATTAATTTTTCTTGTTGAACATCTATTAAAGCTCCTCCAGTAGCTAAAAAGGGTCTCCCTAAAATAAGGGGTACATCATAATCTTCTTCTCATATCAAGAACAATAAAATCAATAGGAAAAATAAACTTGTTTACCTTTACCAAGACATCCTCCACTATACCTCTTGGATATTTAATGGATCTGTCGGCTAATTGAAGAGTAATAGTGGTAGGCTTTGGTTCTCCTAGACCCAGCTTCCTGAAAATAGAAAAAGGCATGAGATTAATGCTTGCTCCTAAATCACATAAAACTTTATCAAAACTACAATCACCAATAATGCAAGGGGATAGTAAAACTCCCTGGATCTTTTAGCTTCTGTGGTAATTTATTTTGAAGTATTGCTGAGCATTCTTCATTCAAATTTATTCTCTCATGCTCCTTCAGCTTTTTCTTATTTGTTAAGATTTCTTTGAGAAACTTGGCATACCTGGGCATTTGAGTAATAGCATCTACAAAAGGAATATATTAATATGTAAATTAAATTCTTTAAATTTTGAAAAAGTTAGAAAATTCCTTATCTGGATGCTGTATTTGTCTCTCTGGAATGGTAGTGGCGGCACGTAGGGCTTCACATTTGGATCAGCAAACCGTATACCTGGAGACCATCCATCTGCTGGTTGTTTTGGTGACTGACGAATTTTAGTTGATGGTTTCCTTATTTGTAGTTGGCTCTTCAGTCTCTTTCTTCTGATGTGGCTCCTCCAGCTTTGTACCACTTCTTAGGGTGATAGCATTGACTTGCTCCCTTGGATTTGTCTCCGTATTGCTTGGCAAGGATCCTTGAGGTCTCTCGAGAGATTATTTTAGCCATTTGACCTATTTGCATCTCCAAGTTTCGAATTGCTGCTGTTTGGTCCTGCCTAAGTTTGGCTTCCAAATTTTTTATAGTTGCTTCTTGGTTTTGCATAAATTTGACCATCAGCTCTTCCATGTTGGACTTCTTTTCAGGTACTTGGAATCTTCGGGGGTGGCTGTTGTGCTGCATTTTGATTGCTCCATGAGAAATTTGGGTGCTGCCTCCACCCTTGATTGTATGTGTTGGAGTAGGGATTGTTTTATGTTGCGGCCTGAAAAAATTACCAATATAATTAGCTGTATCAGTTGTTTTAGCAAAAGGATTACCTGTCTGGCAATTGCTCGTATCGTGTCCTCCTCCACACAGGTCACAAGTAATGCTCTGAATGAATGCATAGCTGTTCCCTTTAAGTTGTTGACTTCGGCTCTAAGGGCTGCAATTTCAGCTAGTAAGGTTGGCACGCAATCTACTCCCTGCACAGCTGCTAGTCTTTTTGGCATCATGCGTTATTCTGTCTGCCATTGATAGCTATTTGATGCCATCTCATCGATCATCAGATCGAAGGCTTCTTCCTCCATTTTTTGATTAATGGTTCCTCCTGCTGCTGCATCAATCATAGAATGATTAGTAGGAGATAAACCATTATAGAAAGTTTGTACCTGAAGCCATACGGATAGTTGATGATGTGGACATCTCCTCAGCAGTTTCCTTGAAATGCTCCCAAGCCTCATATAGTGTCTCCATGTCCATCTGCATAAAAGAAGTGATATCGTTGCGCATCTTAGCAGTCTTGGAAGGTGGAAAGTACTTGGCTAAGAATTTTTGGGCTAGGACATCCCAAGTTGTGATAGAACCTGCAGGAAGAGAATGAAGCCAACTCTTAGCTTTATCCCATAAAGAGAAAGAAAATAACCTTAATCTAATAGCATCATCCGACACCCCATTAATTTTAAAAGTATCGCAAAGTTCAAGAAAATTAGAAATATGGGCATTCGGATCATCATGCACGTGTCCACTGAATTGGACAGTTGATTGAATCATCTGGATCATCGTCGATTTTATTTCGAAGTTGTTTGCTCGTACAGGCGGTCTCCTGATGCTCGAAGCTGCATCGGCTATAGATGGTGTGATGTAATCATTTAATGGATGATGTACTGGTCGAATAGCTTCATGCTGTCCTTCGGTCGCCATATCCAATCCTAGATTGATGTCGTTAGGATCTTCAGCTGCCATGTTTCTTTCTTGTTGTAGTCTTCTAATGGTCCTTTCAATTTCTGGATCTAAAGGTAGTAAGTTACTATGTCCAGTACGTGTCATGCACTGAACAAATTTTTTTTTAAAAAAATAAATAATAATAAAAATTAAAAATAAATTTCTAAAGTAAAGCTAGGATCAAAATTTTAATATTATTTTAGACACAATCCCCGGCAACGGTGCCAAAAACTTGATGCATGCTAATTTATAGCTATGGCAAGTGCACCAGTCGATCAAGTAATAAAGTGAATGAGTAGAGTATCATCCCTAGAGGATTGAAAAATAAGTACTGAAAAGCTCTTTCCTATGCTTTATTTAGAAGATCGATTTATGAGAATAAGAAATTAAAGAAAAAATAAAAAAATAATTAAAAGTTTTTTAATTAAATAGAGAGAGTGTAAATTATTAGGGTTTTAAACTCAAGAGCAATGGATTACTAAGGCAATCGGTTCACCAACTCAGTCAATACAATATTCAGATTTTTAGATTAATTTTATTTCATGTGACGGTGGAGTCTCCTAATTTATTCACTATCCTTTGGTCCAGGCATAGCAAAACTATTAATATTTATTAATTATCCTTTGGTCCAGGTGTAATTTAAATAAATATTAATGCATTAAGTTTTGTGAAACCCTCTAATTAAAATACGCTGCGTCCAAAGCGCACTAAAATTTCCGCATGCATATGAATTCTAATTTGATTCATAATACAAGGTATATAATCAAGAAGCAATAACATAGATGTACTTGGTCCGTAACATCTATGTTCATCAGATCAATTAGAAGATGGCCAGTAATCTAAAAGCATTAAGATCAGATTTATATACTCCTCATGAATAAAATTTAAAAATAAATCATACTGAATATTGCATCAAAAGAGTGGCTACACCTTAGCCTTAGTAAAAGAAAATTTAGTTCATGATAACAAGTTCAAAAATAGCAAATAAAATAAAAAGCATAGAAAAATTAGACTGTTTGATTGCTGAAATTGATTGTCTATTGCTCTTGATGTGGAGAACTTGGTGAAGAAGAAGAGGCTCCTTGATCGATGTCTTGATTGTCGAAGAAAAATCAAAAACTTTTCTTTTATCTTCTGACTCTCTTCTCTTTCTACCTCTCTCCTCTCTCTCTCTCTTTTCTCTTTTTTCCTTTTTATTTCTCTGACTCTACGACTTCTCTTTTTCTTTTCTTCCCTTCTCTTTTTTTTTTTATGGCAACGACAATTTTTATAGGTTAAAAAGATTGATTTCCTCCCAAAATCCTTTAGAAATTAGGTTTAAGACTCCTAAAACAACTCAAATTAGGATTTGGATAATTCTGCTCATTAGATGTTGATCAAACAGCTCAAAAACCACTTAAAAACCTCTTAAAATAACCCAGATCAAGTCAGATTTTATATCAGTCATTGGATCAACCATTAGATTGAATCTGGGTCATTCGATCGCATAGAAAGATGCCTTCTAATGTTTAGTTTAACGTCGGAATGAATCTCAACCATTGGATCTCGATCGAGAGCTATAGATGCTGTCCATCAGCACATTCGTTTCAACCGTCCGATCAAGTTTCAGTGAAAACCGCCCGTTGGATCAGCCAAAATTCCCAAATTGCCCTCCATAGGACCATGCACGCAAGCCCGGTGTTGCATGGACTGCCGTGTTCTTCAGCCAATCGGAGTGTGCTTCTTCATATGAAATACCCAAAATACCCTCCTATTGGTCCACCGTGCACCACAAAAAATGCTGACGTCATCCTGACGTCAGCGTTGCATCGATGGATCGGTCTACTATTGCGGTTGAACCGGGCCGAATCGCTGAGCCGATTTTCTGAACCAATTTGAACCGAACCAATTTTTTTTTTTTTTTTGAAATTCAATTTTGGGCTCGTTTGAAGTCCGTTTTGTCTGAAATTTATTTCATCTGAAGTAGAAAAATAAGATCTTCATATTGGTGGCCTTCTTTCCTACATAAGATGAATAAAAATATCAATTTCTAAAAAAATAGATTATTTATTTTTTAATTTAATACTTTTATTAGTATATTTTTACCACTTATCTTAGTGTTAGTAGCTTCAATCCAAAAATATTTTAAAAGACTTGCTTCATATAATATAGTTCTAGCTATTTCTTCTAAAGTCCTATTCTTTCTCTCAACAATATTGTTTTACTGTGGTGTTCTTGAAGTAGAAAAGTTATGTTCTATTCCATTTTTATTATAAAATATTTTAAAATTTTGATTTTCAAATTTAGTACCATGATCACTTTTGATTTTAATTATTGTTAAGTTCTTTTCATTTAAAATCTTTTTATAGAATTTAAAAAAAGTAGTAAAAGCTTCATCTTTATGTGCTATAAATAGAACCCAAGTAAAACATGAAAAATTATCTATGATCGCAAGTTCATATTTCTTTCCTCCTAGGCTTGAGGTCCTAGTAGGTCCAACTAAGTTCATGTGAATTAATTCTAGAGGTCTAGATGTTGAAATAACATTTTTGGATTTGAAACTCTTCCTAGTTTGTTTACCAAGTCGACTTGCATCACAAACATGATTATTTTCAAAGTTTAATTTAGGTAAGCCTTTGGCAACCAATTTTAACAAAGTGTGCATGCTTGCATGACCTAATCTATGATGTCATAGCTAAGTAGTTTCTTTGATCTTAGTATCTTTAGCAATAAGACATTAGCCTCTCTTCATGGTTATTTCATCAAGATCAACCATGTAGCTATTTCTACGTCTATATCTAATGAACATGATACTAGTCTCAAAGGGACTAGTGACTATGCATAGAGATGATTCCAAAATGACTTTGAACTCTTTGTCACACAATTGATTTATGCTTAAAAAATTATGTTTTAAGTTATCAACAAGTAAAACATTCTCAATAAAGATGGAGGGAGAGAGTTTGATTTTACCAATACCAATATTTTTTTCTTTTTCATTATCACCAAAAGTAACCAATCCTCCATTTTTTTTCTCAAGGATGATGAGTTGATCCTTGTCACCCATCATATTGTTAGATGTATGCCCTAGAAGCCAGATTGACTGTCACTTATAATACACTTCTAAGGATAATTTTATAATTTTAATTATAAATTAATAAATAAATTATTTTTTATCATAGTGTGTATTTAAAAGTATCTGTGATACATCTTTTGAGTTAATGGTAATGACAATTCGTATTTTTAAGAGTTAAAAATTTAAGACATGAATTTTCATAATTAACTCATAAATTGCTCTCGATCGTAGGATCGTCATGAGGATGGTGATCGATCTAGAAGGTTGGAGTACAATCGCTTTCTTAGGATAGATGTATCTTGAGTCTATAATGTGGAGATACCGGAGTGAGAGTATAGGTAGTCATTAGAGAATGAGGGCACTGAGTATGACCACCTCGAGTAGTCATAAGAAAGTCTACCTTCTCATCGATGACTGACTCGATCTGTAGTGATGTGTCTGGTTCTTTGATTTAAGGTGCATCGATAGTTCATCTTGAGGGTATTATAGTTTGACTACACCATAACTCGGTCTTCTAGCCATTCAAAATCCTGAGGTATATGTTAGCTATAGTATGTTCATTGTAGAAATTGGATTGCACCAATAGAAAATCTATCTACCTTAGTAGATGAGTAGCCCTATGATAATCATGAGATTGAGTCTATAAGCTCATAGCCATGGCAAAGTGAAGATGATAGAAAGAGTTTCTATTAGGATTTTACATTGGACTCGAATCAAATGATTAATTCATATGATGGATATTGGGTTTGACTAGTTCACCTTAACCCTAATCCTGTCAAGGCTCAAGATAGAAAAACCCAATCACATAGGTAACTATAATGAGAGATTTGCTTTCAGTTCTGATGGGTTGCTACCATATACTGCTAGGTGTCACTGGTGAATTTTGGGAGTAATTAGGATGATTTTGATGATCAATCATTCTAATTGTATGAATAAAAAAAGTTCTCATCCATCGAAAGATATTTCGATGATATCGATGATGGAGTTCATGACATATCTCATTACCATACAGAATTGAATCTAACTGAATCATACAAATAAGGGTTTGGGTCTAGATTTCATCAATTAAGCTAAGCCAGTTTGATTGATTTGGATTAGATCCAATCAGGTTCAAGATAATCGTACTAGCACATGATTGAGCCTGACTTTCTCCTTCTAAAATCTTTCTGATTCATCGCAACTGAGTCAAATTTGATTTGACTCATTCTTATATTTAGAATGGATTTATTTTTATCTAACTAAAATAAGTTCAGATCAAATTAATTATAGAAATTAAATTCATTCATAGTCAAATTAGACTAGGGTCAAAAGTTGACCTATTTGAGAGAATTGAGGGCTACCTAATCAGATGCTTTTAAAAAATTTTTTAAAAATTATTTTGACCTAATTTTTGGCTATGTGATATAGAACGAGATATGCATTTGATGTACCAAATTTCATGATTTTTGGAGGTGTCTAAATAAAACTTTGATAGAGTTTAATTTGGATCAAACTCTTGAGGGAAGAGTCCTAGGTGTAGTGGACTCTTCCTTATCTACTCATGTCGACACCATTTTGAATTATTTTTGGAAAAAAAAAATAGATGAGATCTAATGGTTTTTTATAGAGAATAAGTTCTAGAGTCTTAATAATAAAATAAATAAGTTATTTTTATCAAAAGGGACTCTAAGTAGGCATTGGACATTAAAGCCTTTCTTACGAAAAAGAGCATTCAATGCAAGAAATAATTTTCCATGCTTAAAGTCTACCATCCTTGATATCCCACACCCCCTCTACTCTCTTCTTCTCTTCGACAAGTCTAAAAAGTTAGGCACAAATCTGAAAAAAAAGGTCTAAGGTTTTTGGCATAATATTCAGGATCTACGTGACGGTGTTTGTGTGACGGATGTGCTGCCTTCAGAAATAGTTTTGAAGGTTCTTTGGATCAGATCCAAATATGATTTTTAGAGAAAAGATTAATGAGGAGAAGATGTTCAGATCCTGCCAAAGCGGATATTGGTAGAGGCTAGGTGCGTGCGTGGCTCCTTCCAGAACCTCAGGAATCAAAAGGATCATTGTAGGATAATTAGATTACCCAATCAAGTACTTTAAATTAAATCTAATTTAATTTTAATTTTAAATTTTTAATATTAGATCATCATGATTAGATCTAAGAACTCTTAGATCTGATTAGATTGTTTAAGAATTTTTAAAAAAATCTCCCTTAGATCTGATCAAATTTGCACAATCCTATGGCAAAATATAGTATTTTTTCTTAAACTGATATCAGAGCAATGTTAGCAGTTCTTCAGATCTATCTTATATTTAATTTTATTTTTATTTATAATCTGATATTAAAAAATTTTAGATATCACATCAAATATGATTAGAGCTGAAATCAAAAAATTAAAAATTAAATAATTTAGATCTAATATGTATGAGATGCATGACTAGACTAGATATAGAATAGTTCTATGTGTAGTCTAGTATGATCATGTATTTAATTTGATTAAAAATAATTTTAGATCTAGATGTTATAATTATTATAATCAGATCTAAAAATAAAAAATAAAGTTTTTAATTTTTTATTTATTCATATGAGATATGAAAGATGCATGCTTAGACTAGTCATAGAATAGTTCTATAAGATGTCTAGAATAGTTTTAATTTTGCTATGATCAAATTTAAAATTTTATTTTTTAGATTTAAAATGTGATATTTTAGATCTGAAAGTATGCATATTGATGATACATGAGATGTATGCAAGACATGTATTAGTTAGATCTTTTTATATGTGATATATGATCTAACTAGTTTTGTAGTAAAAAATTATATTTCTGATTAAGAAGTTTCCCATGGCCATCTGGTCATAAGAATAAAATAGAATTTAAAGGCCCTCTCCTTTCATTCAATGGGGTGTTCTTATGGCGTATAGGGGTGCTGTGCATTCATCCTTAATCAGAAATTAGAATTTATTTTTTTGTAAAATTTTAGATCCTGAAACCCTAGGATTTCTATTATATGTTTTGTTCATAAACCCAAAACTTAATTAAGAATTAAGATTATGAAATTAATTAGATCTAAAATTATGAATTTTCAAATCTAAGACATACTCATAAAATTAGGTTCGAGCTTAGGTAGCTTAATTAGGTCTAGCGGTTGATCAAATCGAATCAAGAGTTGGTTAGGTGGGATCAAAGAAAGCTTAAATTTGATCAGCCTAATAGGATTAAGTCTGGGTCAAGATCTAATCACATTGAGATGTGACTTGATCAAATCAAGACCTAATTTGGCTCCACGATTCGAGGCTGAATTGTAGACCAATCCAATTGATTCTGATTCAATAATTTGGTGTCTAAGATAAGTTTGGCAGATATGACTGACTGATTTTTAATTGAAAGCTACTCAACCTGAATACGTTCTTATCGAGTTAATGGCATATTCTTTCCATCGATCTCACTTACCTGGCCATTTGTGTCGATCTAGTTCTGATTTGAGGTGGCTAACAATTTGAGCCAATCCATGCCACTAGGTTAATCATAATTATTATAACTAAGTTAAGTCAAGTTTAAAGAGACCTAAATTAAATCTTTCTAAGAAAATATTAAGTCTAAGATCTTCCACCATTGTAGATGTGTGGGCTCTTTTCAAGGTTGATTATTCTCGACCGGATATAATGGTTCAGTTGCACCGAAAAGATGTAACCATGTCTATTAGGTATTGAATGCTATGGATTGGAGGATGGGTTAGGCTTAATCTTTCAGATATGATGAAGGACCTAATCAGAAATTCAATCTATGCAAATAGTGGGTCTGACTTAACTAAGGAGTGGATCAATATTTTGGACATGATGAGATTCATGGATTAGAGAGTAAGTTTGGGTGTATCATGATTAGAGAATCATTAGACAAGAGTTATCCACTCATCGATTGATTCATTATCAATAACTGTTAGGTGAGATGGTGAGTCAGTTGGTGGGACCGCACCACCCACAGAAAATCTATAATCATGAAGATTTTCGCATCTCTGCCAAGAAAGTATGGGGATCTAAGTAAATAGTGGAAGCCTAATTTATTTAAAATAAAAGTTTTAAATAAATTATTTAAGTCTAATTATAAAATCTAACTAGAAACTTTGACTATCTACAGAAAAATGTCTGCATCCAATCCACTAGTCCGTATCCTAGACACCTATAGACTGACCGGATTCAACTATAAGGATTGGCTCTGAAACTTCAAAATTATTTTGGATTTCGAAAGGTTGACTCGTG
Source organism: Cocos nucifera (assembly GCA_006176705.1). Lineage (NCBI taxonomy): Eukaryota > Viridiplantae > Streptophyta > Magnoliopsida > Arecales > Arecaceae > Cocos > Cocos nucifera. The sequence continues at coordinate 391,381 of QRFJ01001258.1, forward strand.
TGTTGGAATAGGATCCTTCCACCTTACCAGTCCATCCATCCATTGATCAAAGAGTGTCTCTCGAGAAGTGGATGGATGAAGATAATAAAGCTAGGTATTACATATTAGGCTCGATGTCTGATGAGCTCCAGCACCAATATGAAGACATTAAGACTAGCTGTCAAATGTTGGCTCACCTGCAAGAGTTATTTGGTGAATAGAGTCGCGCAACCAAATATCAAGTCACTAAAAGATTTTTTAATGCTTAAATGTATGATGGAATGTCTATTTTCTCGTTTCTTACGAGTACCTGTACTTTCGCTCCGGTGTCTCCACACCGTAGACTCAAGACTCATCTATACTAAATAGAAGCGATTGTACACCAACCTTCTGGATCAATCACCATCCTCGTGATGATCCTATGGTCGGGAGCTGTTTATGAGTTAATAATGATTATTCATGTCTTAAATTTTCAACTCTTGAAAATATGAATTATCATTACCATTAACTCAAAGGATGTATCACAGACACTAAATACACAGGTGTGATAGAAAATAACCCATTTCATTAATTAAAGTCAAAATTATAATTTTGGCCCTAGAAGTGTATTACAAGTGTCAGCCAATTCTGGCATCTAGGGCACATATATCTAACAACCAGCATATTCATGAGCTCAACCAAGGTATTCTGAAGTTTATGCATATGGTAGTTCATGATGAACTATCAATATGTATCAGTCAAGGACTATAGGATATATATCACTGTAATCCTGATCTAACTGACACCGAGCTTCTATAAGCTCTTCCAAGTCTTTGATCATCATAAGACAATAATCTTGGATTGACA
>QRFJ01001259.1:0-62828 GCA_006176705.1 Cocos nucifera
AAAAGCGAGAGGATTTAGAAGAAGGTGACACATAACCTTCTTGTGCTAAGCATGAAATAGAAATCAAACATTCCTGCTAGCTGCAGGCACATAATAACAGTCTTTTAAAACTAAGTCTAAACCAGATGGTAATCGAAGAGGGTAATGTTCCACGCTACGCGCGCAACTCTTGCTCCATTACCGATGGTAGGATCAGTCCCCATCCCTCAGCCTCCTGCTATCCTCAAGACCCCTGCATAGAAGTGCACAAGATGAGCACTAGAACCAGAGTCAAGCACCCAACTGGATGCAGAAGAAATCGTAAGGTTGAGACTCAAATAACGAGCATGACCTCTCAGATAGGACCTTCTTCTTGTTCTTAGGGTGGCTAGGTAAGTAGGGCAAATTCCGCTTCAATGGCCATCGCTGTTGCAATGGAAACACTTTCCTTTGCCATCGACCTTTTTCTTCGGCTCTGCCTTCTTCTTCTTTGATCCTTCCACCTTTTGCTTTTTCACAGACTTCTTTTTCTTTCCATAAGACTTTCTTTTGGAAGAAGTCCGTTCCATAGCAAGAACTGAGCCTTTAGAACCTTTCATAGAAAGCTCAGCGGTAACCAGCATATTCATCAACTCGGCCAAGGAATTTTGAAGTTTATGCATGTGGTAATTCATGATGAATTGCCCATATGCATCAGTCAAGGATTGCAGAATAATATCGTTCTGCAGGTCCAAGTCCAACTTCACACCGAGCTTCTCAAGCTCTTCCATGTCCTTGATCATTGTCAGACAGTGATCTTGGACTGACTGCCCATCACGCATCTTAGCCTTAAAAAGTCATTTCGTGACTTGATATTTGGCTGCGCGACTCTGTTCACCAAACATCTCCTGCAGGTGAGCCAACATTTGGCGAGCAGTCCCGATATCTTCATGTTGGCGCTGGAGCTCATCAGACATCGAGCCCAACATGTAATATCTGGCCTTATTATCTTCGTCAATCCATTTTTCCAGAGACGCTCTCTGTTCAGTGGATGGATGAGCTGGTAAGGTGGGAGGGTCCTGGTCCAAAACATGTGGTTAACTTCTCTGAACCCAAAACAATTTTGTAGTTCCTGAGCCAATCTTTATAATTGGGTCCAGGTCAGTCTATGTGTGTCCAGGATACGTGCCAATGGGTTGGACGCAGACATTTTCCTGTAGAGAGTCAAAGATTCTAGTTAGATACTGTAATTTTGACTTGACCAATTTGTTTAGGGATTTTATTTTTAAACAAATTAGCTCCCACTATTTTCTCGGATCCCTACACTCCCTCTGTAGAGATGCGAAAATCTCCATGATTGAATGATTTCTAGTGGGTGGTGCGGTCTCACCAACTGACTCATCACCTCACCTAACAGTTATTGGTGATGGGTTAGCCAATGAGTGAACAACTCTTGTTCAATGATTCTCTAATCATGGTGCACCCAAACTTGGTCTCTAATTCATGAATCTCACCGTATCCGAAATATTGATCCACTCCTTAGTTAAGTCAGACCCACCATTTGCATAGACTGGGTTCCTAATTGAGTCTCTCACCGTATCCAAAATATTGAGCCCAACTCATCCTCCAGCCCATAGCATCCAATGCCTAATAGACATGGTTGCATCTTTCCGGTGCAACTGAGCCACTGTATCCAGCCGAGAACAATCAACCCCGGAAAGGGCCCGCACATCTACAATGGTGGAAGACCTCAGACTTAATCTTTTCTTAGGGAGAATTGATTCAGGTCTCATTAAACTAGACTTGGCTTAGTCATAACAATTATGACTAACCTAGTGGCATGGGTTAGCTCGGATTATTGACCACCTCAGATCAGAACTGTGTCAACAGATATGGCCAGGTAAGTGAGACCGGTGGAAGGAATATGCCATTAACTCGTACAAGAATGCATTCAGGTCGAGTAGCTTCCAATTAAAAACCAGTCGGTCGTATGTGCCAAACTTACCTTAGACACCAAATTGTTGAGTCAGAACCAATTGGGTTAGCCTACAATCCAGACTCTAACCTCTGAGCCTAATTAGGTCTTGCTTGATCGTGACTCGATCTTGACCCAGACTTAATCCTATTAGGCTGGTCAATTTAAGCATTGTTGATCCCATCTAACCAACTCTTGATTCGGTTTGATCAACCGCTTAGACCTAATTGAGCTACCCAAGCCCGAACCCAGTATTATGAATATGTCTTAGATCTGAAATTCTCAATTTTAGACCTAATTAATATTCCATAAACTTAATTCTTAATTAAGTAGGGTTCATAAACAAAATATGCACAATAAATCCTAGGGTTTCAGGATCTAGGGTTTTGCAGAAAGTAAGTTTTGGGTTTCTGATTAAGGACGAACACGCAGCACCCCTACACATCATAAGAACACCCCATCGAATGGAAAGAGAGGGCCTTTAAACCCTTCTTCGTTCTTATGACCGGACGGCCAAGAGGAACGCCTTAATCAGGAACATGTAAATACTACAAAACAGTTATTAGATCTATATCATATATCTCATATACAAATTAGATCTAATCATGGCATATTTTGCATACATCTCATGTATCAAATCATGCATGTTTTCAGATCTAAATTATCTCATAATAATCTAAAAAATTAGATTTAAATTGATCTAATCAAAATAAATTCTAATCTAGACAATTATGTAGAACTATTCTACAACTAGTCTAGACATGCATCAATCATATCTCATATGATATTTAAAATTAAATAATTTTTATTTGCTATTTTTTAGATGTTATTATAACACTTATAATATCAAAAAATAGTAAATAAAAGATCTAAAATATGATTTAATCAGATTAAATCAAAACATGCAAGACTATTCTATAGAACTATTCTATTCTAGAACTAGTCATGCATATCTTCTAATCTTAGATCCAAATCATTTAATTTTAATTTTTTCTGATTTCAGATCTGATCACATCTCATGTGACATCTGAAATCACTTTATTTTCTAATTAAAATAAATTTAAAATCAGATCTAAATAATTTTAGAACCATGGCTCTGATACCAGTTGAAGGGAAATCCTGATTTCCCGGTCCAGGTTCGTTCCAGATCTGATCAGATCAAGAGATATATTTCAAAAATTTTTCTCTTGATCTCAATCAGATCTTGATATATTTCAGATCTGATTCTTATTATTTTAATAAATAAAATAAAATAAGATAAATTAAATCAAATTTAATTTACCTGATTTGGGTAATCCTATTACCCTGTAGATGATCCTGATTGCAGCGGAAGGTTCTGGATCTTAGCCACGCAAGCGCCTGGCCTCTACCGGTATCCACTCGGGTTGGATCTGGAGATCCTCTTCTTCTCTATCACACCTCCAAAAATCAGATCTGGATCTGATCTGGAGGATCTTCAAAACTCTTTTGAAGATCTGCAGTCGTCCTTTTGCAGCAGCGCAGCCTTCTTGCTTTTGATCGCCTTTCCTTGATCTGAATCGCACCAACCTAAGTCCAAAACTCTTTTGGACGTGGAGAGCAAGGGGAGAAGAGACTATGGCATGGAGAAGGAGGGGAGAGGCAGCCTTGGGGCGTGGGGTTTCTCAATTGAATTGCATTAGATTAGGGTTGGGCGCAGGGTCTTATTTATAGACCTCTTGTGATCCAACTCCTCTTCCTCTCAACCAATCACAACCCTTTGTGAAATCAGATCTAAATCTGATTGGTTGGAATAGAGACCCCTGGATTCCTCCTTAGAGGGCGCCTAAGACCAGTCAAACTGGATTCTTAGTAGAACTCTGATTGGAATCCAAAAGGGAGGTGGAGTCCTTGTCCAACAAGGACTCCTAGGCGCCTCCTACTTGGGCTCACGCCACCCTTGGCGTGCGCCCTTCTCCTTGCCAGGTTCTGGCAGGGGGACAGGCCCCCACCAGCTCTCCAATAGGTGCATGACATGTGGTCAAAAGTCAAAGGGTCAATGGTCAACGTTTGACCAGTCAAAGGTAGACTTTTGACCAAAGTCAAAGAACAAGAAATGGCAGGTGACCAAAAATGGCAGGTAATGTCTTACAAAATAAGACAACCTATTCTGACTTGGACAACCTCCAGTCAGACCATATGAAGGCCTCTGATTGAGCACAAACTCCTTTGGCTCAGTCAGGACAACTTATTTATGATAGTAAAAGAAGAACGTTAGGTTCAATCGAGTGCTAGCACGATTTCCTTGAACCTAATTGAATCTCATTCAGATCAATTGAACTAGATCAGTTCAATTGATGATCACCAGATTCAAACCCTTGTTTGTGTGACCCAGTTAGGTTCAGTTCTGTATGGTAATGGGATATGTCATGATCTCTATCATCGACATCATCGAAACTCCTTTCGATGGATCAGAACTCTTCTGATTCGAACAGCTAGAATGATCGATCATCTAAATCATTCTAATTGCTCCCAAAATCCACCAGTGACACCTAGCAGTATATGGTGGCAACCCATCAGAGCTGAATGCGAACCTCTTGGTGCAGCTACCTGTGTGATTAAGTTCTTCTATCTTGAGCCCCGATCAGATTAGGGTTAAGGTGAACTCGTCAAACCCTAGTCTCTGTCATATGATGTAATCATTCGATTCGAGTCCAATGTGAAAATCTAAATAGAAACTCTTTCTATTATTTCACTCTACCATGGCCATGGGCTTCTGGACTTGATTCTCATGATCATCATAGGGCTGCTCCTCTACCACCGAGGTAGATAGATTCCATCTTGATGCAATCCAGTTCCTACAATGAACATGCTATAGCCAACATACACCTCAGGGTTCCATATGGCTAGGAGACCGAGTAATGGTGTAGTCAAACTATAACACCCTCAAGGTGAACTGCCGATGCATCTCAGGTCAAAGAACCAGACACACTACTGCAGCATCGAGTCAGTCATTGACGAGAAGGTAGACTTCCTAATGACTACTCGAGGTGGTCACGCTCAGTGCCCTCGTTCTCTAACGAGTACCTGTACTCTCGCTCCGGTGTCTCCACACCGTAGACTCAAGACTCATCTACTAAAGAGAAGCGATCGTACACCAACCTTCCGGATCAATCACCATCCTCGTGATGATCCTATGGTCGGGAGCTTTTATGAGTTAATAATGATTATTCATGTCTTAAATTTTCAACTCTTGAAAATATGAATTATCATTACCATTAACTCAAAGGATGTATCACAGACACTAAATACACATATGTGATAGAAAATAACCCATTTTATTAATTATAGTCAAAATTATAATTTTGCCCCTAGAAGTGTATTACAAGTGTCAGCCAATTCTGGCTTCTAGGGCACATATATCTAACAAAAACTTGTCCGAACCGACTGACCTTGCGACATGATAGAGATCATGACATATCCCATTACCATATAGAACTGAACCTAACTGGGTCACACAAACAAGGGTTTGAATCTGGTGATCATCAATTGAACTGATCTAGTTCAATTGATCTGAATGAGATTCAATTAGGTTCAAGGAAATCGTGCTAGCACTCGATTGAACCTAACGTTCTTCTTTTGCTATCATAAATAAGTTGTCCTGTCTGAGCCAAAGGAGTTTGTGCTCAAACAGAGGCCTTCATATGGTCTGACAGGAGGTTGTCCAAGTCAGAAAAGGTTGTCTTATTTGTAAGACACTACCTGCCATTTTTGGTCACCTGCCATTTCTTGTTCTTTGACTTTGGTCAAAAGTCTACCTTTGACTGGTCAAATGTTGACCATTGATACTTTGACTTTTGACCACATGTCATGCACCTATTGGAGAGCTGGTGGGGGCCTGTCCCCCTGCCAGAACCTGGCAAGGAGAAGGGCGCACGCCACCCTAGGCGTGTGCCCAAGTTGGAGGCGCCTAGGAGTCCTTGTTGGACAAGGACTCCATCTCCTTTTTGGATTCCAATTAGAGTTCTTCTAAGAACCAACTTTGACTGGTCTTAGGCACCCTCTAAGGAGGAATCCAAGGGTCTCTATTCCCACCAATCAGATTTAGATCTGATTTCACAAAGGGTTGTGATTGGTTGGGAGGAAGAGGAGTTGGATCACGCTTAGTCTATAAATAAGACCCTGCGCCCAACTCAGATTCTAGAAGAGATGCAATTCAATTGAGAAACCCCACGCCCCAAGGCTGCCTCTCCCCTCCTTCTCCATGCCATAGTCTCTTCTCCCCTTGCTCTCCACGTCCAAAAGGAGTTTTGGATCTTGGTTGGTGCGATTCAGATTAAAGAAAGGCGATCAATAACAAGAAGGCTGCGCTGCTGCAAAGGATGACTACTCATCTTCAAAAGAGTTTTGAAGATCCTCCAAATCAGATTCAGATCTAATTTTTGGAGGTGTGATAGAGAAGAAGAGGATCTCCAGATCCAACCTGAGTGGATACCGGTAGAGGCCAGGTGCTTGCGTGGCTAAGATCCAGAACCTTCCGCTGCAAATAGGATCATCAACAGGGTAATAGGATTACCCAGATCAGGTAAATTAAATTTGATTTAATTTATCTTTTTAATTTTATTTTATTAAAATAATAAGAATTAGATCTAAAACATATCAAGATCTGATTGAGATCAAGAGAAAAATTTTTGAAATATATCTCTTGATCTGATCAGATCTGAATGAACTTGGACCGGGAAATCAGGATTTCCCTTCACATCCGTGCAACCAATGAAGCCCAGCTCCAAAAGGTTTGTGTGAAGACCAGCATTCACTTTCTCTTCTTTGAATGCCTTAATGCACGTGGGCCCCACCACATTGAATGCCATAATTCACTTCTAATATTTCTTCCAAAAAGAACTCTTCCTTTGGTATTATTGCCAGTGAGTCCTTTCTTTTTTTCTCGTGTGTCCACATCCATGTATCTTCATATATCGTGCACGGAACAAGTCTGAATTTGGACTCGAGCTTCATTTGCATGTGTTGAAGGGCCATTTCTAATTGGTTTATGATTAAGACTTTAAAATTAATTATTCCTGCAAAGATCATAAAAAGCATCAAACATAAATAAAAAAGATAAAATAACTTAGATTTTGATACTTTTTTATGTTATATTTAATATATTCATCACACCCTCCCACTTGAACTTTATTCATCTTCGAGTAAAAGAAATATTGATATACAATACTGACTCTCTTCGACATAAGTTTCATTTAATAATTTTTGATGTAAATGATATCCACCTAGAAAATTATCAAAGCATGTCATTGGGATATTAAGGCTATCCGATAGAATGGTTGAATAATGAATATAAACTTTACTCATTCCTATCTTTATTCTTGGATCGTCTAACTTTAAGATGGGCTAGTGGTTTTGTATTCACACATTCATTCCTTCATTTTTTTTTTCTTTTTTTTTTTGAGGATACAGTCCATGCAATGTCTTAACCACTTAAGCTTTTTATTTAACTCTTATAGCGAGTGTTAGGCCAATGACTCCCAAACCAGTTGGCTTTAGGGCTTTAGGTGTAAAACACCCCTCTGACTTAGTGACTCAAGTCAAATAGGCTATGGATTGAAACTTAATTTTTTTTTTAATTTTTTTAACATTATCCACATTTTGATGCGAATATCATTGCTTACTTAGGCAACGAGATCTAGTTACTCGGTAGAAAACTAATATTTTTTTTTAATAGAAGGAACTATATGCCTCAACATATATCACTTATACCCATAAAAAGTCAACTCTCTTTAGATATTAATAGGACAAGTTAGAAATACTCAAAAATAATTTTTTATTCTAGACTCAACCTTCTATTGAATTTTATCAATATGCAGTCTCTCAATACTTTCACAACTTATCTAAAATGTGTATTAGATGCTGCTAAAATGTCTAATGTTACTCAAGTCTGATGCATAGTCAGGTATATGAATATCAATAAATTTGTAAGTAACAAAGGTTCAAAGTAAAGTTCAAAGTTTATCCCTCACCCCCCAACTTATTTTATATTATCCTCAATGGAGTAAGGGAAATAAAAGATACAATAGCTAAAAAGGAAAGAGTACACCTGACTTATTGTATTCTTGGCTCAACAGCTGTCTTCAGATATTTCTTTTGGTATATCCGTCCTACTTATGCAATATTGACTTTATTGAAGTAAGACCTAAATAGACTAAAAAGAGAAATTTAGAATGCAAGATTTTGGGTTGCCTCCCAGGAGCGCTAAGTTTAAAGTCTTTAGCTAGAGTTTTATTAAAACTACTCCTAAGAAATTAGGTTGCATCCCAAGAGTGCTAAGTTTAAAGTCTTCAGCCAGACTTAACTTAGATCTTCAAATGTTATTTTAACCCAGATCATATACAGGATTGAAAAATTCGTCTGGTCCTTTACCACTATTTCTAGAGAGATGGTCTTTTTCCACATAACTAGTTTTATCACGAATCTCTCTTAATAGATTTAACATCTTCTGGATTAGATCTAGGTCTAATTCAACAGTTATTAATAAAGTTTCAGATGGACCTAGATATTCATACTTTGGTCTTCAAGGAGTGTTTTTCGATCTAGTGGTGGTGTTTCCTCAATAATTGGTGCAATTGGTGATTCTAGTTCTGATCGAATATTCCTATGATTAATAATTGCCCAAATTTTATTTTCAAATTCTTGGGTCAATCCGAGATTAATTTTGATGTCCTCATTGAAGGGAAATCCTGATTTCCCGATCCAGGTTCGTCCAGATCTGATCAGATCAAGAGATATATTTCAAAATATTTTTTCTCTTGATCTCAATCAGATCTTGATATATTTTAGATCTGATTCTTATTATTTTAATAAATAAAATAAAATAAGATAAATTAAATTAAATTTAATTTACCTGATTTGGGTAATCCTATTACCCTATAGATGATCCTAATTGCAGCGGAAGGTTCTGGATCTAGCCACGCAAGCGCCTGGCCTCTACCGGTATCCACTCGGGTTGGATCTGGAGATCCTCTTCTTCTCTATCACACCTCCAAAAATCAGATCTGGATCTGATCTGGAGGATCTTCAAAACTCTTTTGAAGATCTGCAGTCGTCCTTTTGCAGCAGCGCAGCCTTCTTGCTTTTGATCGCCTTTCCTTGATCTGAATCGCACCAACCTAAGTCCAAAACACCTTTTGGACGTGGAGAGCAAGGGGAGAAGAAGCTATGGCATGGAGAAGGAGGGGAGAGGCAGCCTTGGGGCATGGGGTTTCTCAATTGAATTGCATTAGAATTAGGGTTGGGCGCAGGGTCTTATTTATAGACCTAAGCTTGTGATCCAACTCCTCTTCCTCTCAACCAATCACAACCCTTTGTGAAATCAGATCTAAATCTGATTGGTTGGAATAGAGACCCCTGGATTCCTCCTTAGAGGGCGCCTAAGACCAGTCAAACTGGATTCTTAGTAGAACTCTGATTGGAATCCAAAAGGGAGGTGGAGTCCTTGTCCAACAAGGACTCCTAGGCGCCTCCTACTTGGGCTCACGCCACCCTTGGCGTGCGCCCTTCTCCTTGCCAGGTTCTGGCAGGGGGACAGGCCCCCACCAGCTCTCCAATAGGTGCATGACATGTGGTCAAAAGTCAAAGTGGTCAATGGTCAACGTTTGACCAGTCAAAGGTAGACTTTTGACCAAAGTCAAAGAACAAGAAATGGCAGGTGACCAAAAATGGCAGGTAATGTCTTACAAATAAGACAACCTATTCTGACTTGGACAACCTCCAGTCAGACCATATGAAGGCCTCTGATTGAGCACAAACTCCTTTGGCTCAGTCAGGACAACTTATTTATGATAGTAAAAGAAGAACGTTAGGTTCAATCGAGTGCTAGCACGATTTCCTTGAACCTAATTGAATCTCATTCAGATCAATTGAACTAGATCAGTTCAATTGATGATCACCAGATTCAAACCCTTGTTTGTGTGACCCAGTTAGGTTCAGTTCTGTATGGTAATGGGATATGTCATGATCTCTATCATCGACATCATCGAAACTCCTTTCGATGGATCAGAACTCTTCTGATTCGAACAGCTAGAATGATCGATCATCTAAATCATTCTAATTGCTCCCAAAATCCACCAGTGACACCTAGCAGTATATGGTGGCAACCCATCAGAGCTGAATGCGAACCTCTTGGTGCAGCTACCTGTGTGATTAAGTTCTTCTATCTTGAGCCCCGATCAGATTAGGGTTAAGGTGAACTCGTCAAACCCTAGTCTCTGTCATATGATGTAATCATTCGATTCGAGTCCAATGTGAAAATCTAAATAGAAACTCTTTCTATTATTTCACTCTGCCATGGCCATGGGCTTCAGGACTTGATTCTCATGATCATCATAGGGCTACTCCTCTACCACCGAGGTAGATAGATCCCATCTTGATGCAATCCAGTTCCTACAATGAACATGCTATAGCCAACATACACCTCAGGGTTCCATATGGCTAGGAGACCGAGTAATGGTGTAGTCAAACTATAACACCCTCAAGGTGAACTGCCGATGCATCTCAGGTCAAAGAACCAGACACACTACTGCAGCATCGAGTCAGTCATTGACGAGAAGGTAGACTTCCCTAATGACTACTCGAGGTGGTCACGCTCAGTGCCCTCGTTCTCTAACGAGTACCTGTACTCTCGCTCCGGTGTCTCCACACCGTAGACTCAAGACTCATCTACTAAAGAGAAGCGATCGTACACCAACCTTCCGGATCAATCACCATCCTCGTGATGATCCTATGGTCGGGAGCTTTTATGAGTTAATAATGATTATTCATGTCTTAAATTTTCAACTCTTGAAAATATGAATTATCATTACCATTAACTCAAAGGATGTATCACAGACACTAAATACACATGTGTGATAGAAAATAACCCATTTCATTAATTATAGTCAAAATTATAATTTTGCCCCTAGAAGTGTATTACAAGTGTCAGCCAATTCTGGCTTCTAGGGCACATATATCTAACAATCTCCCACTTGTCCTAAAGCCAATTGGCTACAAGTCTAAGTCCCATCTTCTCAAGGTGGGCTTCGATCTTCTGCTGGCCCAACGGCTTTGTAAGTGGGTCTGCCACATTATCTGCGGAGTTGACTCTCTTGACCTCAACGTAACCTTTCTCAAGGTAATCGCGGATGAGATGATATCGCCGCTCAATGTGCTTGGACTTCTGGTGAGACCTCGGCTCCTTAGCAAGGGCTATGGCGCCATTGTTGTCGCAGTAAAGAGGAATGGCATCTGATGGCATTACTCCAATTTCTGCAGCAAACTTCTTGTACCAGAATGCTTCCTTTGCAGCCTCTGATGCAGCTATATATTCTGCTTCCATGGTGGAATCTGCTATCACAGTTTGCTTGGAACTCTTCCAGCTGACAGCTCCACCATTGCACACAAACAGACTTCCAGATGTCGACTTTCGATCATCTATATCAGACATGAAGTCCGAGTCTGTGTATCCCTGAACTTGGAGTTCTCCATTACCAAAGACCAACATCATATCCTTAGTTCTTCTCAAGTACTTAAGGATACATTTCACAGAAGTCCAGTGTTCTTCACCTGGATTTGACTGATATCTGCTTGTGACACTCACAGCATGGGCTATATCAGGTCGTGTACATAGCATGGCATACATGAGGCTCCCTATTGCAGAAGCATAAGGGATCTTGCTCATGCGTTCTATTTCCTCAGGTGTGCTGGGGCACATCTTCTTGGAAAGATGAATACCATGTCTGAAGGGTATTAATCCCCTCTTAGAGTTTTCCATACTAAACCTCTTTAGTACTTCCTCTATGTACATCTTCTGTGAAAGTCCTAGCATCCTATTCGGTCTATCCCTATAGACCTTAATTCCTAGAATAAAGGATGCTTCACCTAGGTCTTTCATGGAGAATTCCTTGGACAACCACATCTTGACTGATGTCAACATGGGAATATCATTCCCAATAAGGAGGATGTCATCCACGTACAATACGAGGAAGACAACAGCGCTCCCACTGACCCTTTTGAAAACACATGGTTCCTCTTCATTTTTGATGAAACCAAACTTTTTGATCACATCATTGAAACGAGTGTTCCAGCTCCGAGATGCTTGCTTAAGTCCATATATGGACCTTTGCAGCTTGCAAACCTTGTGATCAGTATCACTGGATGTGAAACCTAGCGGCTGTTCCATATAGATATCTTCCTCAAGATATCCATTTAGGAATGCCGTTTTCACGTCCATTTGCCATATTTCATAATCGAAATAGGCTGCAACAGCAAGCAATGTGCGGATGGATTTTAGCATAGCTACCGGGGAAAAGGTATCCTGATAGTCAATGCCTTCACGTTGACTATAACCTTTTGCCACCAGTCTAGCCTTGAATGTCTCCACATTCCCATCTGCACCAATCTTTCTCTTGAAGATCCATTTACACCCAATAGGTACTATACCTTCTGGTGGATCTACCAAGGTCCAGACTTGGTTTGAGTGCATCGAGTCGATCTCTGACTTCATTGCCTCAAGCCATTTCTCGGAGTCGATATCTGATATCGCCTCGTTGTAGGTTTTGGGATCATCACCATGAGCACCATTACCTATGAGGAACATTTCCTCTACATCCTCTGAAATAATACCTAAGTATCTTTCAGGGGGACGGGAAACTCTTTCCGATCTACGAGGTGGAGGAGGTAGTGTTCTTATTGGCTCAACCTGATTTGGTTCCACTTGGTCCTTAGCTCTTTCTGCTTGTGAGACTTTCTCATCAAGCTTAATCTGCTTTCCAATGCCACTATCTTGAATAAACTATTTTTCAAGAAATATGGCATGTCGACTCACAATCACATTGTGGTCTTCTGGAATGTAGAAATAGTATCCTAATGACTCTTTAGGATATCCTATGAATCGAGCTCTAAAGGACCTAAACTCTAACTTGTCCGCTTGTTGTCTTTTGACATGAGCCGGACAACCCCAAATTCTGAGATGACTCAGACTTGGTTTCTTACCGTGCCATATCTCATACGGTGTGGTAGGAACGGTTTTAGAGGGAACCCTATTCAGTAAATAGATTGAAGTTAATAATGAATGTCCCCAAAGAAAATCTGGGAGGTCTGTGAAGCTCATCATGGATCGAACCATATCCAATAGAGTCCGATTTCTCCGTTCTGAAACCCCGTTGAGTTGAGGTGTTCCTGGTGGAGTCCATTGAGAGACTATGCCATTTTCCTTAAGATAGTCTAGGAATTCCCGGCTAAGGTATTCACCTCCTCGATCTGATCGAAGAACCTTAATGGGTTTTCCAGTTTGTTTTTCTACTTCATGTCTGAATTCTTTGAACTTTTCAAAAGCTTCAGACTTGTGTCTCATAAGATACACATACCCATACCTAGACAGATCATCGGTAAAGGTAATGAAGTAGACAAAATTGCCTCTAGCCGGCACATCGAAATGGGCCGCACACATCAGTATGTACTAGGGCAAGGAGATCTGTGGCCCTCTCCCCATGTCCAACAAAAGGGAGTTTAGTCATTTTGCCTTGAAGACAAGATTCACAAGTTGGATATGACTCAAAAGTCAATGGACTCAATAGCCCATTTTTCTCCAATTTGTTAATCCTATCTTCTGCTATATGACCTAATCTCAGGTGCCATAGATATCTGTCGTTTGGACTATCCCTAGGTCGTTTGGCATTCACGTTTTGCTCGATAGTTAAAATAGGTACATCAATATGCAACTGATAAAGACCATTAACAAGGAAACCATTTGCAATTTTATTTCTTTCATAAAGAATGTTACAATGGTCCTTAAAGAAGGTGATCACATAACCTTCTTGTGCTAAGCATGAAACAGAAATCAAATTCCTGCTAGCTGCAGGCACATAATAACAGTCTTTTAAAACTAAGTCTAAACCAGATGGTAATCGCAGAGGGTATGTTCCCACGGCTACTGCAGCAACTCTTGCTCCATTACCGACGCGTAGGATCATGTCTCCATCCCTCAGCCTCCTGCTATCCTCAAGACCCTGCATAGAAGTGCACAGATGAGCACTAGAACCAGAGTCAAGCACCCAACTGGATGCAGAAGAAACCGTAAGGTTAGACTCAATAACGAGCATACCTCCAGAAGGACCTTCCTTCTTGTTCTTTAGGGTGGCCAGGTAAGTAGGGCAGTTCCGCTTCCAATGGCCGTCGCTGTTGCAATGGAAACACTTTCCTTTGCCATCGACCTTTTTCTTCGGTTCTGCCTTCTTCTTCTTTGATCCTTCTACCTTTTGCTTTTTCACAGACTTCTTTTTCTTTCCATAAGACTTTCTTTTGGAAGAAGTCCGTTCCATAGCAAGAACTGAGCCTTTAGAACCTTTCATAGAAAGCTCAGCGGTAACCAGCATATTCATCAACTCGGCCAAGGAATTTTGAAGTTTATGCATGTGGTAATTCATGATGAATTGCCCATATGCATCAGTCAAGGATTGCAGAATAATATCGTTCTGCAGATCCAAGTCCAACTTCACACCGAGCTTCTCAAGCTCTTCCATGTCCTTGATCATTGTCAGACAGTGATCTTGGACTGACTGCCCATCACGCATCTTAGCCTTAAAAAGTCATTTTGTGACTTGATATTTGGCTGCGCGACTCTGTTCACCAAACATCTCCTGCAGGTGAGCCAACATTTGGCGAGCAGTCCCGATATCTTCATGTTGGCGCTGGAGCTCATCAGACATCGAGCCCAACATGTAGTATCTGGCCTTATTGTCTTCGTCAATCCATTTTTCCAGAGACGCTCTCTGTTCAGTGGATGGACGAGCTGGTAAGGTGGGAGGGTCCTGGTCCAAAACATGTGTTAACTTCTCTGAACCCAAAACAATTTTGTAGTTCCTGAGCCAATCTTTATAATTGGGTCCAGTCAGTCTATGTGTGTCTAGGATACGTGCCAGTGGGTTGGACGCAGACATTTTCCTGTAGAGAGTCAAAGATTCTAGTTAGATACTGTAATTTTGACTTGACCAATTTGTTTAGGGATTTTATTTTTAAACAAATTAGCTCCCACTATTTTCTCGGATCCCTACACTCCCTCTGTAGAGATGCGAAAATCTCCACGATTGATGATTTCTAGTGGGTGGTGCGGTCTCACCAACTGACTCATCACCTCACCTAACAGTTATTGGTGATGGGTTAGCCAATGAGTGAACAACTCTTGTTCAATGATTCTCTAATCATGGTGCACCCAAACTTGGTCTCTAATTCATGAATCTCACCGTATCCGGAATATTGATCCACTCCTTAGTTAAGTCAGACCCACCATTTGCATAGACTGGGTTCCTAATTGGGTCTCTCACCGTATCCGGAATATTGAGCCCAACTCATCCTCCAGCCCATAGCATCCAATGCCTAATAGACATGGTTGCATCTTCCCGGTGCAACTGAGCCACTGTATCCAGCCGAGAACAATCAACCCCGGGAAGGGCCCGCACGTCTACAATGGTGGAAGACCTCAGGACTTAATCTTTTCTTAGGGAGAATTGATTCAGGTCTCATTAAACTAGACTTGGCTTAGTCATAACAATTATGACTAACCTAGTGGCATGGGTCAGCTCGGATTATTGACCACCTCAGATCAGAACTGTGTCAACAGATATGGCCAGGTAAGTGAGACCGGTGGAAGGAATATGCCGTTAACTCGCACAAGAACGCATTCAGGTCGAGTAGCTTCCAATTAAAAACCAGTCGGTCGTCTGTGCCAAACTTACCTTAGACACCAAATTGTTGAGTCAGAACCAATTGGGTTAGCCTACAATCCAGACTCTAACCTCTGAGCCTAATTAGGTCTTGCTTGATCGTGACTCGATCTTGACCCAGACTTAATCCTATTAGGCTGGTCAATTTAAGCATTGTTGATCCCATCTAACCAACTCTTGATTCGGTTTGATCAACCGCTTAGACCTAATTGAGCTACCCAAGCCCGAACCCAGTATTATGAATATGTCTTAGATCTGAAATTCTCAATTTTAGACCTAATTAATATTCCATAAACTTAATTCTTAATTAAGTTGGGTTCATAAACAAAATATGCACAATAAATCCTAGGGTTTCAGGATCTAGGGTTTTGCAGAAAGTAAGTTTTGGGTTTCTGATTAAGGACGAACACGCAGCACCCCTACACGTCATAAGAACACCCCATCGAATGGGAAGAGAGGGCCTTTAAACCCTTCTTCGTTCTTATGACCGGACGGCCAAGAGGAACGCCTTAATCAGGAACATGTAAATCTACAAAACAGTTATAGATCTATATCATATATCTCATATACAAATTTAGATCTAATCAAGGCATATTTTGCATACATCTCATGTATCAAATCATGCATGTTTTCAGATCTAAATTATCTCATAATAATCTAAAAAATTAGATTTAAATTGATCTAATCAAAATAAATTCTAATCTAGACAATTATGTAGAACTATTCTACAACTAGTCTAGTCATGCATCTATCATATCTCATATGATATTTAAAATTAAATAATTTTTATTTGCTGTTTATCAGATGTTATTATAACACTTATAATATCAGAAAAATAGTAAATAAGAAGATCTAAAATATGATTTAATCAGATTAAATCAAAGACATGCAAAACTATTCTATAGAACTATTCTATTCTAGA
Source organism: Cocos nucifera (assembly GCA_006176705.1). NCBI lineage: Eukaryota > Viridiplantae > Streptophyta > Magnoliopsida > Arecales > Arecaceae > Cocos > Cocos nucifera. The sequence continues at coordinate 16,580 of QRFJ01001259.1, forward strand.
ACTAGTCATGCATATCTTCATGTAATCTTAGATCCAAATCATTTAATTTTAATTTTTCTGATTTCAGATCTGATCACATCTCATGTGACATCTAAAATCACTTTATTTTCTAATTAAAATAAAATTAAAATCAGATCTAAATAATTTAGAACCATGGCTCTGATACCAGTTGAAGGGAAATCCTGATTTCCCGGTCCAGGTTCGTCCAGATCTGATCAGATCAAGAGATATATTTCAAAAATTTTTTTTCTCTTGATCTCCAATCAGATCTTGATATGTTTCAGATCTGATTCTTATTATTTTAATAAATAAAATAAAATAAGATAAATTAAATCAAATTTAATTTACCTGATTTGGGTAATCCTATTACCCTGTAGATGATCCTGATTGCAGCGGAAGGTTCTGGATCTAGCCACGCAAGCGCCTGGCCTCTACCGGTATCCACTCAGGGTTGGATCTGGAGATCCTCTTCTTCTCTATCACACCTCCAAAAATCAGATCTGGATCTGATCTGGAGGATCTTCAAAACTCTTTTGAAGATCTGCAGTCGTCCTTTTGCAGCAGCGCAGCCTTCTTGCTTTTGATCGCCTTTCCTTGATCTGAATCGCACCAACCTAAGTCCAAAACACTTTTTGGACGTGGAGAGCAAAGGGGAGAAGAAGCTATGGCATGGAGAAGGAGGGGAGAGGCAGCCTTGGGGCGTGGGGTTTCTCAATTGAACTTGCATTAGAATTAGAGGTTGGGCGCAGGGTCTTATTTATAGACCTAAGCTTGTGATCCAACTCCTCTTCCTCCCAACCAATCACAACCCTTTGTGAAATCAGATCTAAATCTGATTGGTTGGAATAGAGACCCCTGGATTCCTCCTTAGAGGGTGCCTAAGACCAGTCAAAGTTGGATTCTTAGTAAGAACTCTAATTGGAATCCAAAAGGGAGATGGAGTCCTTGTCCAACAAGGACTCCTAGGCGCCTCCTACTTGGGCTCACGCCACCCTTGGCGTGCGCCCTTCTCCTTGCCAGGTTCTGGCAGGGGGACAGGCCCCCACCAGCTCTCCAATAGGTGCATGACATGTGGTCAAAAGTCAAAGTGGTCTAATGGTCAACATTTGACCAGTCAAAGGTCAGACTTTTGACCAAAGTCAAAGAACAAGAAATGGCAGGTGACCAAAAATGGCAGGTAATGTCTTACAAATAAGACAACCTATTCTGACTTGGACAACCTCCAGTCAGACCATATGAAGGCCTCTGATTGAGCACAAACTCCTTTGGCTCAGTCAGGACAACTTATTTGTGATAGTAAAAGAAGAACGTTAGGTTCAATCGAGTGCTAGCACGATTTCCTTGAACCTAATTGAATCTCATTCAGATCAATTGAACTAGATCAGTTCAATTGATGATCACCAGATTCAAACCCTTGTTTGTGTGACCCAGTTAGGTTCAGTTCTGTATGGTAATGGGATATGTCATGATCTCTATCATAGACATCATCGAAACTCCTTTCGATGGATCAGAACTCTTCTGATTCGAACAGCTAGAATGATCGATCATCTAAATCATTCTAATTGCTCCCAAAATCCACCAGTGACACCTAGCAGTATATGGTGGCAACCCATCAGAGCTGAATGCGAACCTCTTGGTGCAGCTACCTGTGTGATTAAGTTCTTCTATCTTGAGCCCCGATCAGATTAGGGTTAAGGTAAACTCGTCAAACCCTAGTCTCTGTCATATGATATAATCATTCGATTCGAGTCCAATGTGAAAATCTAAATAGAAACTCTTTCTATTATTTCACTCTACCATGGCCATGGGCTTTCAGGACTTGATTCTCATGATTATCATAGGGCTGCTCCTCTACCACCGAGGTAGATAGATCCCATCTTGATGCAATCCAGTTCCTACAATGAACATGCTATAGCCAACATACACCTCAGGGTTCCATATGGCTAGGAGACCGAGTAATGGTGTAGTCAAACTATAACACCCTCAAGGTGAACTGCCGATGCATCTCAGGTCAAAGAACCAGACACACTACTGCAGCATCGAGTCAGTCATTGACGAGAAGGTAGACTCCCTAATGACTACTCGAGGTGGTCACGCTCAGTGCCCTCGTTCTCTAACGAGTACCTGTACTCTCGCTCCGGTGTCTCCACACCGTAGACTCAAGACTCATCTACTAAAGAGAAGCGATCGTACACCAACCTTCCGGATCAATCACCATCCTCGTGATGATCCTATGGTCGGGAGCTGTTTATGAGTTAATAATGATTATTCATGTCTTAAATTTTCAACTCTTGAAAATATGAATTATCATTACCATTAACTCAAAGGATGTATCACAGACACTAAATACACAGGTGTGATAGAAAATAACCCATTTCATTAATTATAGTTAAAATTACAATTTTGCCCCTAGAAGTGTATTACAAGTGTCAGCCAATTCTTGCTTCTGGGGCACATATATCTAACACTCATGGCTAAAATCATTGGGTTCACGGACATCCTCTTGGGTCAAGTTTTCTTCATCGGGTTGGTCCAATTCCTGTTTTAGATCAAAAATGTTCAATTCAATGATCATATTTATAAACAAAAGTTTCATGAGTCCATTTTGGCAATTGATTATGGCATTGACAGTCGCTAAAAATGGTCTCCTAAAAATAACCAAGATATGACCCTTTGGGTTTGGAACGGATTCAGTCTCCAAAATTACAAAATCTATGGGAAAGAGAAAATTATCAACCTTAATTAACACATCCTCTACCACTCTTTTAGGGATCCTAGAAGATTGATCTGCTAGTTGTAAGGTAATCCCTGTAGGTTTAAGTTCTCCTAACCCTAATTGCTTATATATAGAGTATGGCAAAATATTTACATTGGCCCTTATGTCTAATAAAGCCTTGTCAATATTGGTCTCTCTGATAGTACATGAAATTATAGAAGATCCTGGATCTTTGTACTTAATTGACACTTGACTCGATAGATAGGAACTCACACTTGTTGCCAGAAAGGCTCTCTTGGGTACATTAGTGGTCCTTTTCTTAGTACAAAGGTCTTTTAAAACTTTAGTATAGGTTGGTACTTGCTGGATCATGTCTAGTAGAGGAATATTTATTTGGACTTTTTTAAATACCTCTAACATTTTATTTAGGTGTTTCGATTGTTTATTGGACCTTAGTCGGTTCAGAAAAGAAGCTGTAAGCTTGGAAAGTCCTGTGAGTAGGTTTGATGAATCATCGAGTGCTGATGACTCTAGCACCTTAGATTGGTTTTGATGGGTGGGTTGTTCATAAGATGGCTCAGATGATGAGTCTTCTTGACTCTCAGGCATGCCCACTTGTTTCCCCGACCTTAGGGTGTAAATTGCATTTACTTGGTTGACTTGGTTTATATGTTGATGTCGTGGACCATTCTAGGCTCCCAAATTGGGATTAGATTGGCCAGGCAACCTACCTCTCTCGCTCTCACTAATGGTAGAGGCTAGCTGACCTACTTGCATTTCTAATTGGGCAATAGCTTGAGTATTGCTATTTAAAAGTTGGCCCATGGTTTGCATAAAGTTATTCAAGGTGGCATTAGTGTCAGCAGTTGATTTTGCCAGGACTTCTAGACTATTATCTAGTGCACTAATCCTTTTTTCATCATTGTTAAATCTTGGTGCATTGTTCAATATTGGGTTAGACTGGTTAAAGCTAGGACTGCCTAAGTTTGAATTCTGCGACCATGAGAAGTTTGGATGATTCCTCCATCTTGGGTTATATGTGGGTGCATAAAGATTATTTATTGATTTTTGGTATATAGCATTTACCTGAGCACACCCATTCTCTATTGGGTTTATCAGGAGAGGACGGTCTTCAAGGATATGGTTTGGTGCACTGCACCCGCTGCACATAGGTGTAGACACATGGTTCACACTGGCTGGTCTCTATAGTTCTAAGGCCTCTAACCTACGTGTTAGGATTGCAATTTTAGCCTCTACGGCTAGGAAAGTCTGTACATGATGCATTCCACCTCTTGAAGGTATAGATCTTTTTGGTTTCCTAGTCATTTCCCATTGTAGACTTTTTTCGGCTAGATCTTCAAGAAATTGCCAGGCCTCATTGGGTTCTTTATACATAAATTGACCTTGGCACATTGACTCTAGCATGGTTCTGAAATTTGAATCTAGTCCCTCATAAACTATCTAGCATAGCCTCTAGGTCTCTATTCCATGGTGTGGACATTCGGTTAAGAGGTTCTTAAAATGATTGAAATACTTTCAAAATGATTCACCAGCTAGTTGATAGAATTGGTTGATCTCATTTCTAATTCTAGCTGTCTTATGATAGAGAAAGTATTCTTTAAGGAACACTCTTACAAAACCCTCCTAGGTCATGATAGATTAATTTGACAGGCTATATAGCCACTTTTTGGCATTATCCTTAAGGGCGAAATTAATTAGTCCCAATTTGATCTCATCCTCAGAAAGTTGTTGTAGCCTCATGGTTATGCAAACCTCTTCAAATTTTTTAATGAATATATATGCATCCTCTACTCCAATGAACTTTGGAAGCATATTAATCACTTGAGATTTAATTTTGAAGTTATTTGCAGTAGGTTGAGGTAACTTAATGCAAGAAGGCTGGACAGACCCAAGTAGATAATACAAATCCTTAAGGGTTTGGGATTGATTGGTTTCTTCCATTTTAAGAACTTTAAAGCTTGTCAATTCTAACTAGTCGACCCAAAATTCTTCTCCATGAAGGAAGTAGAGAATTTACTTTATTTTATATATTTTATTATTATTATTATTATTTATATTTCTATTGTTGATTTTTTTAAAGAAGAGAGAAGAGGAAGATAGATTAGTTAAGATTTTTTTTTTGAATTTTTTTCAAACACTTATCAAGCAATTATCTATCCTAGGTTACATTAAATCTAAACAGCTCCTAACTACCAAGGCCACCTTAGAGTCCTCCAAGTCAGAAACTAACTAGCCAACTAGCCAGATAAGGGTAAGATTGGTGGGAGTCCTCCCATTTCTTTCCTTAGAAACCAATTAGATTGGCCAGGTAAGCGAAAGAAATCAATTAAAGAACCACCTTTTTTCGGGCTTATGTCCCTGAATTCTTTTTCTAGACACCAGTTAAGTAGCCAATCCTGATCCGATCCAACTCTTTTGGATGCCTTGTCCTAATGAGCTTGGATGTCCTAAGGGTTGACATCTAATTGATTTTGTTTAAGGTTAGGGTGAATGCAAATGAGGAAACTTGTTTGTGGGCTAAGGAAGGATAATGAAATTCCTACCTTATCTTATTTAGGTTTGTACTCTTATAGTAGTTTTGATATGCTTATGCACAACCAATAAGAACAAACAAGTTTTAATTAAAAAAAAATAATACTGAACTAACATCAAATTAGTAAGCTCAAAGAAAAGAAAAAGGTTAGATTGTATACCTGGTTTTCAGCACTCACCAATTTTCTACAAAGCAAGATAAAAAGAAAAAAATTAGAAAGTTTAGACTAAAATTAAACTAAAAGCATGAAGAACAAGAATTTAGAATATAATTTAAAATACGCCAATTCTCCGACAACACCACCAAAAATTTGATATATTTTAAAATTAACCGTAAGCGCATGATGTGCAAAATAGCATGTTTGATGAGTACGGATCGATCCCACAAGGAATTATGTTTGAATTATGTTCAAACCTTGCTCAGGCGAGTTTCAATAAAGAGTTTGAAAGTGGTTGTTTGTACTTACTACTAAATAGTAAATTAATTATGGAGAATAATAATTTCAAGATCTAGGGCTTTTGAATCCACTAGACCAATGACTTAGAGAGCAATTCTAATATTTCTCTTATAATATTTTCTAATCAAGGTGTAATGCATGGACAAGCATTCATTCTAATTAAAGAACTCTCCTTTCAACTATTTCTCTTGTGTTACCCAAGTATGGATTATGAATGGAGTCTGACCCAACAATAATCCATCAAAGTTTTCTACAAGGAAAAAAAAAGATTTAAAAGGATTTAGGTCTTCTACCTATTATCCTTCTTGCACCGAATCAAGCATAAACTATAAAGGGATTAGAACCCAATGATAGTCCATCAAGTCTCTTGACAAGAAGTTTGAAGGAAGAAGAACTAAAAGGATAAAGCCAAGGAGAAATCCAAAAAATCACTTTTAATCATGGTTTAGCTTCATTGCAAACCCCAAAGGATTGCTTAGCTAAACATGATTTAAATTAAAACTTAAAAATTATTTAAAATTAAATTCTATACTACTTGCTGGAATTTAAATTATAGAAAATAAAAGAGATGCAAAAATTAAATAAGCATGAAAATTAAACTATCCTATTTGTAGAAATAAAAAATTATAAGAATTAAATTGTAGAAATTTAAACTATTCTATTTGCTGAAAATAAAAATTGAAGAGACAAAAATTAAATTTTATTGCTAATAAAAGTTTCTAATACAAGAAGAAGATTTTTAACTCCTAAGCCATTAATAGGACTTGGAGTTGAAATAAAAACATGAAAATCTCTCCTGGCCAACCTTTTCCTGGCTAACACTCCTTCTCATATGTTGGAAGGGTGGAAGAAAGTGAAAATAAGATGGATAAAAATTTTATAGATAGATATTTCCACCTGTCACATGGGCCCCTACAAGAGTTATGGTATGAAGAGATATCATATCAAGTAGTGGTACTGGGCTTTATTTATAGATGTCAAGAGGAAGGTAGATTTTGTATTTTTTAGATGTGGGACTAATGAAAAGATGTATTCTAAGAGAATGGATGGTTAAGATGGAGTGATAAGAAGGTTTGGATGGATGGGATGAGGAGAATGGAAGATAAAGTAAGAAAAGGTTTACAATCCAAAAAATTCTAAAAAAATATTTCTTTTTTCCATCATTTGTTCCTTTTTCGCGTTCTATGTGTTTGCACCTACACTCACATTTTGAAATGATTTTTTTTTTTTTGCATTCCCATTTGCTTGCTAGTTTCCCACATGTGCTTGCACGAAGCCCAGCCACAGGCTACATGCGTACTGCGTTGGACCCGGCTCCCATCTACGTGAATATACATCCGTGTAGCCAACGAAGCCCAGCTCCAAAAGGTTTGCATGAAGACTAGCATCCACTTTCTCTTTTTTCAATGCCTTAATGCACATGGGCCCCACCATATTGATGTTAGATATATGTGCCCTAGAAGCAAGAATTGGCTAACACTTGTAATACACTTGTAAGGGCAAAATTATAATTATGACTATAATAAATAAAATGGGTTATTTTCTATCACATATGTGTATTTAGTATCTGTGATACATCCTTTGAGTTAATGGTAATGATAATTCATATTTTCAAGAGTTGAAAATTTAAGATATGAATAATCATTGTTAACTCATAAAATGCTCCCGACCATAGGACCATCACGAGGATGGTGATTGATCCGGAAGGTTGGTGTACAATCACTTCTCTTTAGTAGATGAGTCTTAAGTCTACGGTGTGGAGACATCAAAGTGAGAGTACAGGTACTCGTTAGAGAACGAGGGCACTGAGCGTGACCACCTCGAGTAGTCATTAGGGAGTCTACCTTCTCGTCAATGACTGACTCGATGCTGCAGTAGTGTGTCTGATTCTTTGACCTGAGGTGCATCGACAGTTCACCTTGAGGGTGTTATAGTTTGACTACACCATTACTCAGTCTCCTAGCCATATGGAATCCTAAGGTGTATGTTGGCTATAGCATGTTCATTGTAGGAACTGGATGGCATCAAGATGAAATCTATCTACCTCGGTGGAAGAGGAGCAGCCCTATGATAGTCATGAGAATCAAGTCCAGAAGTCCATGGCCATGGCAGAGTGAAATAATAGAAAGAGTTTCTATTTAGATTTTCACATCGGACTTGAATCGAATGATTACATCATATGATAGAAACTAGGGTTTGACGAGTTTACCTTAACCCTAATCTGATCGAGGCTCAAGATAGAAGGACTTAATCACACAGGTAGCTGCACCAAGAGGTTCGCATTCAGCTCTGATGGGTTGCCACCATATACTGCTAGGTGTCACTGGTGGATTTTTGGAGCAATTAGAATGATTTAGATGATCGATCATTCTAGCTGTTCGAATCAGAAGAGGTCTGATCCATTGAAAGGAGTTTCGATAATGTCGATGATAGAGATCATGACATATCCCATTACCATACAGAATTGAATTTAACTGGATCACACAAATAAATATTTGAATCTGGTGGTCATCAATTGAACTGATCTAGTTCAATTGATCTGAATGAGATTCAATTAGGTTCAAAAAAATCGTGCTAGCACTCGATTAAAGCTAACGTTCTTCTTTTGCTATCATAAATAAGTTGTCCTGATAGAGCCAAAGGAGTTTGCGCTCAATCAGAGGCCTTCATATGGTCTGACATGAGGTTGTCCAAGTCAAAAAAGGTTGTCTTATTTTGTAAGACATTACCTTCCATTTTTGGTCACCTGCAATTTTTTATTCTTTGACTTTGGTCAAAAGTCTACATTTGACTGGTCAAATGTTGACCATTGACACTTTGACTTTTAACCACATGTCATGCACCTATTGGAGAGCTGGTGGGGGCCTGTCCCCCTGCCAAAACCTGGCAAGGAAGAGGGTGCATGCCACCCTTGGCGTGTGCCCAAGTTGGAGGCGCCTAGGAGTCCCTGTTGGACAGGGACTCCATCTCCTTTTTGGATTCCAATTAGAGTTCTCCTAAGAACCAACTTTGACTGATCTTAGGCACCCTCTAAGGAGGAATCTAGGGGACTCTATTCTCACCAATCAGATTTAGATCTGATTTCATAAAGAGTTGTGATTGGTTGGGAAGAAGAGAAGTTGGATCACAGACAATCTATAAATAAGACCCTGCGCCCAACCTAGATTGTGATTGGAAGTGATTGAAAGGAATCACAATTCTCCATGCCCAAGGCTGCCTCTCCCCTCTTCCTCCATGCCAAACCATCTTCTCCCTTTCCTCTCCACGTCCAAAAGGAGTTTTGGATTTTTGGTTGGTGCAATCCAGATCAAAGAAAGGCGACTGAAAGCTAGAAGGCTGCGCTGCTGCAAAGGACGACTGCTGATCTTCAAAAGGAGTTTTGAACATCCTCCAGATTAGATCTAGATTTGATTTCTGGAGATATAATAGAGAAGAAGAGGATCTCTAGATCTAGCCTGAATGGATATCGGTAGAGGCCAGGCACTTGCATGGCTAGTTCCAGAACCTTCCGCTGCATATAGGATCATCAATGAGTAATAGGATTACCCATATCAAGGTAAATTTAATTTAATTTAATTTATCTAGATTTTATTTAAACTCTAAAATAATAATAATTAGATTTAAAATATCTCAAATCTAATCTAGATCAAAGAAAAAAAAATTTGAAATATATCTCTTGATCTGATCAGATCTGAACGAACCTGGTCCAGGAAATCAGGATTTTTCTTCAACTGGTATCAGAGCAAAGATTCTAAAAGTATTTAGATCTGATTTTAAATTTATTTTAATTAGAAAATAAATGATTTTAGATGTCACATGAGATGTGATCAGATCTAAAATTAGAAAAAATTAAAATTAAATGATTTGAATCTAAGATTAGGAAATTTGCATGACTAGTTCTAAAATAGAATAGTTCTATAGAATAGTCTTACATGTTTCTTATTTAATCTGATTAAATCATATTTTAGATCTATTTATTTATTATTTTCTAATACTATAATGGTTATAATTATATCTAAAAAATAGTAAATAAAATTATTTAATTTTGAATATCATATGAGATATGATTGATGCATGTCTAGACTAGTTGTAGAATAGTTCTACATAATTATCTAGATTAGAATATATTTTGATTAGATCAATTTAAATTTATGTTTTTAGATTATTATGAGATAATTTAGATCTAAAAATAAGCATGATTCGATACATGAGATGTATGCAAAATATGCCATGATTAGATCTGAATTTGTATATGAGATATATGATATAGATCTAAAACTGTTTTGTAGTATTGCATGTTCCTGATTAAGGCGTTCCTCTTGGCCGTCCGATCATAAGAATGAAGAAGGGTTTAAAGGCTCTCTCTTCCCATTCGATGAGGTGTTCTTATGATGTGTAGGGGTGCTGCGTGTTCGTCCTTAATCAGAAATCCAAAACTTACTTTCTGCAAAACCCTAGATCCTGAAACCCTAGGATTTATTGTGCATATTTTATTTATGAACCCTACTTAATTAAAAATTAAGATTATAGAATATCAATTAGGTCTAAAATTGAGAATTTCATATCTAAGACATATTCATAATACTAGGTTTGGGCTTGGGTAGCTCAATTAGGTCTAAGCGGTTGATCAAACCGAATCAAGAGTTGGTTAGATGGGATCAACAATGCTTAAATTGACCAGCCTAATAGGATTAAGTCTGGGTCAAGATCGAGTCATGATCAAGCAAGACCTAATTAGGCTCAGAGGTTAGAGTCTGGATTGTAGGCTAACCCAATTGGTTCTGGCTCAATAATTTGGTGTCTAAGGTAAGTTTGGCACATACGACCGACTGATTTTTAATTGGAAGCTACTCGATCCTGAATGCATTCTTGTATGAGTTAATGGCATATTCCTTCCATCGGTCTCACTTACCTGGCCATATCTGTTGACACAGTTCTGATCTGAGGTGGTCAATAATCCGAGCTAACCCATGCCACTAGGTTAGTCATAATTGTTATGACTATGACAAGTCTAGTTTAATGAGACCTGAATCAATTCTCCCTAAGAAAAGATTAAGTCTGAGGTCTTCCACCATTGTAGATGTGCGGGCCCTTCCCGGGGTTGATTGTTCTCGACTGGATACAGTGGCTCAGTTGCATCGGAAAGATGCAACCATGTCTATTAGGCATTGGATGCTATGGGCTGGAGGATGAGTTGGGCTCAATATTCTAGGATACGGTGAGAGACTCAATTAGGAACCCAGTCTATGCAAATGGTGGGTCTGACTTAACTAAGGAGTGGATCAATATTTCGGATACGGTGAGATTCATGAATTAGAGACCAAGTTTGGGTGCACCATGATTAGAGAATCATTGAACAAGAGTTGTTCACTCATTGGCTAACCCATCACCAATAACTGTTAGGTGAGGTGATGAGTCAGTTGGTGAGACCGCACCACCCACTAGAAATCATTAATCGTGGAGATTTTTGCATCTCTACAGAGGGAGTGTAGGGATCCGAGAAAATAGTGGGAGCTAATTTGTTTAAAAATAAAATTCCTAAATAAATTGGTCAAGTCATAATTACAGTATCTAACTAGAATCTTTGACTCTCTACAGAAAAATGTCTGCATCCAACCCATTAGCACGTATCCTGGACACACATAGACTGACTGGACCCAATTATAAAGATTGGCTCAAGAACTACAAAATTAGTTTTGGGTTTCGAGAAGTTAACCCATGTATTGGACCAGGACCCTCCCACCTTACCAGCCCGTCCATCCATTGAACAGAGAGCGTCTCTGGAAAAATGGATAGACGAAGATAATAAGGCCAGATATTACATGTTGGGCTCGATGTCTGATGAGCTCCAGCGCCAACATGAAGATATCGGGACTGCTCGCCAAATGTTGGCTCACCTGCAGGAGATGTTTGGTGAACAGAGTCGCGCAGCCAAGTATCAAGTCACGAAATGACTTTTTAAGGCTAAGATGCGTGATGGGCAGTCAGTCCAAGATCACTGTCTGACAATGATCAAGGACATGGAAGAGCTTGAGAAGCTCGGTGTGAAGTTAGACTTGGACCTGCAGAACGATATTATTCTGCAATCCTTGACTGATGCATATGGGCAATTCATCATGAATTACCACATGCATAAACTTCAAAATTCCTTGGCCGAATTAATGAATATGCTGGTTACCGCTGAGCTTTCTATGAAAGGTTCTAAAGGCTCAGTTCTTGCTATGGAACGGACTTCTTCCAAAAGAAAGTCTTATGGAAAGAAAAAGAAGTCTGTGAAAAAGCAGAAGGTGGAAGGAACAAAGAAGAAGAAGGCAGAGCCGAAGATGAAAGCCGCTGGCAAAGGAAAGTGTTTCCATTGCAACAGCGACGGCCATTGGAAGCGGAACTGCCCTACTTACCTGGCCACCCTGAAGAACAAGAAGGAAGGTCCTTCTGGAGGTATGCTCGTTATTGAGTCTAACCTTATGGTTTCTTCTGCATCCAGTTGGGTGCTTGACTCTGGTTCTAGTGCTCATCTGTGCACTTCCATGCAGGGTCTTGAGGATAGCAGGAGGCTGAGGGATGGAGACATGATCCTACGCATCGGTAATGGAGCAAGAGTTGCTGCAGTAGCCGTGGGAACATACCCTCTTCGATTACCATCTGGTTTAGACTTAGTTTTGAAAGACTGTTATTATGTGCCTGCAGCTAGCAGGAATTTGATTTCTATTTCATGCTTAGCACAAGAAGGCTATGTGATTACCTTCTTTAAGGACCATTGTAACATTCTTTATGAAAGAAATAAAATTGCAAATGGTTTCCTTATTAATGGTCTTTATCAGCTACATATTGATGTACCTGTTCTAACTATCGAGCAAAACGTGAATGCCAAACGACCTAGGGATAGTCCAAATGACAGATATCTATGGCACCTGAGATTAGGTCATATAGCAGAAGATAGGATCAACAAATTGGAGAAAAATGGGCTATTGAGTCCATTGACTTCCGAGTCATATCCAACTTGTGAATCTTGTCTTCAAGGCAAAATGACTAAACTCCCTTTTGTTGGACATGGGGAGAGGGCCACAGATCTCCTTGCCCTAGTACATACTGATGTGTGCGGCCCATTTGATGTGCCGGCTAGAGGCAATTTTGTCTACTTCATTACCTTTATCCGATGATCTGTCTAGGTATGGGTATGTGTATCTTATGAGACACAAGTCTGAAGCTTTTGAAAAGTTCAAAGAATTCAGACATGAAGTAGAAAAATAAACTGAAAAACCCATTAAGGTTCTTCGATCAGATCGAGGAGGTGAATACCTTAGCCAGAAAATTCCTAGACTATCTCAAGAAAAATGGCATAGTCTCTCAATGGACTCCACCAGGAACACCTCAACTCAACGGGGTTTCAGAACGGAGAAATCGGACTCTATTGGATATGGTTCGATCCATGATGAGCTTCACAGACCTCCCTGATTTTCCTTTGGGGACACTTCATTGTTAACTTCAATTTATCTACTGAATAGGGTTCCCTCTAAAACCGTTCCTACCACACCGTATGAGATATGGCATGGTAAGAAACCAAGTCTGAGTCATCTCAGAATTTGGGGTTGTCCGGCTCATGTCAAAAGACAACAAGCGGACAAGTTAGAGTTTAGGTCCTTCAGAGCTCGATTCATAGGATATCCTAAAGAGTCATTAGGATACTATTTCTACATTCCAGAAGACCACAATGTGATTGTGAGTCGACATGCCATCTTTCTTGAAAAATAGTTTATTCAAGATAGCGGCATTGGAAAGCAGATCAAGCTTGATGAGAAAGTCTCACAAGTACAACGAGCTAAGGACCAATTGGAACCAAATCAGGTTGAGCCAATAAGAACACTACCTCCTCCACCTCGTAGATCGAAAAGAGTTTTCCGTCCCCCTGAAAGATACTTAGGTATTATTTCAGAGGATGTAGAGGAAAATGTTCCTCGTAGGTAATGGTGCTCATGGTGATGATCCCAAAACCTACAACGAGGCGATATCAGATATCGACTCCGAGAAATGGCTAGAGGCAATGCAGTCAGAAATTGACTCGATGCACTCAAACCAAGTCTGGACCTTGGTAGATCCACCAGAAGGTATAGTACCTATTGGGTGTAAATGGATCTTCAAGAGAAAGATTGGTGCAGATGAAAATGTGGAGACATTCAAGGCTAGACTAGTGGCAAAAGGTTATAGTCAACGCGAAGGCATTGACTATCAGGATACCTTTTTCCCAGTGGCTATGCTAAAATCCATCCGCACATTGCTTGCCGTTGCAGCCTATTTCGATTATGAAATATGGCAAATGGACGTGAAAATGGCATTCTTGAAATGGATATCTTGAGGAAGATATCTATATGGAACAGCCGCTAGGTTTCACATCCAGTGATACTGATCACAAGGTTTGCAAGCTGCAAAGGTCCATATATGGACTTAAGCAAGCATCTCGGAGCTGGAACACTCATTTCAATGATGTGATCAAAAAGTTTGGTTTCATCAAAAATGAAGAGGAACCATGTGTTTTCAAAAAGGTCAGTGGGAGCGCTGTTGTCTTCCTCGTATTGTACGTGGATGACATCCTCCTTATTGGGAATGATATTCCCATGATGACAACAGTCAAATTATGGTTGTCCAAGGAATTCTCCATGAAAGACCTAGGTGAAGCATCCTTTATTCTAGGAATTAAGGTCTATAGGGATAGACCGAATAGGATGCTAGGACTTTCACAGAAGATGTACATAGAGAAAGTACTAAAGAGGTTTAGTATGGAAAACTCTAAGAGGGGATTAATACCCTTCAGACATGGTATTCATCTTTCCAAGAAGATGTGCCCTAGCACACCTGAGGAAATAGAACGCATGAGCAAGATCCCTTATGCTTCTGCAATAGGGAGCCTCATGTATGCCATGCTATGTACACGACCTGATATAGCCCATGCTGTGAGTGTCACAAGCAGATATCAGTCAAATCCAGGTGAAGAACACTGGACTTCTGTGAAATGTATCCTTAAGTACTTGAGAAGAACTAAGGATATGATGTTGGTCTTTGGTAATGGAGAACTCCAAGTCCAGGGATACACAGACTCGGATTTCATGTCCGATATAGATGATCGAAAGTCGACATCTGGGAGTCTGTTTGTGTGCAATGGTGGTGCTGTCAGCTGGAAGAGTTCCAAGCAAACTGATGATAGCAGATTCCACCATGGAAGCAGAATATATCGCTGCATCAGAGGCTGCGAAGGAAGCATTCTGGTACAAGAAGTTTGCTGCAGAAATTGGAGTAATGCCATCAGATGCCATTCCTCTATACTGCGACAACAATGGCGCCATAGCCCTTGCTAAGGAGCCGAGGTCTCACCAGAAAATCCAAGCACATTGAGCGGCGATACCACCTCATCCATGATTACCTCGAGAAGGGTTACGTCGAGGTCAAGAGAGTCAACTCCACAGATAATGTGGCAGACCCACTTACAAAGCCGTTGGGCCAGCAGAAGATCGAAGCCCACCTTGAGAAGATGGGACTTAGACTTGTAGCCAATTGGCTTTAGGACAAGTGGGAGATTGTTAGATATATGTGCCCTAGAAGCCAGAATTGGCTGACACTTGTAATACACTTCTAGGGGCAAAATTATAATTTTGACTATAATCAATAAAATGGGTTATTTTCTATCACATATGTGTATTTAGTGTCTGTGATACATCCTTTGAGTTAATGGTAATGATAATTCATATTTTCAAGAGTTGAAAATTTAAGACATGAATAATCATTATTAACTCATAAAAGCTCCCGACCATAGGATCATCACGAGGATGGTGATTGATCCGGAAGGTTGGTGTACAATCGCTTCTCTTTAGTAGATGAGTCTTGAGTCTACGGTGTGGAGACACCGGAGCGAGAGTACAGGTACTCGTTAGAGAACGAGGGCACTGAGCGTGACCACCTCGAGTAGTCATTAGGGAAGTCTACCTTCTCGTCAATGACTGACTCGATGCTGCAGTAGTGTGTCTGGTTCTTTGACCTGAGGTGCATCGGCAGTTCACCTTGAGGGTGTTATAGTTTGACTACACCATAACTCGATCTCCTAGCCATATGGAACCCTGAGGTGTATGTTGGCTATAGCATGTTCATTGTAGGAACTGGATTGCATCAAGATGGAATCTATCTACCTCGGTGGTAGAGGAGCAGCCCTATGATGATCATGAGAATCAAGTCCAGAAGTCCCATGGCCATGGCAGAGTGAAATAATAGAAAGAGTTTCTATTTAGATTTTCACATCGGACTTGAATCGAATGATTACATCATATGACAGAAACTAGGGTTTGACGAGTTCACCTTAACCCTAATCTGATCGGGGCTCAAGATAGAAGAACTTAATCACACAGGTAGCTGCACCAAGAGGTTCGCATTCAGCTCTGATGGGTTGCCACCATATACTGCTAGGTGTCACTGGTGGATTTTGGGAGCAATTAGAATGATTTAGATGATCGATCATTCTAGCTGTTCGAATCAGAAGAGTTCTGATCCATCGAAAGGAGTTTCGATGATGTCGATGATAGAGATCATGACATATCCCATTACCATACAGAACTGAACCTAACTGGGTCACACAAACAAGGGTTTGAATCTGGTGATCATCAATTGAACTGATCCAGTTCAATTGATCTGAATGAGATTCAATTAGGTTCAAGAAAATCGTGCTAGCACTCGATTGAACCTAACGTTCTTCTTTTACTATCATAAATAAGTTGTCCTGACTGAGCCAAAGGAGTTTGTGCTCAATCAGAGGCCTTCACTATGGTCTGACTGGAGGTTGTCCAAGTCAGAAAAGGTTGTCTTATTTTGTAAGACATTACCTGCCATTTTTGGTCACCTGCCATTTCTCGTTCCTTTGACTTTGGTCAAAAGTCTGACCTTTGACTGGTCAAATGTTGACCATTGACACTTTGACTTTTGACCACATGTCATGCACCTATTGGAGAGCTGGTGGGGGCTTGTCCCCCTGCCAGAACCTGGCAAGGAAGAGGGCGCACGCCACCCTTGGCGTGTGCCCAAGTTGGAGGCGCCTAGGAGTCCCTGTTGGACAGGGACTCCATCTCCTTTTTGGATTCCAATTAGAGTTCTCCTAAGAACCAACTTTGACTGGTCTTAGGCATCCCTCTAAGGAGGAATCCAGGGGACTCTATTTCCACCAATCAGATTTAGATCTGATTTCATAAAGAGTTGTGATTGGTTGGGAAGAAGAGAAGTTGGATCATAGACAGTCTATAAATAAGACCCTGCGCCCAACCCAGATTGTGATTGGAAGTGATTGAAAGGAATCACAATTCCCATGCCCCAAGGCTGCCTCTCCCCTCTTCCTCCATGCCAAACCACCTTCTCCCTCTCCTCTCCACATCCAAAAGGAGTTTTGGATTTTTGGTTGGTGCGATCCAGATCAAAGAAAGGCGACTGAAAGCTAGAAGGCTGCACTACTGTAAAGGACGACTGCTGATCTTCAAAAGAAGTTTTGAAGATCCTTCAGATCAGATCCAGATCTGATTTTTGGAGAGGTGATAGAGAAGAAGAGGATCTCTAGATCTAGCCCGAGTGGATACCAGTAGAAGTCAGGCACTTGCATGGCTAGATTCAGAACCTTCCGCTGCATACAGGATCATCAACGGGTAATAGGATTACCCATATCAAGGTAAATTAAATTTGATTTAATTTATCTAAATTTTATTTAAACTCTAAAATAATAATAATCAGATTTGAAACATTCCAAATCTAATCTAGATCAAAGAAAAAAAAATTTAAAATATATCTCTTGATCTGATCAGATCTGAACGAACCTGGTCCAAAAAATCAGGATTTTTCTTCAATTGAATGCCATAATTCACTTCTAATATTTCTTTCAAAAAGAACTCTTCCTTTTGTATTATTGCCAATGAGTCCTTTCTTTTTTCTCGTGTGCCCGCATCCATGTATCTTCATGTATCATGCACAGAACAAGCCTGAATTTAGACTCGAGCTTTATCTGTATATATTGAAGGGCCATTTCTATTTGGTTTATGATTAAGACTTTAAAATTAATTATTCCTGCAAAGATCATAAAAAATATCAAATATAAATAAAAAGATAAAATAACTTAGATTTTAATTCTTTTTTATGTTATATTTAATGTATTCATCAGAACCTTGGCCCATGGTTACTGTATAATTCATCCCTTTGACCAATAATGCTCAAGACAACTTCGAGTATGCTATCAGCACTCATACAAGTCATCTCTATTGTATCTCAAAATTTTGCAAATCTCATGATACCTCACAAGGTTTACCCAAGCCTAGGTTTTGCTAAATTGAAATACAGCAAGATATTCTATTTCTGAAGTTAATCAGAAGTGATCAATCCCATCTTGATTCACACATTGACTTAATAAGTACTTGATTATACTCAAAAATCTTTCGAACCTATATTAAAAATACAGACAGTCCGGCACTAAAGTATAGTGAGTTGCTTGCAAGTCACCATGATGATCTCAGGTCGAAGAGACACTTATACCCATTGGCCTTAGCTAGCTACTCTTGATAGTAGAGTGCTACATTGGTCGCGTTCAGTTCAGATATACTCCTACATCTCACCTGGATGCCATACCAGTGTCTCCATACCACTTGATTACGAGAAAAATCAATGCATATGGCATACAACGACCTACACTCGATAAGTTATCGTCCTTATTAATAACTTATCATTTGATCATGAATAATTTAAGGACCATCCGATAAATCCTTCTTTATCAATTGATTGTGGTTCTAAGGACTTCATTATAATTTAGGAGTTTATTTAAGAAAAGATAGAACTTTTATGATGAACCAGCTAAATAACTATTATTATTAGATAATTCATATATTAATTTCAATCATCTACTACTTAGATGATTGATTTTAGGACACATTTTTCAATAAGAAGTTAATGATCAAGTAGATATACCCTACCCTAAAACCACTTCACTATGCATTGAAAAACTTGAGCCACCACCTAGCCCACCAATAGCTCTCTTGTTAGAACCACTAACTAATCTAGAATTAAAAATACTTCCTGATGAGCCTACTGACACCCCACCAGTGATACCTACCTAGAAAGACCAACTTATGGATGTTCTAAAAGCACATAAAGAAGCTATTGATTGGGATATAACTAATATAAGGGATAACGTTCTTAAATTTGATTTTTCTATATTTGGCACTACTTTCGAGGATGACCTTCAAAATTTATCTACAATATTAAAAGGATGTATGGAGGTAGATGTAAAATTAATTTAAAAAAAATGCCATAATTTAGAATAAGAAGAGTTGATGCCAAAATATATCAGACCAGAGAAAGGAAGTGAGGTAGATCAAGTTATGGTTGAAGTCATTTCTAAACTACGACCCTCGATTTTGGTCCAACAAACATAATTTCTTCCTAATCATAAAAATTATGATAATTTTAAATTCTGGTATAGAATGCTTGCTCTAAAGACTTTATTGATTTGGGCTAAATTTAACCATCGAAAAGTATTCTACGAACATTTTTCTGCCATGATAACAAGGCCTCCTGCTTGGCCTTATCTTTTTGGAACTCTAAAGGATGTTTTCAAAATGATTATACCTAAAACTCCTTCATAGGTTCCGGCTAAAGATATTAAACTTAGCACTTACTGGGAGGTAACCCAGGCTTTTTGCATTTGAATTTGCTTTTTATTTTTAGTTTACTTTTCTTTTGAAACTAAGTTGGTGGAGAACTACAAACCCATGCTGAATGAAGAACAAATAAACCCAGACCAAGATCAGAACCATACTAAACTAGCTAAACTCTTTTTTGTTAGGATTAGTGGTGCTTCCAAGCCTTGGGAGGCCATTGGAGGAGTCAGGATATTGGCTCTAGGACACTAGGATAGGTGTTGTCCTAGAGCTAGGATCGGTTTGGTCCTAGGGTGGAGGTTTAGTCCTCCACGATCATGAGGCCCTAGTTTGGGTCTCATGGGGGCTACTTAGAGTTTGGACCAAGTTTGGGTCCATGGGATTGAGTGCATGATAAGACCATGGGTGTACATGGGTTTGGATGAGTGCATTCAGACTGGGTTAGCCCAGAAAGTTTTTTATGGACTAGGATTTCGGTCCATGTACAGGAATATATATATATACATGTATGTTGCCTAGCTATACAACCTGGGAGGGGGGGTGAATTGGATTTTCAAAATTTTAAAGCTAATTTAAAGATATCAAGATTGAATGATGATATGCAAGTCATGTGTGTAAAGCGATTTAGATTAGATAAAAATATAAAAGATTTGAGATGAAGAATTTAACAAACTAAGGAAAGAAAGATAGTAAACACATCACAAACAAGCAAGATTTATAGTAGTTTAGTGCTTTCCTTGCACCTACATCCACACTCCAAGCTTCTACTTGGGAATTCAAAATCACTAAATGTATTCAATCAAAATACAATGTCAGTACCTCTGACCCGAGCTATCCTAAGCTAGCACACTTATTTTTTAGATACAAGCCAATCCTACACACTTTGATTTAAGGTTTGGATTAATCCTCCCAAGTTTTGGAACCTCCAAAACTTGAATCAAAATAATAAAGCAGAGTATAAAAGTTAATGACAATCAAATACAAGTTTAGCTTCCTTAATAAGCAAATAAAATCTTAAGAACGCTTTTTATAATAATGAAGAAATTTTTTCTAATTTTTCTCAAAATTATTGGAGACTTGAATGAGCTCTTGAGAGACTGGTGAACTTGAAAATGAAAGCTTCTTTTCTTGATGAATGCTTTTTGCTTAGGGTTGATAATCAATCCTTCAATCTCTTATATTTTTTTCCTTTTTAAAGCCTTTTAAATCATCAATAGGTGGAGGAGAGAATCCTAGGCAAGATTTATAGCTATTGAAGATCTTAAGGAAAGCATTAAAAGTTGCCAAAATGGGATAAAACTAGTCATTTTCATCATAGGGGTTGACTCATGGGTCGACCTCTGGTATAGGGGTTGACCTCAAGGTCAATCTCTGAGACAGAATCCAGAAACTCGATTGTTCTATATTTTTGACCTTCAGAATAGTAGAGGTCAACCTTAGGGTCGACCCTTGGCACAGAGATAGTGTGCCAAATAGCCCGTTTCAATAGGGATAGACCTAGAGATCGATCCTTTTGCTTCAAACTTGATTTTCTCCCAAAATATCCATCGAAAAATTATGGGACTGCCTCCAAAAGATTAGAAATCTTTTATTCTTGCT
Source organism: Cocos nucifera (assembly GCA_006176705.1). NCBI lineage: Eukaryota > Viridiplantae > Streptophyta > Magnoliopsida > Arecales > Arecaceae > Cocos > Cocos nucifera. Next base: position 37,573 of record QRFJ01001259.1, read on the forward strand.
CTTAAGGCTCTTAAATCAAAACTTGATAAAATTATGATTTTACCCATGAAATACTAAAAGTCTTTTTTCAAGCCAAATTCATTAATAATCCCCTCAAATGCTTTGTAATCATTAAAATTAATTCTTGGAGCAACAATCTCTTCCTTTTTGATGATGACAAAATTTTTGAGCATAAGCAAAAAATAAAGCATGTAGAAGCCTAGATCACTTACTAGAATATCATATTCAGTTATTTGACATATATTGAATAAAGAGTAGTTTGAACATTACTTATGGTTAGACATTCAAATTATTTGCAAAAGTGTTTGACTTACTTATTCCTTTGATCAATTTTACTTCAGTTTTGCTTATAACCCAATTTTATTTACTTTACTCTCTCTTTTTGACATCATCAAGTAAGATCTTAAGAAATTTTAAAATTCAAAAAGAAAAAGCCTCTTCCTTAATTTATTCCATATATTTTTCTATTAGAATAAGAGTTTATAACAAAACTTTTAATTTACTTATTTACAACACAGTATTTTCAGCATATCATAATGGAATTTTAGCCAATTCATAGAGGTTACATTTCACATCATCCAAATGACATCATCATATTTATATACATATATTTACATCCAAATGATTATCATTCCACACATAATAAATCATAACATCAAGTCATCAAAACATATAAGTGCTAAAGATATCAAAAAGCATTCTTGAAAGTTAGGCCATCAAAACATATAAAATTCATGGATACAACTATTCATGATCCAAGCAGCCAATAATACCAATGCCATAAGTTAGATCCGAAAAAAAATATAATCAATTATGACTTGATCAACAACTCATAGAAACAACTAAGAGACACTAGATCATAACCTAATATAAAGATGACTAAATTAGATCTAATACAGATCATGGCTGGAAGCATCTAAATTAGATGAAAAATCAGAGATATGATGGAGTGTGTCAAATGACAGATATATCAAATTCAAAAAATTAAATCAAATCAAATGAATCAGCTCTTCTTTAAAAGATTATCATTTGAAATTTCTTTTTTTACAAAAAAATTAGCTTAAACTCAAATATCAAAGGCTCTCCCCTTTTTGAATGAATATGATTCTTTGAATAGATTTTCAAGTATGTACTTTTAAGCTTTAAGAAGATTAGAGCTTTTTAAAGATTTAAATAGTAGAATCAGGTAATATATTTAATAAAGGTTATGAAGTAGACAAAGTTGCCTCTAGCCGGCATATCAAATAGGCCGCACATATCAGTATGTACTAAGGCAAGGAGGTCCGTGGCCCTTTTCCTATGTCCTACAAAAGGGAGTTTAGTCATTTTGCCATAAAGGTAGGGTTCATAAATTGGATATGACTCAAAAGTCAATGGACTCAATAGCTCAGTTTCCTCCAATTTATTAACCCTATCTTCTGCTCTATGACCTAATCTTAGGTGCCATAGATACCTATCATTTGAACTATCCCTAGTTCATTTTGATTTTATGGCATTCATATTTTGCTCAAAATTAAAAATAGATACATCAACGTGTAATTGATAAAGATCGTTAATAAGAAAACCACTTACAATTTTATTTCTTTCATAAAGAATATTACAATCATCCTTAAAAAGACTAATTACATAGCCTTCTAATGCAACGCAAGAAACAGAAATCTAATTCCTGCTTGCTGTAGGTACATAATAATAGTCTTTTAACACTAAGTCTAAACAAGATGGTAGTCGAAGAGGGTATGTTCCCACAGTCTTCTGCTATCCTCAAGACCACACATAGAAGTGCACAAGTGAACACTAGAACCAGAGTCAAGCACCCAACTAGATGCAGAAGAAATTGTAAGGTTAGACTCAATAACGAGCATACCTTCAAAAGGACCTGCCTCCTTATTATTCAGGGTGGCCAGGTATGTAGGGCAGTTTCGCTTTCAGTGGCCGTTGTTGTTGCAATGGAAACACTTTCCTTTATTAGTGGCCTTCTTCAGCTCTACCTTTTTCTTCTTTCCTCCTTCCACCTTTTGGCTTTTTGCGGACTTCTTGTTCTTTCCAAAAGACTTTCTCTTAGAAGAAGTTCATTCCATAGCAAGCATTGAGCCTTTAGAACCTTTCATCAAAAAATCAGTGGTAACTAGCATGTTTATAAGTTCGGCCAAGAAATTTTGAAGTTTATGCATATGGTAGTTCATGATGAACTATCCATACGCATCAATCAAGGATTACAGAATTATATCATTCTGCAGATCCAAGTCCAACCTCACTCCAAGCTTCTCAAGCTCTTCCAAATCCTTGATCATCATCAGACAATGATCTTGGACTGACTGCCCATCACGCATCTTAGCCTTGAACAGTCGTTTAGTGACTTGATACTTGGCTGCATGACTCTGTTCACCAAACATCTCCTGTAGGTGAGCCAATATTTGGCGAGCAGTCCTGATATGAAGATATTGGTGCTAAAGTTCATCAGACATTGAGCCCAACATGCAGTATCTAGCCTTATTATCATCGTCTGTTCACTTATCCAGAGATGCTCTCTACTCAGTGGATGGATGAGCTGGTAAGATGGAAGGGTCCTGGTCCAATACTTGAGTTAACTTCTCAAAATCCAAAATGATTTTAAAGTTTTGAAGCTAATCCTTGTAATTTGGTTCGATCAGTCTATGGGTGTCCAGGATTCATGCTAGTGGCTTGGATGTAGATATTTTTTTGTCGAGAGTCAAAGTTTCTAGTTAGATATTGTAATTAAGACTTAACCAATTTGTTTAGAGATTTTATTTTTAAACAAATTAGCTCCCACTATTTTCTCGGATCCCTACACTCCCTTTGTAGAGATGCGAAAATCTCCATGATTACTGATTTCTAGTGGATGGTGCAGTCCCACCAACTGACTCATCACCTCACCTAACAGTTATTGATGATGGGTTAGCCAATGAGTGAACAACTCTTGCTCAATGATTTTCTAATCATGATGCACCCAAACTTGGTCTCTAATTCATGAATCTCACCATGTCTAGAATATTGATCCACTCCTTAGTCAAGTCAGACCCGCCATTTGCATAGATTGGATTCCTAATTGAATCTCTCACCGTATCCAAAATATTAAGCCTAATCCATCCTCCAGCCTGTAGCATCCAATGCCTATTAGATATGGTTGCATCTTCCTAGTGCAACTGAATCACTACAACCAATCAAGAACAATCAACCCCGAAAAGGTCCCGCACATCTACAATGGTGGAAGACCTTAGTCTTAATCTTTTCGTAGGGAGATTTGATTTAGGTCTCATTAAACTAGACTTGACATAGTCATAACCATTATGACTAACCTAGTGGCATGGGTTAGCTCAGATTATTGACCACCTTAGATTAGAACTGAGTCAACAAACATGGCTAGGTAAGTGAGACCGGTGGAAGGGATATGCGATTAACTCGACAAGAATCCTTTCGAGTTGAGTAGCTCCCAATTAAAAATCAATCAATCATATCTGCCAAACTTACCTTAGACACCAAATTATTGAGCTAGAACCAATCGGGTTAGCCCACAATCTAGACTCTAACCACTGAGCCTAATTAGATCTTAGCTTGATCGATCACTAAGGTGACTCGATCTTGACCCAGACTTAATCCTATTAGGCTAGTCAATTTTGGTAGTGTTGATCTCATCTAACTAACTCTTGATTTGATTTGATCAACCACTTAGACCTAATTGAACTACCCAAGCCCGAACCCAATTTTATGAACATGTCTTTAGATATGAAAATTCTTAATTTTAGACCTAATATGTTTCATAATCTTAATTCTTAATTAAGTTTAAGGTTCATAAATAAAATAAGTGAATAAGATCCTAGGATTTTAGGATCTAGGATTTTGCAGAAAGTAAGTTTTCAATTTTTGATTAAGGATGAACATGCAGCACACCTACACATCATAAAAACACCCCATCGAATGGGAGGAGAGGGTTTTTAAACCCTACTTTGTTCTTAGGACCGGACAGCCATGGGGAACATCTTAATCAAAAAAATAATTAATATACAAAACTAATTAGATCTAAGCATATATCTCATATAAGAAAATTGATCTAATTAAAATATATTTTGTATACATCATATCATGCATATTTTTTAAATCTAAATTATCTCATAATCATCTAAAAAATTAAATTTAAATTTGATCACATCCAATAAAATTTAATCTAGACCCTTTTGTAGGACTATTTTACAACTAGTCTGAATATGCAACTATCATATCTCATATGAACAAATTAAATTTAATTTATTTTTTATTTTTAGATCTGATTATAATATTTATAAGATCAAAAAAAAGTAAATAAATAGATCTTAAAATTATATTTAATCAAATAAAAATTATGATTATACTAGACTACACATAGAATAATTCTATTCTTAGTCTAGTTATGTATCTCATACATATTAGATTTAGATTAATTAATTTTAATTTTCTAATTTTCTAATTTTAGATCTAATCATATCTCATGTGATATCTAAAATTATTAATTTATTAGATTAAATCAGATCTAAATAAATTTTAACGAAACCTGGCTCTGATACTAGTTGAAGGGAAAAATCAGATTTTTCGATGTCTAGTTCGTTCAAATCTGATTGGATCAAGAGGCATATTTCAAAAATTTTTTCTTAGAACTAAATCAGATATGGCATTTTTTAGATCTAATTTTATGATCTGATAAATAAAAAAATTAAATTAAATTAAATCTAAATTAGTTTTATCTTGATATGGGTAATCCGATTATCCGTTGATGATCCTGCTGATTGCCTGAGGTTCTGGATCTAGCAATGCAAGCACCTGACCTCTATCGATATCCACTCAGGCTAGATCTAGAGATTTTCTTCTTTTTTATCACATCCCCAAAAATCAGATCTGGATCTAATTTGAAGAATTTTTGAAACTTCTTTTGAAGATCTGCTGTCGTCTCTGCAGTAGTGCTGCCTTCTTCCTTTTTCGTTAGTCTTTTCTTGCTTGAATCGCACTAATCTGAAGTCCAACTTTCCTTGGGCATGGAGAGGAGAGAGAGGATCAAAAAGGTGGCATGGAGGAGGGAGAGAGATAGCCTTGGGGCATGGCCAGAAGAGAGTTCTATCAAAGTTGGGCGCAGATAGATCTTTATATAGACCCTGCTGCGCCACGCAGTGCCACATCACCCTGGCCAATCACGTTGCTTTATACAATCAGATCTAAATCTAATTAGTAGAATGACATCATCTGGTCTAATCAGATGAGGGACGCATAGATTCATCCTTAGATGGCACCTAAGACTGGTCAAAGTCTATAGGTGAGGATCACCTAGTTTGAATCTAAGATGCAACCTGGAGTCCCATCCATATGGAACTCCAGGCATCCCTATCCATGGGCGCACGCCATCCTAGGCATGCACCCCTTCGTTTCTAAAATCTAATAATGGGACAAGCCCCTATCTACTCTCCAATAAGTGCATGACACATGGGCAGATGTCCAAGGGTAAAGGTCAACGTTTGACCAAAGTCAAAGGACAAGAAATAGCAGATGATCGAAAATGGTAGGTGTTGTCTCAAATTTATCTCATAAATTAAGACAACCCTTTTCTAACCTAGACAAGTTCTAGTCAGACCAAATAAAGGTACTTAAGTGAGCATAAACTCATTTGGCTCAGTCGAGATAACTTTTAATGATAGAAAAAAAAGAATGTTAGGCTTAATCGTGTGCTAGCATGATTTCCTTGAACCTAATTGAATCTAATTCAAATCAATTGAACTGGATTAGTCCAATCGATGATATTCAGATCCTAACCCTTATTTGTGTGATCCAATTAGGATCAGTTCTATATGGTAATAGGATATGTCATGATCCCTATCATCGACATCATCAAAACTCCTTTCGATGGATCAGAACTCTTCTGATTCAGACAACTCGAATGATTGATCATCTAAATCATTCTAATTGCATCCAAAATCCACCAGTGACACCTAGTAGTATATGGTGGCAACCCATCAAAATTGAAAATGAACCTCTCGGTGCAGCTACTTGTGTGATTAAGTTCTTCTATCTTGAGCCCTGATCAGATTAGGATTAAGGTGAACTCGCCAAACCCTAATTTCTATCATATGATTTAATCATTTGATTCAAGTCCGATGTGAAAACCTTAACAGAAACTCTTTCTATTATTTCACTCTCTACCATGGCCGTGGGCTTATGGACTTGATTTTCATGATCATCATAGTGCTGCTCCTCATCCACCGAGGTAGATAAATTCTATCTTGGTGCAATCCAATTTCTATAATAAACATGTTATAGCCAACATACACCTCAGGATTCCAAATGGCTAGGAGACCAAGTCATGGTGTAGTCAAACTATAACACCCTCAAGATGAACTGTCGATGCACCTCAGATCAAAAAACTAGACACACCACTATAGCTTCAAGTCAGTCATCGACGAGAAGGTAGACTTCCTTATGACTACTTGAGGTGGTCACGCTTAGTGTCCATTCTCTAACGAGTACCTATACTCTCAATCCTGTGTCTCTACACCATAGACTCAAGACTCATCTACTATAAAGAAGCGATTGTACACTAATCTTCTAGATCAATCACCATCCTCATGATGATCCTATGGTCAGGAGCATTTTATGAGTTAATAATAAAAGTTCTTGTCCTAAATTTTCAACTCCTGAAAATAAGAATTATCATTACCATTAACTCAAGGGATGTATCACAGACACTAAATACACATATGTGATAGAAAATAATCTATTTTATTATTTATAGTCAAAATTATAATTTTGCTCTTAGAAGTGTATTACAAGTGTTAGCCAGTTCTGGCTTCTAGGGCACACATATCTAACAAATAGGTAGATCTGAAAAATTACCTTAACTAGGTATGGTGGACAATAGCCCTGTGATCTCTTTCTTTCTCATGAAGCCTAGAAGAGACCTTAGATCTGAACCTTGCTGATGATCTCTGCTGAAACATGATCTTGTACGAACTTGAGTGTTAGTTCAGAAATATGAAGAAGAGCAAAGTAGATGGACGGCACTAAGGCCTTAAAGTTGAAACTAGAGAAAGAAGTGAGAAGAGAGATTAAGGAAGAAAAGATCTATATTCCAATCATAATGAAATCCTAATACGACCTATGTATTTTTACATAGCTATTAGGCCTGACCAAAAATGCTCCTGGCTAACCCAATACATGAAAGCACTCACTGAGCCCAGTACATATGTCCCATGAAAAGCGATATAAATATAATAATAAAAGTATTAAATTATAAAATAAATTAATTTATTTTTTAAAAAAATGATATTTTTATTAATCTTATATAGGAAAGAAGGCCACCAATATAAAGATCTTATTTTTTTAGTTCAAATGAAATAAATTTCAAGCAAAATGGAGTCCAAATGAGCTAGAAATCAAATTTCAAAGGAAAAAATAAGAAAAATATTATTAAATGTCGGCTGGTCCAGGCTGAACCAGCTCAAACTTGGCTTAGAACTTGACCAGTATGACCGTAGAATCGACTATAGAACCAATCGCAAAAGAACCAACCTAGCCCACTAACATCACGACAACGTCAGAAACCATCATGACTCTTGGTGAGCCACTACAGTAACCAAGGCAAGGGCATATATGGAAATTCATAGAAGTGCTGGCACTCTGATTGGCAAAACAGGTGGTGATCTACCGAAGACCCGGCTTGTGCATGGTCTACATTGCCTGAAGGCGGGATCGGATGGCTACTAGCACTGGGATTTGATCAGACGATGGAGAATAACATGCTAGCGGATGGCTAATCTTCCAGTCGGTCAAGATCCAAAAGTGGCCAAGGGATTTTGGTCTTAACTAAGGTTCTAAAGCCTCTTATGCATGATCGAACGGCCCAAATTCATTCCATCAAGATGATCCGATGGTCACGTGTTATTCCAATTTGATTTAGTAGATTTAAACAGGTTTTTGAGTGTTTTTCTTGCCATTTGATCACCATCCAACGGTCAGACTCAATCCAGGCCCTCTTCGACTAATCACAGGAGTCCTAAACCTATCTTTAATAGGATTTCTACCCAATCCCTCTTCCCTAGCCTATTTAATCCCCTGCTATCAAGAGTCAAGGAGGGAGAGAGTTTGGAATAGCAAGGAAACAGAGAGCTAAGAAAAAAAATCATAGAGCCTGGGAACTGAGAGAGAGAAGAGAAGGGTTTTGAGGAAGAATTTGACCAAGACAGAGAGCTCCCTTCATTCTTCTTCATGATTCTTCTTTCAACATCCAGTATATCGATCAAGTAGTTCTTCTTCTTCAAAGTTCTCCATACTAAGAGTAATGGTGACCAATTTTAGCAAACAAACAGTCTATTTTTTTATATTTTTTATTTTATTTACTATTTTTGATCTTGTTACCATGAACTAAATTTTTTTTACTAAGGCTAAGGTTTAGCCACTCTTTTGATACAATATTCAGTATGATTTGATTTTAATTTTAAATTTTATTCATGAGAAGTATATAGATCTAATCTTAATGCTTTTAGATTACTGACCATCTTCTAATTGATCTGATGAACATAGATGATGCAGACCAAGTACATTTATGTTATTGCTTCTTAATTTATATACCTTGTATTATGAATTGAATTAGAATTCATATGCATGCAGGAATTTTAGTGCACTTTGGATGCAGCGTATTTTAATTAGAGGGTTTCATAAAATTTAAAGCATCAATATTTATTTAAATTACACTTGGACTAAAGGATAGTTAATAAATATTGATAGTTTTGCTATACCTGGACCAAAGGATAGTGAATAACCTAGGAGACTCCACCGTCACATGAAACAAAATTAACCTAATTATCTGAATATTGTATCGACTGAGTTGGTGAACCAATTTCCTTAGTATTCCATTGCTCTTGAGTCTAAACACTAATAAGTACACTCTCTCTATTTCTTTATATTTTATTAATTATTTTTTATTTCATCTTATTTTTCCTAATTCTCATAAATCGATCTTCTAAATAAAGCTTAGGAAAGAATATTTTTAGTACTTATTTTTCAATCCTCTAAGGATGATACTCTACTCACACACTTTATTACTTGATCGACTGGTGCACTTGCCCTAGAGATAAATTTGCATGTATCAAGCTTTTGGCACCGTTGTCGGGGATTGCTGTCGAAAATTGTGTCTAAAATAATATTAAAATTTTGATCCTTGCTTTACTTTAGAATTTTATTTTTAATTTTTATTCTTATTTTATTTTTAGGTGTATGTTCAGTGCATGACACGTACTGGGCATAGTGATTTAGTATCTTTTGATCCAAAAATTAAGAGAATAATTCGGAGACTACAATAAGAAAGAAACATGGCAGCTGAAGATTCTAACGACATCAATCTGGAATTGAATATGATGATCGAGGGATGAGAAGAAGCTATTCAAGCGGTGCATCATCCATTAAATGACTACATTACACCATTTAAAGTCGATGCACCTTCGAGCATCAGGAGACTGCCCATGCGAGAAAATAACTTCAAAATAAAATTGGTGATGATCCAGATGATTCAATCAACTATCTAATTTAGTGGACACATGCATGATGATCTGAACACACATATTTTTAATTTTTTTAAACTTTATGATACTTTTAAAATTAATGGGGTGTCGGATGATGCCATTAGATTAAGACTTTTTCCTTTCTCTTTAGGGGACAAAGCTAAAAGTTGGTTTCATTCTCTTCCTACAAGTTCTATCACTACGTGGGATGCTCTAGCCTAGAAATTCTTAGCCAAGTACTTTCCACCTTCTAAGACTGCAAAGATGTGCAATGATATCACTTCTTTTATGCAGATAGAAATGGAGACACTGCATGAGGCTTGAAAGCATTTCAAAGAACTGCTGAGGAGATGTCCACACCATAATTATCCATTTGGCTTGAAGTATAAACTTTTTATAATAGTTTATCTTCTACTAATCATTCTATGATTGATGCAGTAGCAGAAGGTACCATTAATCAATAAACTGAGAAAGAAGCCTTTAATCTGATCTATGAGATGGCATCAAATAGCTATCAGTGGCAAATAGAATGCATGATGCTGAGAAGACCAATAGCTATGCAAGAAGTAGATTGCGTTCCAACCTTACTAGTTGAAATTGCAGCCCTTAGAGTCGAAGTCAACAATATGTAGAGAATAGCTATGCACATTCAAAGCATCACTTATGAGCTATGTGGTGGAGAACATGATACAAACGAATGCCAGATAGGTAATTCCTTTGCTAAAGCCCTTGATATAGCTAACTATCTTTGTAATTTTCTCAAGGCTCAACAAAATAATCCCTACTCCAACACATATAATCAAGGGTGGAGGCAGCATCCAAACTTTTTATGGAGAAATCAAAATGTAGTATAGCAACCACCCTCGGGATTCCAAGCACCTAAAAAGAAGTCCAATATGGAGAAGCTACTCATTAAATTTATGCAGAATCAAGAAGCAGCTATAAAGATTATGGAAACAAAATTCATGCAAAGTCAAGAAGTGGCCATAAGAAATCTAGAAACTAAGCTCAAGCAAGACTAAGCAGCAGCAATCCAAAACTTGGAGAGACAAGCAAGTCAAATAGCCAAGATAATCTCCGAAAGACCATAGGGATCCAGCCAAGCAACATGGAGACCAATCCAAGGGAGCAAGTCAATGCTACCACCATAAGAAGCAGTAAAAAGCTGGAGGAGCCATAATCAAAGAAAAAGATTGAAGAGGAAGCTACAAAATAGCCAATTAATATTCGTTAGTCACCTAAACAATCGGTAGATGGATGGTCTTCGGGTATAAAATTTGTTGATCCAAACATGAAGCCCTACGTGCCACCACTTTCATTCCAAGAAAGACAAATTCAACATCCAGATAAGAAATTTTCTAACTTTTTTACTATTTTAATGAATTTACATGTTAATATTTCTTTTGTAGATGCTGTTACTTAGATGCCCAGGTATGCCAATTTTCTTAAAGAAATTTTATCAAATAAGAAGAAGCTGATGGAGCCTGAGAGAATAAATCTGAATGAAGAGTGCTCAGTAATACTTCAAAACAAATTACCATAGAAGCTAAAGGATCTAGGGAGTTTTACTATCCCTTACATTATTGGTGATTGTAGTTTTGATAAAGTTTTATGTGATTTAAGAGCAAGTATAAATCTCATATCTTTTTCTATTTTCAGAAAGTTGGGTCTACGAGAATCGAAGCCTACTACTATCGCTCTTCAACTAGCTGATAGATCCATCAAATATCCAAGAGGTATAGTGCATGATGTCTTGGTATAGGTAAATAAATTTATTTTTGCTGTTAATTTTATTGTTCTTGATATGGAAGAAGATTTTAATGTACCCCTTATCTTAGGAAGATCCTTTTTAGCTACTATAGGAGCTTTAATAGATGTTCAACAAGAAAAATTAATTCTTAGAGTCCAAGACGAACAAGTTACTTTTAATATTTTTAAAGACACTAAACATTCTAATGATGATCAAACTTATTTTCTAATTGATATTATTAATTAATTAGTATATGAGAATTCTATAGAAAATAGATTTGAGACTAGTAAAACTAGTAGTGTCCAATTGAAAGAAGGTTCGACCAAACATGAAAGTATTCTGATTGAAGTGGCACCAGATTAATGCAGTCTAGAGCCTCAAAGAAAGTCAAGATGAAGACTATAAATCAAACTACTAGATAGGTTGTTTCTTTTCTTTTTAGTTTTGATCCTTTTCTTTTATTTTTTAGTAATTTCTTGTTGCTCTTTTATTGCTTTGGTTTGTATTTTCAATTTTGCAGAGAAAAATCAATGAGAGCTCAAGCTAAATTTCAAAGCTTCGAAGAACCAATCTGGACTGATAGTACAAGTGTATTCCTTCCTGTCTCTTATTACATCCTTTACTTTTTCTTTCTCCATTGAGACAATGTAGAATAAGTTGGGTGGTAGGAAAAGTTTTTGAGAAATTTTTTTCTTTTTAAACCATATGTCAAGAAAGAAAATCTTGAGCAAGATAGACTAGAAAAAGTGATAAAAATTAAAAATATTTACTAATGAATGTAGTGAGTTAAAGAAGTAGACTAGTTGGTCTAACTTTTAGAAGCCTATTTAGGTCACCTAAAGACTTTTAGCACTTCTAATTGCACATGCACACTAATAAGGCAAAGTAGGTGTTGATTATAAGGCCAACTGAGGATTCAATTATCATTGAAAATTGATAATTAATATACATTACAATCAAAAAAAATTAAATTTAAGAAAAGAGCTACTTGCCTAAAAGTAAAGTACAAAAGATAGAGTATATGTGGATTGTCCAAAGCTTAGTAACTAAGTCTCTGCACCTAGATCAGGTGTGCAGGTTCACATAAAATGGTGGAGGGAAGGCTAGGATGCTCAACACAAAAAAAAAAAAAAAAGAAAAGGCAGTGTGAAAGCTACCTTAATTCATGAGCTTAACTTGGAAATGTACAGAAAATAAATCAAAATAAGTAATAAGAGAAGATACTTTTATCCTTTAAATTAATACTAAAATGCTAAGTTAGTCATCGTGAACACAAGTGCTATAGATCATTGATGTACTCTAAGAAAGTTTCTAATTATACCGACTATAAAATTTGCTTCTAAAGCTCAATGCTGAGTTAGTGGTATTTTCTAAACCTTTTGACCTTTAACTCTAGATCTATCTTTATGATGGAGGATCTTATCGAAACATGGTATTAAATAAAGCATTGCTAAGGGACTAGCAATGACTAAATTGGAGGGTGTGATAAATGATTTAAATATAATAATAAAAGTATCAAGTTATAAAATAAATTAATTTATTTTTAAGAAATTAATACTTTTATTGATCTTATGCAAGAAAGAAGGCCACCAATGTGAAGATCTTATTTTTTTAGTTCAAATAAAATAAATTTCAAGCAAAATAGTGTCCAAACGAGCTCAAAATCAAATTTCAAAGGAAAAGAAAAAAAAGAAAAAAAATATTATTAAATGTCGGTCGAACCAGACCGAACTAGTTCAAACCCGACTCAGAACTAGACCAGTCCGACCATAGGACCAACCGTAGAACCGACCTTAAAAGAACCAACCCAGCCCACTGATGTCATGACGATGTCAGAAACCATTGCGGCTCATCGTGAGCCGCTATAGTAACCAAGGCGAGGGCATATATGGAAATTCATAGGAGCGCCCGTGCTCTAATTGGTGGAACAAGTGATGGTCTACCGAAGACCTGGCTCATGCATGGTCTATACAACCCGAAGGCTGGATCGAGTGGTTGCTGGCACTGAGATTTGATCAGATGGTGGAGAACGATGTGCTAGCGAATGGCTGATCTTCCAGCCGGTCAAGATCCAACGGTGGCCAGGGGATTCTGATTTTAACTAATGTTCTGAAGCCTCTTATGCACAATTGGACGGCCTAGATTCATTCCATCAAGATGATCCGATGGTCATGGCTTATTCTGATTTGATTTAGGAGATTTAAATAGGTTTTTGAGTGTTTTTCTGGCTATTTGATTGCCATCCAATGGTCAGACTCGATCCAGGCCCTCTTCGACTGATCTCTGGAGTCCTAAACCTATCTTCAATAGGATTTCTACCCAAATCCCACTTCCCTAGCCTATTTAATCCCCTACTATCGAGAGTCAAGGAGGGAGAGTGTTTGGAATAGTAAGGAAATGGAGAGCTAAAAAAAAAAAACATAGAGCCTGGGAACAGAGAGAGAGCGAAGAGAAGGATTTTGAGGAGGAATTTGACCAAGATAGAGAGCTCCCTTCATTCTTTCTTCTTCGTGATTCTTCTTCCAACATCCAGTATATCGATCAAGCAGTTCATCTTCTTCAAAGTTCTCCATACCAAGAGTAATGGTGACCAATTTTAGCAAAAAAATAGTTTATTTTCTCATGTTTTTTATTTTATTTACTATTTTTGATCTTGTTACCATGAACTAAATTTCTTTTACTAAGGCTAACGGCTAGCCACTCTTTTGATACAATATTCAGTATAATTTGATTTTAATTTTAAATTTTATTCGTGAGGAGTATATGGATTTGATCTTAATGCTTTTAGATTACTGGCTATCTTCTAATTGATCTGATGAGCATAGATGATGCAGACCAAGTATATTTATATTATTGCTTTTTGATTTATATACCTTGTATTATGAATCGAGTTAGAATTCATATACATGTGGAAATTTTAGTGCGCTTTGGATGCAGCAAATTTTAATTAGAGGGTTTCACAAAACTTAGAGCATCAGTATTTATTTAAATTACACCTGAACTAATGGATAGTTAATAAATATTGATAGTTTTGCTACGCCTGAACCAAAGGATAGTGAGTAACCCAAGAGACTCTACCGTCACACAAAACAATATTAACCTAATTTTCTGAATATTGTATTGACTGAGTTGGTGAACCGATTGCCTTAGTATTCCATTACTCTAGAGTCTAAACCCTAATAATTACACTCTCTCTATTTTCTTGCATTTTATTAATTATTTTTTTATTTTTTTATTTTTCTTAATTCTCATAAATCAATCTTCTAAATAAAGCTTAGAAAAGAATATTTTCAGTATTTATTTTTCAATCCTCTAGGGACGATACTCTACTCACACACTTTATTACTTGATCGATTGGTGCACTTGCCATAGCAATAAATTTGCATGCATCATCTCACATGCTGTCATCTCCTGGATCCAAACTCGACCAATACATGAGTTAGCCACCTTTAGACTTTATTCGTTCAGACCTTAAGATCCTAGGATAAAAATCTATCCTAGACCTAAATAGAAAACCCCATCCAATTTTGTTTGCCACCGTTGAGCTGGCTCGACTGCATCAGAAAGCAATCAAAGAAAGGTTACACCATTACTCTTGAAAATATGAATTATCATTACCATTAACTCAAAGGATGTATCATAGACACTAAATACACGTATGTGATAGAAAATAACCCATTAATTGATTTTAGTCAAAATTACAATCTTGCCCCTAGAAGTGTATTATAAGTGTCAGCCAATTCTGGCTTCTATGGCACATATATCTAACAATCTCCCACTTGTCCTAAAGTCAATTGGCTATAAGTCTAAGTCCCATCTTCTCAAGGTGGGCTTCGATCTTCTGCTGGCCCAATGGCTTTGTAAGTGGGTCTGCCACATTATCTGTGGAGTTGACTCTCTTGACCTCGACATAATCCTTCTTGAGGTAATCGCGGATGAGGTGGTATCGCCACTCAATATGCTTGGATTTCTGGTGAGACCTCGGCTCCTTAGCAAGGGCTATGGCGCCATTGTTGTCGCAGTATAGAGGAATGGCATCTGATGGCATTACTCCAATTTCTACAGCAAACTTCTTATACCAGAATGCTTCCTTTGCAGCCTCTGATGCAGCGATATATTCTGCTTCCATGGTAGAATCTGCTATCATGGTTTGCTTGAAACTCTTCCAGCTGATAGCACCACCATTGCACACAAACAGACTGCCAGATGTCAACTTTCGATCATCTATATCAGACATGAAATCTGAGTCTGTGTATCCCTGGACTTGGAGTTCTCCATTACCAAAGACCAACATTATATCCTTAGTTCTTCTCAAGTACTTAAGGATACATTTCACAGAAGTCCAGTGTTCTTCACCTGGATTTGACTGATATCTGCTTGTGACACTCACAGCATGGGCTATATCAGGTCGTGTACATAGCATGGCATACATGAGGCTCCCTATTGCAGAAGCATAAGGGATCTTGCTCATGCATTCTATTTCCTCAGGTGTGCTAGGGCACATCTTCTTGGAAAGATGAATACCATGTCTGAAGGGTATTAATCCCCTCTTAGAGTTTTCCATACTAAACCTCTTTAGTACTTTCTCTATGTACATCTTCTGTGAAAGTCCTAGCATCCTATTCGGTCTATCCCTATAGACCTTAATTCCTAGAATAAAGGATGCTTCGCCTAGGTCTTTCATGGAGAATTCCTTGGACAACCATAATTTGACTATTGTCATCATGGAAACATCATTCTCAATAAGGAGGATGTCATCCACATACAATACGAGGAAGACAACAGCGCTCCCACTGACCTTTTTGAAAACACACGGTTCCTCTTCATTTTTGATGAAATCAAACATTTTGATCACATCATTGAAATGAGTGTTCCAGCTCCGAGATGCTTGCTTAAGTCCATATATGGACCTTTGCAGCTTGCAAACCTTGTGATCAGTATCACTGGATGTGAAACCTAGTGGCTGTTCCATATAGATATCTTCCTCAAGATATCCATTTAAGAATGTCGTTTTCACGTCCATTTGCCATATTTCATAATCGAAATAGGCTGCAATGGCAAGCAATGTGCGGATGGATTTTAGCATAGCCACTGAGAAAAAGGTATCCTGATAGTCAATGCCTTCGCGTTGACTATAACCTTTTGCCACTAGTCTAGCCTTGAATGTCTCCACATTTCCATCTACACCAATCTTTCTCTTGAAGATCCATTTACATCCAATAGGTACTATACCTTCTGGTGGATCTACCAAGGTCCAGACTTGGTTTGAGTGCATCGAGTCAATTTCTGACTGCATTGCCTTTAGCCATTTCTCGAAGTCGATATCTGATATCGCCTCGTTGTAGGTTTTGGGATCATCACCATGAGCACCATTACCTACGAGGAACATTTCCTCTACTTCCTCTGAAATAATACCTAAGTATCTCTCAGGGGGATGGAAAACTCTTTCCGATCTATGAGGTGGAGGAGGTAGTGTTCTTATTGGCTCAACCTGATTTGGTTCCAATTGGTCCTTAGCTCGTTCCACTTGTGAGACTTTCTCATCAAGCTTGATCTATTTTCCAATGCCGCTATCTTGAATAAACTATTTTTCAAGAAAGATGGCATGTCGACTCACAATCACATTGTGGTCTTCTGGAATGTAGAAATAGTATCCTAATGACTCTTTAGGATATCCTATGAATCGAGCTCTGAAGGACCTAAACTCTAACTTGTCCGCTTGTTGTCTTTTGACATGAGCCAGACAACCCCAAATTCTGAGATGACTCAGACTTGGTTTCTTACCGTGCCATATCTCATATGGTGTGGTAGGAATGATTTTAGAGGAAACCTTATTCAGTAAATAAATTAAAGTTAACAATGAGTATCCCCAAGGAAAATCAGGGAGGTCTGTGAAGCTCATCATGGGTCGAACCATATCCAATAGAGCTCGATTTCTCCGTTCTAAAACCTCATTGAGTTGAGGTGTTCTTGGTGGAGTCCATTGAGAGACTATGCCATTTTTCTTTAGATAGTCTAGGAATTCTCGGCTAAGGTATTCACCTCCTCGATCTGATCGAAGAACCTTAATGGGTTTTTTAGTTTATTTTTCTACTTCATGTCTGAATTCTTTAAACTTTTCAAAAGCTTCAGACTTGTGTCTCATAAGATACACATACCATACCTAGACAGATCATCGATAAAGGTAATGAAGTAGACAAAATTACCTCTAGCCGGCACATCAAATGGGCCGCACACATCAGTATGTACTAGGGCAAGGAGATCTGTGGCCCTCTCCCCATGTCCAACAAAAGGAGTTTAGTCATTTTGCCTTGAAGATAAGATTCACAAGTTGGATATGACTCGAAGTCAATGGACTCAATAGCCCATTTTTCTCCAATTTGTTGATCCTATCTTCTGCTATATGACCTAATCTCAGGTGCCATAGATATCTATCATTTGGACTATCCCTAGGTCGTTTGGCATTCACGTTTTGCTCGATAGTTAGAATAGGTACATCAATATGTAGCTGATAAAGACCATTAATAAGAAAACCATTTGCAATTTTATTTCTTTCATAAAGAATGTTACAATGGTCCTTAAAGAAGGTGATCACATAATCTTCTTGTGCTAAGCATGAAACAGAAATCAAATTCCTGCTAGCTGCAGGCACAAAATAACAGTCTTTCAAAACTAAGTCTAAACCAGATGGTAATCGAAGAGGGTATGTTCCCACGGCTACTGCAGCAACTCTTGCTCCATTACCAATGCGTAGGATCATGTCTCCATCCCTCAGCCTCCTGCTATCCTCAAGACCCTGCATGGAAGTGCACAGATGAGCACTAGAACCAGAGTCAAGCACCCAACTGGATGCAGAAGAAATCGTAAGGTTAGACTCAATAACGAGCATACCTCCAGAAGGACCTTCCTTCTTGTTCTTCAGGGTGGCCAGGTAAGTAGGGCAGTTCCGCTTCCAATGGCCGTCGCTGTTGCAATGGAAACACTTTTCTTTGACATCGGACTTCTTCTTCGGCTCTGCCTTCTTCTTCTTTGATCCTTCCACCTTTTGCTTTTTCACA
The DNA here is from genome assembly GCA_006176705.1 of Cocos nucifera. NCBI lineage: Eukaryota > Viridiplantae > Streptophyta > Magnoliopsida > Arecales > Arecaceae > Cocos > Cocos nucifera. The sequence continues at coordinate 55,914 of QRFJ01001259.1, forward strand.
GACTTCTTTTTCTTTCAGAAGACTTTCTTTTGGAAGAAGTCCATTCCATAGCAAGAACTGAGCCTTTAGAACCTTTCATAGAAAGCTCAGTGGTGACCAGCATATTCATTAATTCGGCCAAGGAATTTTGAAGTTTATGCATGTGGTAATTCATGATGAATTGCCCATATGCATCAGTCAAGGATTGCAGAATAATATCGTTCTGCAGATCCAAGTCTAACTTCACACCGAGCTTCCAACTCTTCCATGTCCTTGATCATTATCAGATAGTGATCTTGGACTGACTGCCATCACGCTCTTAGCCTTAAAAAGTCATTTGTGACTTGATATTTGGCTGCGTGACTCTGTTCACCAAACATCTCCTGTAGGTGAGCCAACATTTGGCGAGCAGTCCCGAGATCCTCATGTTGGCGCTGGAGCTCATCAGACATCGAGCCCAACATGTAATATCTGGCCTTATTATCTTCATCTATCCATTTCTCTAGAGAAGCTCTCTGTTCAATAGATGGACAGTGGTAAGGTGGGAGGGTCCTAGTCCAAAATATGGGTTAACTTCTCAAAATCCAAAATAATTTTTTTGTATATGAGCCAAATCTTTATAATTGGGTCCAGTCATTATGTGTGTCAAGATACGTGCAATGGGTTGGACGCAGACATTTTTCTGTAGAGAGTCAAAGATTCTAAGTTAGATACTGTAATTTGACTTGACCAATTTATTTAAAAATTTTTATTTTTAAATAAATTAGCTCTCACTATTTTCTCAGATCCCTACACTCCCTCTGTAGAGATGCAAAAATCTCCATATTATGATTTCTAGTGGGTGGTGCGGTCTCACCAACTGACTCATCACCTCACCTAACAGTTATTGGAGATGGGTTAGCCAATGAGTGAACAACTCTTGTTCAATGATTCTCTAATCATGGTGCACCCAAACTTGGTCTCTAATTCATGAATCTCACGATCGATATATTGATCCACTCTTAGTTAAGTCAGACCCACCATTTGCATAGACTATTATAATGAGTCTCTCATATCTAATATTAGCCCAACTCATCCTCCAGCCCTAGCATCCATGCTAATAGACAGGTTTTTGGTGCAACTGAGCCACTATATCCAGTCGAGAACAATCAACCCCGGGAAGGGCCCGCACATCTACAATGGTGGAAGACCTCAGACTTAATCTTTTCTTAGGGAGAATTGATTCAGGTCTCATTAAACTAGACTTGGCTTAGTCATAACAATTATGACTAACCTAGTGGCATGGGTTAGCTCAGATTATTGACCACCTCAGATCAAAACTGTGTCAACAGATATGGAGTAAGTGAGATCGATAGAAGGAATTGCCATTAACTCGTAAAGAATGCATTCAGGTCGAGTAGCTTCCAATTAAAATCAGTCGGTCGTATGCAAATTACCTTAGACACAAATTGTTGAGTAGAACCAATCGGAGATATATCCAGACTCTAACCTCTGAGCCTAATTAGGTTTGCTTGATCGTGACTCGATCTTGACCAGACTTAATCCTGTTAGGCTGGTCAATTTAAGCATTGTTGATCCCATCTAACCAACTCTTGATTCGGTTTGATCAACCGCTTAGACCTAATTGAGCTACCCAAGCCCGAACCCAGTATTATGAATATGTCTTAGATCTGAAATTCTCAATTTTAGATAATTAATATTCATAAACTTAATTTTAATTAAGTAGGGTTCATACAAAATGCACAATAATAGGGTTTCAGGATCTAGGGTTTTGCAGAAAGTAGTTTTGTTTTGATTAAGGACGAACATGCAGCACCCCTACACATCAAAGAATACCCCATCGAATGGAAAGAGAGGGCCCTTTAAACCCTTCTTCATTCTTATGACGGACGGCCAAGAGGAACGCCTTAATCAGGAACATTCAATAGTTTTAGATCTAATCATATCTATAACAGATAGATCTAATATAATATTTTGCATATATTCATGTATCGAATCATGCATATTTTCAGATCTATATTCTCATAATAACTAAAAAATTAGATTTAATTATCTAACAAAATAATTTCTAATCTAGCAACTATGTAGAACTAGTTCAACATGCATCAATCATATTCATATGATGTTTAAAATTAATATTTTTATTTTATATTTTTTAAATATTATAATATTAAATATCAAAAATAGTAAATAATAATATATATGATTATATATATTATAACTATTCTATAGAATATTCTATTTTAGAACTAGTCGTGCTATTATAATCTTAGATATATAATTTATTTTAAATTCTTTGAATTTAGATCTGATCACATCTATGTGACTCTGAAATCATTATTTTTTAATTAATATAAAAATAATATACTTTAAACCTGGCTGATACAGTTGAAGGAATCTGATTTCCCGGTCCAGGTTCGTTCAGATCTGATCAGATCAAGAGATATATTTCAAAATTTTTCTCTTGATCCCAATCAGATCTTGATATGTTTTACATTTGATTCTTATTATTTTAATAAAATAAAATTAAAAGATAAATTAAATCAAATTTAATTTACCTGATCTGGGTAATCCTATTACCCTGTTGATGATCCTATTTGCAGCGGAAGGTTCTGGATCTTAGCCACGCAAGCGCCTGGCCTCTACCGGTATCCACTCGGGTTGGATCTGGAGATCCTCTTCTTCTCTATCACCTCCAAAAATTAGATCTGGATCTGATCTGGAGGATCTTCAAAACTCTTTTGAAGATGAGCAGTCGTCCTTTGCAGCAGCGCAGCCTTCTTATTTTTGATCGCCTTTCTTTGATCTGAATCGCACCAACCAAGGTCCAAAACTCCTTTTGGATGTGGAGAGCAAGGGGAGAAGAGACTATGGCATGGAGAAGGAGGGGAGAGGCAGCCTTGGGGTGTGGGGTTTCTCAATTGAATTGCTTTTTAATCTGAGTTGGGCGCAGGGTCTCTATTTATAGACTAAGCGTGATCCAACTCCTCTTCCTCCCAACCAATCACAACCCTTTGTGAAATCAGATCTAAATTTGATTGGTGGGAATAGAGACCCCTGGATTCCTCCTTAGAGGGCGCCTAAGACCAGTCAAAGTTGGTTCTTAGGAGAACTCTAATTGGAATCCAAAAAGGAGATGGAGTCCTTGTCCAACAAGGACTCCTAGGCGCCTCCAACTTGGGCACACGCCTAGGGTGGCGTGCACCCTTCCTTGCCAGGTTCTGGCAGGGGGACAGGCCCCCACCAGCTCTCCAATAGGTGCATGATATATGGTCAAAAGTTAAAGTGTCAATGGTCAATGTTTGACCAGTCAAAGGTAGACTTTTGACCAAAGTCAAAGAACAAGAAATGGCAGGTGACCAAAAATGGCAGGTAGTGTCTTACAAATAAGACAACCTTTTCTGACTTGGACAACCTCCTGTCAGACCATATGAAGGCCTCTGTTTGAGCACAAACTCCTTTGGCTCAGACAGGACAACTTATTTATGATAGCAAAAGAAGAACGTTAGGTTCAATCGAGTGCTAGCACGATTTTCTTGAACCTAATTGAATCTCATTCAGATCAATTGAACTAGATCAGTTCAATTGATGATCACCAGATTCAAACCCTTGTTTGTGTGACCCAGTTAGGTTCAGTTCTGTATGGTAATGGGATATGTCATGATCTCTATCATCGACATCATCGAAACTCCTTTCGATGGATCAGAACTCTTCTGATTCGAACAGCTAGAATGATCGATCATCTAAATCATTCTAATTGCTCCCAAAATCCACCAGTGACACCTAGCAGTATATGGTGGCAACCCATCAGAGCTGAATGCGAACCTCTTGGTGCAGCTACCTGTGTGATTCAGTTCTTCTATCTTGAGCCCCGATCAGATTAGGGTTTAAGGTGAACTCGTCAAACCCTAGTCTCTGTCATATGATGTAATCATTCGATTCGAGTCCAATGTGAAAATCTAAATAGAAACTCTTTCTATTATTTCACTCTACCATGGCCATGGATTTCTGGACTTGATTCTCATGATCATCATAGGGCTGCTCCTCTACCACCGAGGTAGATAGATTCCATCTTGATGCAATCCAGTTCCTACAATGAACATGTCATAGCCAACATACACCTCAGGGTTCCATATGGCTAGGAGACCGAGTAATGGTGTAGTCAAACTATAACACCCTCAAGGTGAACTGCCGATGCATCTCAGGTCAAAGAACCAGACACACTACTGCAGCATCGAGTCAGTCATTGACGAGAAGGTAGACTCCCTAATGACTACTCGAGGTGGTCACGCTCAGTGCCCTCGTTCTCTAACGAGTACCTGTACTCTCGCTCCGGTGTCTCCACACCGTAGACTCAAGACTCATCTACTAAAGAGAAGCGATTGTACACCAACCTTCCGGATCAATCACCATCCTCGTGATGATCCTATGGTCAGGAGCAATTTATGAGTTAATAATGATTATTCATGTCTTAAATTTTCAACTCTTGAAAATATGAATTATCATTATCATTAACTCAAAGGATGTATCACAGACACTAAATACACATATGTGATAGAAAATAATCCATTTATTGATTTTAGTCAAAATTACAATTTTGCCCCTAGAAGTGTATTACAAGTGTCAGCCAATTCTGGCTTCTAGGGCACATATATCTAACAGCTAGGACTTTCATAGAAGATGTACATAGAGGAAGTACTAAAGAGGTTTAGTATGGAAAACTCTAAGAGGGGATTAATATCCTTCAGACATGGTATTCATCTTTCCAAGAAGATGTGCCCTAGCACACTTGAGGAAATAGAATGCATGAGCAAGATCCCTTATGCTTCTGCAATAGGGAGCCTCATGTATGCCATGCTATGTACATGACCTGATATAGCCCATGCTGTGAGTGTCACAAGCAGATATCAGTCAAATCCAGGTGAAGAACACTGGACTTCTATGAAATGTATCCTTAAGTACTTGAGAAGAACTAAGGATATGATGTTGATCTTTGGTAATGGAGAACTCTAAGTCCAGGGATACACAGACTCAGATTTCATGTCCGATATAGATGATCGAAAGTCGACATCTGAAAGTCTGTTTATATGCAATGGTGGTGCTGTCAGCTGGAAGAGTTTCAAGCAAACTATGATAGCAGATTCCACCATGGAAGCAGAATATATCGTTGCATCAGATGCTGCAAAGGAAGCATTTTGGTACAAGAAGTTTGCTGTAGAAATCGGAGTAATGCCATCAGATGCCATTCCTCTATACTGCGACAACAATGGCGCCATAGCCCTTACTAAGGAGCCGAGGTCTCACCAAAAATCCAAGCACATTGAGCGGCGATACCACCTCATCCGCGATTACCTCGAGAAGGGTTATGTCGAGGTCAAGAGAGTCAACTCCACAGATAATGTGGCAGACCCACTTACAAAGCCGTTCAGCCAACAGAAGATCGAAGCCCACCTTGAGAAGATGGGACTTAGACTTGTAGCCAATTGGCTTTAGGACAAGTGGGAGAATGTTAGATATATGTGCCCTAGAAGCCAGAATTGGCTGACACTTGTAATACACTTCTAGGGGCAAAATTATAATTTTGACTATAATTAATAAAATGGGTTATTTTCTATCACATATGTGTATTTAGTGTCTGTGATACATCCTTTGAGTTAATGGTAATGATAATTCATATTTTCAAGAGTTGAAAATTTAAGACATGAATAATCATTATTAACTCATAAAAGCTCCCGACCATAGGATCATCACGAGGATGGTGATTGATCCGAAAGGTTGGTGTACGAATCGCTTCTCTTTAGTAGATGAGTCTTGAGTCTATGGTGTGGAGACACCGGAGCGAGAGTACAGGTACTCGTTAGAGAACGAGGGCACTGAGCGTGACCACCTCGAGTAGTCATTAGGAAGTCTACCTTCTCGTCAATGACTGACTCGATGCTGCAGTAGTGTGTCTGGTTCTTTGACCTGAGATGCATCGGCAGTTCACCTTGAGGGTGTTATAGTTTGACTACACCATTACTCGATCTCCTAGCCATATGGAACCCTGAGGTGTATGTTGGCTATAGCATGTTCATTGTAGGAACTGGATAGCATCAAGATGGAATCTATCTACCTCGGTGGTAGAGGAGCAGCCCTATGATGATCATGAGAATCAAGTCCAGAAGTCCATGGCCATGGCAGAGTGAAATAATAGAAAGAGTTTCTATTTAGGTTTTCACATTGGACTTGAATCGAATGATTACATCATATGACAGAGACTAGGGTTTGACGAGTTCACCTTAACCCTAATCTGATCGGGGCTCAAGATAGAAGAACTTAATCACATAGGTAGCTGCACCAAGAGGTTCGCATTCAGCTCTGATGGGTTGCCACCATATACTGCTAGGTGTCACTGGTGGATTTTGGGAGCAATTAGAATGATTTAGATGATCGATCATTCTAGCTGTTCGAATCAGAAGAGTTCTGATCCATCGAAAAGAGTTTCGATGATGTCGATGATAGAGATCATGACATATCCCATTACCATACAGAACTAAACCTAACTGGATCACACAAACAAGGGTTTGAATCTGGTGATCATCAATTGAACTGATCCAGTTCAATTGATCTGAATGAGATTCAATTAGGTTCAAGAAAATCGTGCTAGCACTCGATTGAACCTAACGTTCTTCTTTTACTATCATAAATAGTTATTCTGACTGAGCCAAAAGAGTTTGTGCTCATTTAGAGGCCTTCACTTTTTCTGACTGGAGCTTGTCTAAGTCAAAAAAGGTTATCTTATTTTGTAAGACATTACCTCCTATTTTTGGTCACCTACCATTTCTCGTCCTTTGACTTTGGTCAAAAGTTGACCTTTGACTGGTCAAATGTTGACCATTGACACTTTGACTTTTGTCCACGTGTCACATACCTATTGGAGGATTGGTGGGGGCTTGT
>QRFJ01001259.1:63828-132694 GCA_006176705.1 Cocos nucifera
TGGTGGAGTCCATTGAGAGACTATGCCATTTTTCTTTAGATAGTCTAGGAATTCTCGGCTAAGGTATTCACCTCCTCGATCTGATCGAAGAACCTTAATGGGTTTTTCAGTTTGTTTTTCTACTTCATGTCTGAATTCTTTGAACTTTTCAAAAGCTTCAGACTTGTGTCTCATAAGATACACATACCCATACCTAGACAGATCATCGGTAAAGGTAATGAAGTAGACAAAATTGCCTCTAGCCGGCACATCAAATGGGCCGCACACATCAGTATGTACTAGGGCAAGGAGATCTGTGGCCCTCTCCCCATGTCCAACAAAAGGGAGTTTAGTCATTTTGCCTTGAAGACAAGATTCACAAGTTGGATATGACTCGAAAGTCAATGGACTCAATAGCCCATTTTTCTCCAATTTGTTGATCCTATCTTCTGCTATATGACCTAATCTCAGGTGCCATAGATATCTATCGTTTGGACTATCCCTAGGTCGTTTGGCATTCACGTTTTGCTCGATAGTTAGAATAGGTACATCAATATGTAGCTGATAAAGACCATTAATAAGGAAACCATTTGCAATTTTATTTCTTTCATAAAGAATGTTACAATGGTCCTTAAAGAAGGTGATCACATAAGCCTTCTTGTGCTAAGCATGAAACAGAAATCAAATTCCTGCTAGCTGCAGGCACATAATAACAGTCTTTCAAAACTAAGTCTAAACCAGATGGTAATCGAAGAGGGTATGTTCCCACGGCTACTGCAGCAACTCTTGCTCCATTACCGATGCGTAGGATCATGTCTCCATCCCTCAGCCTCCTGCTATCCTCAAGACCCTGCATGGAAGTGCACAGATGAGCACTAGAACCAGAGTCAAGCACCCAACTGGATGCAGAAGAAACCGTAAGGTTAGACTCAATAACGAGCATACCTCCAGAAGGACCTTCCTTCTTGTTCTTCAGGGTGGCCAGGTAAGTAGGGCAGTTCCGCTTCCAATGGCCGTCGCTGTTGCAATGGAAACACTTTCCTTTGACATCGGCCTTTCTTCTTCGGCTCTGCCTTCTTCTTCTTTGATCCTTCCACCTTTTGCTTTTTCACAGACTTCTTTTTCTTTCCATAAGACTTTCTTTTGGAAGAAGTCCGTTCCATAGCAAGAACTGAGCCTTTAGAACCTTTCATAGAAAGCTCAGCGGTAACCAGCATATTCATTAATTCGGCCAAGGAATTTTGAAGTTTATGCATGTGGTAATTCATGATGAATTGCCCATATGCATCAGTCAAGGATTGCAGAATAATATCATTCTGCAGATCCAAGTCCTAACTTCACACCGAGCTTCTCAAGCTCTTCCATGTCCTTGATCATTGTCAGACAGTGATCTTGGACTGACTGCCCATCACGCATCTTAGCCTTAAAAAGTCATTTCGTGACTTGATATTTGGCTGCGCGACTCTGTTCACCAAACATCTCCTGCAGGTGAGCCAACATTTGGCGAGCAGTCCCGATATCTTCATGTTGGCGCTGGAGCTCATCAGACATCGAGCCCAACATGTAATATCTGGCCTTATTATCTTCGTCTATCCATTTTTCCAGAGACGCTCTCTGTTCAATGGATGGACGGGCTGGTAAGGTGGGAGGGTCCTGGTCCAAAACATGGGTTAACTTCTCGGAACCCAAAATAATTTTGTAGTTCCTGAGCCAATCTTTATAATTGGGTCCAGTCAGTCTATGTGTGTCCAGGATACGTGCCAATGGGTTGGACGCAGACATTTTCCTGTAGAGAGTCAAAGATTCTAGTTAGATACTGTAATTTTGACTTGACCAATTTGTTTAGGGAATTTTATTTTTAAACAAATTAGCTCCCACTATTTTCTCGGATCCCTACACTCCCTCTGTAGAGATGCAAAAATCTCCATGATTAATGATTTCTAGTGGGTGGTGCGGTCTCACCAACTGACTCATCACCTCACCTAACAGTTATTGGTGATGGGTTAGCCAATGAGTGAACAACTCTTGTTCAATGATTCTCTAATCATGGTGCACCCAAACTTGGTCTCTAATTCATGAATCTCACCGTATCCGAAATATTGATCCACTCCTTAGTTAAGTCAGACCCACCATTTGCATAGACTGGGTTCCTAATTGAGTCTCTCACCGTATCCAAAATATTGAGCCCAACTCATCCTCCAGCCCATAGCATCCAATGCCTAATAGACATGGTTGCATCTTCCCGGTGCAACTGAGCCACTGTATCCAGCCGAGAACAATCAACCCCGGGAAGGGCCCGCACATCTACAATGGTGGAAGACCTCAGACTTAATCTTTTCTTAGGGAGAATTGATTCAGGTCTCATTAAACTAGACTTGGCTTAGTCATAACAATTATGACTAACCTAGTGGCATGGGTTAGCTCGGATTATTGACCACCTCAGATCAGAACTGTGTCAACAGATATGGCCAGGTAAGTGAGACCGGTGGAAGGAATATGCCATTAACTCGTACAAGAACGCATTCAGGTCGAGTAGCTTCCAATTAAAAACCAGTCGGTCGTATGTGCCAAACTTACCTTAGACACCAAATTGTTGAGTCAGAACCAATTGGGTTAGCCTACAATCCAGACTCTAACCTCTGAGCCTAATTAGGTCTTGCTTGATCGTGACTCGATCTTGACCCAGACTTAATCCTATTAGGCTGGTCAATTTAAGCATTGTTGATCCCATCTAACCAACTCTTGATTCGGTTTGATCAACCGCTTAGACCTAATTGAGCTACCCAAGCCCGAACCCAGTATTATGAATATGTCTTAGATCTGAAATTCTCAATTTTAGACCTAATTAATATTCCATAAACTTAATTCTTAATTAAGTAGGGTTCATAAACAAAATATGCACAATAAATCCTAGGGTTTCAGGATCTAGGGTTTTGCAGAAAGTAAGTTTTGGGTTTCTGATTAAGGACGAACACGCAGCACCCCTACACATCATAAGAACACCCCATCGAATGGAAAGAGAGGGCCTTTAAACCCTTCTTCATTCTTATGACCGGACGGCCAAGAGGAACGCCTTAATCAGGAACATTCAATACTACAAAACAGTATTAGATCTATATCATATATCTCATATACAAATTAGATCTAATCATGGCATATTTTGCATACATCTCATGTATCGAATCATGCATATTTTTAGATCTAAATTATCTCATAATAATCTAAAAAATTAGATTTAAATTGATCTAATCAAAATAAATTCTAATCTAGATAATTATGTAGAACTATTCTACAACTAGTCTAGACATGCATCAATCATATCTCATATGATATTTAAAATTAAATAATTTTTATTTGCTATTTTTTAGATGTTATTATAACCATTATAATATCAAAAAATAGTAAATAAATAGATCTAAAATATGATTTAATCAGATTAAATCAAAAACATGCAAGACTATTCTATAGAACTATTCTATTCTAGAACTAGTCATGCATATCTTCTAATCTTAGATCCAAATCATTTAATTTTAATTTTTTCTGATTTCAGATCTGATCACATCTCATGTGACATCTGAAATCAATTATTTTCTAATTAAAATAAATTTAAAATTCAGATCTAAATAATTTTAGAACCATGGCTCTGATACCAGTTGAAGGGAAATCCTGATTTTCCCGGTCCAGGTTCGTTCAGATCTGATCAGATCAAGAGATATATTTCAAAAATTTTTCTCTTTGATCTCAATCAGATCTTGATATGTTTTCAGATCTGATTCTTATTATTTTAATAAATAAAATAAAATAAGATAAATTAAATCAAATTTAATTTACCTGATTTGGGTAATCCTATTACCCTGTTGATGATCCTGTTGCAGCGGAAGGTTCTGGATCTAGCCACGCAAGCGCCTGGCCTCTACCGGTATCCACTCGGGTTGGATCTGGAGATCCTCTTCTTCTCTATCACACCTCCAAAAATTAGATCTGGATCTGATCTGGAGGATCTTCAAAACTCCTTTTGAAGATCAGCAGTCGTCCTTTGCAGCAGCGCAGCCTTCTTGCTTTTGATCGCCTTTCTTTGATCTGAATCGCACCAACCAAAGTCCAAAACTCCTTTTGGACGTGGAGAGGAGAGGGAGAAGGAGGTTTGGCATGGAGGAAGGAGGGGAGAGGCAGCCTTGGGGCATGGGAATTTGATTCTCAATCATTCATTTAATTTGAGTTGGGCGCAGGGTCTTATTTATAGACTAAGCTGTGATCCAACTCCTCTTCTTCCCAACCAATCACAACCCTTTGTGAAATCAGATCTAAATCTGATTGGTGGGAATAGAGTCCCCTGGATTCCTCCTTAGAGGGCGCCTAAGACCAGTCAAAGTTGGTTCTTAGGAGAACTCTAATTGGAATCCAAAAAGGAGATGGAGTCCTTGTCCAACAAGGACTCCTAGGCGCCTCCAACTTGGGCACACGCCAAGGGTGGCGTGCGCCCTTCCTCCTTGCCAGGTTCTGGCAGGGGGACAGGCCCCCACCAGCTCTCCAATAGGTGCATGACATGTGGTCAAAAGTCAAAGTGTCAATGGTCAACGTTTGACCAGTCAAAGGTAGACTTTTGACCAAAGTCAAAGAACAAGAAATGGCAGGTGACCAAAAATGGCAGGTAATGTCTTACAAAATAAGACAACCTTTTCTGACTTGGACAACCTCCAGTCAGACCATATGAAGGCCTCTGATTGAGCACAAACTCCTTTGGCTCAGTCAGGACAACTTATTTATGATAGTAAAAGAAGAACGTTAGGTTCAATCGAGTGCTAGCACGATTTCCTTGAACCTAATTGAATCTCATTCAGATCAATTGAACTAGATCAGTTCAATTGATGATCACCAGATTCAAACCCTTGTTTGTGTGACCCAGTTAGGTTCAGTTCTGTATGGTAATGGGATATGTCATGATCTCTATCATCGACATCATCGAAACTCCTTTCGATGGATCAGAACTCTTCTGATTCGAACAGCTAGAATGATCGATCATCTAAATCATTCTAATTGCTCCCAAAATCCACCAGTGACACCTAGCAGTATATGGTGGCAACCCATCAGAGCTGAATGCGAACCTCTTGGTGCAGCTACCTGTGTGATTAAGTTCTTCTATCTTGAGCCCCGATCAGATTAGGGTTAAGGTGAACTCGTCAAACCCTAGTCTCTGTCATATGATGTAATCATTCGATTCGAGTCCAATGTGAAAATCTAAATAGAAACTCTTTCTATTATTTCACTCTGCCATGGCCATGGCTTCTGGACTTGATTCTCATGATTCATCATAGGGCTGCTCCTCTACCACCGAGGTAGATAGATTCCATCTTGATGCAATCCAGTTCCTACAATGAACATGCTATAGCCAACATACACCTCAGGGTTCCATATGGCTAGGAGACCGAGTAATGGTGTAGTCAAACTATAACACCCTCAAGGTGAACTGCCGATGCACCTCAGGTCAAAGAACCAGACACACTACTGCAGCATCGAGTCAGTCATTGACGAGAAGGTAGACTTCCCTAATGACTACTCGAGGTGGTCACGCTCAGTGCCCTCGTTCTCTAACGAGTACCTGTACTCTCGCTCCGGTGTCTCCACACCGTAGACTCAAGACTCATCTACTAAAGAGAAGCGATTGTACACCAACCTTCCGGATCAATCACCATCCTCGTGATGATCCTATGGTCGGGAGCATTTTATGAGTTAATAATGATTATTCATGTCTTAAATTTTCAACTCTTGAAAATATGAATTATCATTACCATTAACTCAAAGGATGTATCACAGACACTAAATACACATATGTGATAGAAAATAACCCATTTTATTGATTTTAGTCAAAATTATAATTTTGCCCCTAGAAGTGTATTACAAGTGTCAGCCAATTCTGGCTTCTAGGGCACATATATCTAACAATCTCCCACTTGTCCTAAAGCCAATTGGCTATAAGTCTAAGTCCCATCTTCTCAAGATGGGCTTCGAACTTCTGCTGGCCCAACGGCTTTGTGAGTGGGTCTGCCACACTCTCTTGACCTCGACGTCCATATTCCCTGGTGAGACCTCGGCTCCTTAGCAAGGGCTATGATGCCATTATTGTCGCAGTATAGAGGAATGGCATCTGATGGCATTACTCCAATTTCTGCAGCAAACTTCTTGTACCAGAATGCTTCCTTTTCAGAGAACGTAGAGGAAATGTTCCTCATAGGTAATGGTGCTCATGGTGATGATCCCAAAACCTACAATGAGGCAATATCAGATATCGACTCTGAGAAATGGGTAGAGGCAATGCAGTCAGAAATTGACTCGATGCACTCAAACCAAGTCTGGACCTTGGTAGATCCACCAGAAGGTATAGTACCTATTGGGTGTAAATGGATCTTCAAGAGAAAGATTGGTGCAGATGGAAATGTGGAGACATTCAAGGCAAGACTAGTGGCAAAAAGTTATAGTCAACGCAAAGGCATTGACTATCAGGATACCAGTGGCTATGCTAAAATCCATCCGCACAACAGTCGTTAAGTTCGAAGCCCACCTTGAGAAGATGAGACTTAGACTTATAGCCAATTGACTTTAGGACAAGTGGGAGATTGTTAGATATATGTGCCCTAGAAGCCAGAATTGGCTGACACTTGTAATACACTTCTAGGGGCAAAATTGTAATTTTGACTAAAATCAATAAAATGGGTTATTTTCTATCACATATGTGTATTTAGTGTCTGTGATACATCCTTTGAGTTAATGGTAATGATAATTCATATTTTCAAGAGTTGAAAATTTAAGACATGAATAATCATTATTAACTCATAAAATGCTCCCGACCATAGGATCATCACGAGGATGGTGATTGATCCGGAAGGTTGGTGTACAATCGCTTCTCTTTAGTAGATGAGTCTTGAGTCTACGGTGTGGAGACACCGGAGCGAGAGTACAGGTACTCGTTAGAGAACGAGGGCACTGAGCGTGACCACCTCGAGTAGTCATTAGGGAAGTCTACCTTCTCGTCAATGACTGACTCGATGCTGCAGTAGTGTGTCTGGTTCTTTGACCTGAGGTGCATCGGCAGTTCACCTTGAGGGTGTTATAGTTTGACTACACCATTACTCGGATCTCCTAGCCATATGGAACCCTGAGGTGTATGTTGGCTATAGCATGTTCATTGTAGGAACTGGATTGCATCAAGATGGAATCTATCTACCTCGGTGGTAGAGGAGCAGCCCTATGATAATCATGAGAATCAAGTCCAGAAGCCCATGGCCATGGCAGAGTGAAATAATAGAAAGAGTTTCTATTTAGATTTTCACATTGGACTCGAATCGAATGATTACATCATATGACAGAGACTAGGGTTTGACGAGTTCACCTTAACCCTAATCTGATCGGGGCTCAAGATAGAAGAACTTAATCACACAGGTAGCTGCACCAAGAGGTTCGCATTCAGCTCTGATGGGTTGCCACCATATACTGCTAGGTGTCACTGGTGGATTTTGGGAGCAATTAGAATGATTTAGATGATCGATCATTCTAGCTGTTCGAATCAGAAGAGTTCTGATCCATCGAAAGGAGTTTCGATGATGTCGATGATAGAGATCATGACATATCCCATTACCATACAGAACTGAACCTAACTGGGTCACACAAACAAGGGTTTGAATCTGGTGATCATCAATTGAACTGATCTAGTTCAATTGATCTGAATGAGATTCAATTAGGTTCAAGGAAATCGTGCTAGCACTCGATTGAACCTAACGTTCTTCTTTTACTATCATAAATAAGTTGTCCTGTCTGAGCCAAAGGAGTTTGTGCTCAATCAGAGGCCTTCATATGGTCTGACTGGAGGTTGTCCAAGTCAGAAAAGGTTGTCTTATTTTGTAAGACATTACCTGCCATTTTTGGTCACCTGCCATTTCTTGTTCTTTGACTTTGGTCAAAAGTCTACCTTTGACTGGTCAAACGTTGACCATTGACACTTTGACTTTTGACCACATGTCATGCACCTATTGGAGAGCTGGTGGGGGCCTGTCCCCCTGCCAGAACCTGGCAAGGAGGAGGGCGCACGCCACCCTAGGCGTGTGCCCAAGTTGGAGGCGCCTAGGAGTCCTTGTTGGACAAAGACTCCACCTCCCTTTTGGATTCCAATTAGAGTTCTTCTAAGAATCCAGTTTGACTGGTCTTAGGCACCCTCTAAGGAGGAATCCAGGGGACTCTATTCCCACCAATCAGATTTAGATCTGATTTCACAAAGGGTTGTGATTGGTTGGGAAGAAGAGGAGTTGGATCACAGTTAGTCTATAAATAAGACCCTGCGCCCAACTCAATTGAACATGATATGATTGAGAATCATAATTCCCACGCCCCAAGGCTGCCTCTCCCCTCCTTCCTCCATGCCAAACCTCCTTCTCCCCTTCTCCTCTCCACATCCAAAAGGGTTTTGGACTTTGGTTGGTGCGATCCAGATCAAAGAAAGGCGATCAAAAGCAAGAAGGCTGCGCTGCTGCAAAGGACGACTGCTGATCTTCAAAAGGAGTTTTGAAGATCCTCCAGATCTGATTTTTGGAGACATGATAGAGAAGAAGAGGATCTCCAGATCCAGCCCGAGTGGATACCGGTAGAGGCCAGGCGCTTGCATGGCTAGATCCAAAACCTTTCGCTGCATACAGGATCATCAATAGGGTAATAAGATTACCCAAATCAGGTAAATTAAATTTGATTTAATTTATCCTTATTTATTTTATTTATTAAAATAATAAGAATCAGATCTGAAATATCGCAGATCTGATATAGATCAAAGAGAAAAATTTTGAAATATATCTCTTGATCTGATCAGATCTGAATGAACCTAGACCGAAAAATCAAGATTTTTCTTTAATCTCCTGGATCCAAACTCGACCAATACATGAGTTAGCCACCTTTAGACTTTATTGGTTCAGGCCTTAAGATCCTAGGATAAAAACCTATCCTAGACCCAAATAGAAAACCCCATCTAATTTTGTTTGCCACCATTGAGCTGGCTTGACTGCATCTTATCCGAGCATTATCTTCTGTATGCTTGAAATAGTCGGCTTGACTGTGCCTCGAGCTAGCTGGACTGCATATCCGAGCTAGCCTGCCTATGTGTCAGCCCCTTATCTTGGTTGATTCTTCTTTTAGCTTTGGTCCTTTGCTCCACCTTGTGTCCTAGATCTCTGGAGCACCTACGAAGCCCCTCAAGGTCCTCACACTTGAACCTTAAGTCCATGTAGGGCTGCACGCCGCCTTCACCTAGGACAACTTCTGTCCAAATCCTAGGACTCATATCCATCCTAATCTCTCGGAGCCAACACTCTAGCTCCTCCCATGATCTTCCAAGGCTTGGGAGCACCACACCAAATCCTACAGGTTATCATGGTTGATCATTTTCAATCGATCCTCGATCGACAAGTATCCCACTTGCCCTAGCAGGTGGCTAACGATTGACAGAACCTTAATTATACCATACCTAGGGTAGGATTTTGATGAGAGATTCAAAAAAATTATCCTTGCATGTCACTTCATATTTAAGAACCTTCGACGCTAGCATAATAAATGCCAAGACTCTCCATCCAACAAGCTTATAATCCGGGAAAGGACTTCGGCAATTGCTTCTCAAACTCAAAAGTCGGAGAACTATTGTTGTGGTTAAACCTGCTCCTATCGAGCCCAGCTTGGTGTCTTATCTCACTATGGTCTCGAGATGGCGATCATTTAATCGACTCACCGACCTTCTCGACCATGTGGCTAGTTTCAGTAGAACTTCTCTTGGACTTCTCCTTCAATCGAGCATCTTCCGGACTTCTCCTCCAGCAGAACTTCTTCCGAACTTTTCTTTTGGTAGAATTTCTTCTTGACTTCTCTTTCGGTAGAATTTCTTCCAGACTTCTCTTTTGGCAGAACTCCTTCCGAACTTCTTCTTCAGCAGAACTCCTTTCAGACTTCTCCTTCAGCAAAATTTCTTCCAAACTTCTCCTTTAGTCCAATTTTTTTCGGACTCCTTTTAGTCGAACCTCTCCTTGTCATTGGAAGGACCTCGACGTCAATTCTTAATACAGCAAATATCAGTCGACATACAAACAATCTTAGAGATGTCTGAACCTCTTTTGAACTGTTGTGGCATGAAGTTCTTGACTACCTATGGTCATTTAATCCAAACTTCAACTAGTAAATTCTAGCAGACTGGCACATCACGATAATAGATACTACCCTTCTTAACAAACTCCACGTGGCTTCAAATGGCCCACTATTAGAATGTTATGGCTGTCACCATCAGTTTGTTACAGGCTTCACCTATATAGGGGATGCTCCAGATATGTTTCCTCTAAGCTATAAACTCTGGTAAAATTTTTTGAGTGCTACATTTCTGTGGATAAAAAACTAACTTGACCATCGGAGGATCCTGTCAGAGCCACCACAACCCTAATTTGGACTTATTTTGCAGGTCTTGATGGCAACCCCATCACTCTCAACTCTAGCTAGTTCTGGCATCTGCAGTTTTCTGCACCAACACACTTTTAAGAGCAATTTTATAATTTTGATTATAAATAAATAAAAAAATTATTTTCTATCATAGTGAGTATATAAAGTGTCTGTGATACATCCTTTTAGTTAATACTAATGATAATTCATATTTTTAAAATTTAAAAATTTAAGACATTAATTTTCATAATTAACTCATAAACTACTCCCAACCATAGGATCATCACAAGGATGGTGATCGATCTGAAATGTTGGTTATGATCGCTTTCTTAGGATAGATGAGTCTTGAGTCTACGGTGTGGAGATAGCAGAGCAAGAGTTTAGATACTCGTTAGAGAATGAGGGTACTAAATGTGACCACCTCGAGCAGTCATAAGGAAGTCTACCAACTTATCGATGACTAGCTCGATGCTGCAGTGGTGTGTCTAATTCTTTGATCTATGGTGCATCGATAGTTCACCTTGAGGGTGTTATAGTTTGACTACACTATAACTCGATCTCCTAGCCATTCAGAATTTTGAGGTGTATGTTAGCTATAGCACGTTCATTGTAGGAATTTGAATTGCACCAATAGGGGATCTATCTACCTCGATAGATGATGAGTAGCCCTATGATGATCATGACATCGAGTCCATAAGCCCATGGCCATGGCAGTATGAAGATGATAGAAAGAGTTTCTATTAGGATTTCACATTAGACTCGAATCGAATAATTCATTCATATGATGGATGTTGAGTTTGATGAGTTCACCTTAACCCTAATCCTATCGAGGCTTAAGATAGAAGAACTCAATCACATAGGTAGCTGTATCGAGAGGTTCACTTTTAGTTCTAATGGGTTGCCACCATATACTGCTAGTTGTCACTGATGGATTTTGGGAGCAATTAGAATGATCCTGATGATCGATCATTCTAATTATAAGAACCATAAAAGTTTTGATCCATCAAAAGATGTTTTGATGATATTGATGATAGAGATCATGACATATTCTATTACCATACGAAACTGAATGTAACTGGATCACATAAACAAGAATTTAGGTCTGGATGTGATCAATTGGGCTAACCTAGTTTAATTGATTTAGATTTGATCTAATTAGGTTCAAGGAAATTGTGCTAGCACACGATTGAGCCTAACTTTCTCCTTTTGTAGTCTTTTTGGTTCGTCTTGGCTGAGCCAAATTTATTTGGGCTCATTAGGAATCCTGTATAGGCTTGTCTTTATCTTACTAAAACTTGTCCAGGTCAGAAAAGAATTATCTTAATCCATTAGATAAAAACAAGACACACCTACTAATTCCTATCGTCACCTACCATTTTTTGTCACTGTCGGGTCATGAGATGTCCCAATGTAGGAAAGAAAGCATATGGGTGTGCACCCTCATTGGAAATCTCCTAGGGGCAATGCACCCTCTTGGTCTTCATGCATAGATATGTGTGCACACCCTTGGTGTGCATGTTGGGTTTGATGGACATGGCGGAAGCATTGGATTTCAAAATTATAGTCTATCAAACCCAAAAACCCTAAGATCGACCTTGATGTAATTCAATCATATAGATGCTTCAGGTATAAAATTAAATAACATACCTTTAATAACTTGATTTGGTGATGATTTATTTCTATGAGGTGCCCACGTGTTCGCCCTCCAATAGTGATCCACACAAAAATTGGGTTCAAGAACAATCCTTCTTGAATCCTCGCTTGCTTAATTCTATACTAGAATTCCTTAGCCTTGCTTCTATTTTCTTTCCTCTAATTTATTGTCCCTTATTTTATCTCTTAGCCTTCCTAAATAATCTTCCTAACCCTTATCTTAATTAAGACTTCTTGTATTCGATAAGACCTTGTCTAAAGGAAGACTTCTTGTCTTACCAATACCTTATCTAAAAGAAAGGAAGGAAGAATTTTAAGATAAGCTTGCAAAATTGGAATGTCCGACACCTTCATCCGTATCCTATTTATAGACCTAGATGAGGCACCAATAGCATCAATTCCAAAGCCTTTATCAGCCATTAAAAAGTCTTATCAAGGAGCTAGATAAGTCCCTTAATGCATAAGGAGTCTTAGAGGCACGTAAAAACTGATTTCTGCCTTCGGAATGTCGTATATACGTCATTCCCATATTAATTCCGAATTTTGTCTAATTTATTCTAAATTTTCTTTGACTATTCCTCTGATATGGCATGGATAAGGAAGAGAGAATCCCAGAGTAGGCGACTACTGGAGTGCCTTCAAGTAGAAGGACTGTTAGGCACCAATAATCTAAAACCACATGATGTTTCACGTAGTTTTCCTGGGAGATAAAGTCCTGTGCCCACAAGACTTTGACCAGTCAACAATTATAGGTCCCTTATGAGAGAGGGACACTGCAAAAGGGTGTTAACCTGATCAATACACCAATGTAGAAGGACTTTAGGTCCTCTTATGTGCCACATAAAATCACATGCCACTCTAGGTGGTGTCAACCATGAGAGAGAGTCCTAGGTCCCTTGGACTCTTCCAAGATGAGTTCAAATTAAATCCAGATAATGTCAAGTGGAAAAAATCTGATGGCCAACCCTTTTGACATAACCAAAAATCAGATTAAAATAAAATTGGTTAGCCAAAAGTGCAAGGATTTGAGCCAAAATTGATTTGGCAAGAAATTAGGTTAGCCAACATATGCTAGCATGTCAATTAGCCACCCAATTAGGATCCAATGATCCTAAAATTAATTCTTGACCAATTCCATTATGTGTGTGATCTATTGGGCTCCACATCTAGCTAGTAGTAGGCCCGGGTGTATTTTAATCTAATCTGATTAGACTCAATCTCAATCGATTAGGGTTAATGTCGACCCAATTTCACCAATTAGAAGATCCATCTAATTGAGGATCGAATTAATCTTTTTAATTCAATCAAACCCACAAGTCATGATTGACATCTAGCAATGTATCATGACTATCTGAAAGACATGAAATTTGGTAGAAATATCAAATATACCCTTCAGTGGTAAGTTTTCGTGCAGTTCAATCCCTCGATCATCCTACATCCCGAATATGTTTATGAGCATGGATAAATGTCAAACTCAAATACATATTCATGTTGATTTTTTCTCAATTAATAATAACTCTAATGAATGATTAGAAGCCCTATCTAATCTTCATTTTGCTCTAGCCAAAGTCTTACTGAGTTATCAATAGATGAGAATTCATAGGATGTCATCTACTTTTACTAGGAGTGATCGATTCCTTGTTGACCTACTCACAACCATCTTATATGCTTGATCATATCCAGAACACCCCATTTATGATTGAATATTATGACTGAGTATGAACCAAAAATATGGACTTATGTATATAAGGTACCATGATGATCTTAGGTCTATGGATCACTTGCACAACTCTCACTTAGAGAATCATCTTTTGACATATAAGTAAGATTCCATAAGATGTTCTCTTTGGCGAGTCAATTCAGTGAACTCATTTCTTGATAAGCATCCACATCCTTGAATTAATATCCCCACACAAGTGGCTTGTGAGATTCGCCACCCTCTCCATCGAGCATACATAGGATGTGCCAGTCTTTTCAAAATATTGATCTCCGACTCAATGTTCCTATGACTAGGAATATTTAAGATTAGGATTTTAGGTCTCACAGGCATGACCCATTCCTGTCCCCTAAAATCATTGCCCTAATTTTTAGGGTTTATCATAATCTTTAAGTATAAAAGATGCAACTGGAATAATGAATCAAATGCCTCAATTTATAAATATCAGAATAAATGTCAATACATGAGTTGAGGATTATATAGAAAAGTTCCATCATACCACATATGTGATTGGCTTATAGGGCACTTATTCCTTCAATCTCCTACTTGCACTAAAGCCAATCATCCTTATATCTCAAACTAATACAATTGAGATGTGATCAAATAGTTGCTGTGGTAAGGCCTTAGTAAATGAGTCTGCTATATTGTTCTTAGTATCTACTCGTTCTAATACAACATCTTGTCTCTCGACAATCTCCCGAACAAGATGGAACCGTTTGAGGATGTGCTTTGATCTATGATGAGATCTTGGTTCCTTAGCTTAGATTACTGTACCAGTATTATCATAATAAAATGGTACTGATTGTTCAATTTTAGGAACCACTCCCAGATCATCGATGAATTTCTTCATCCAGACAGCTTTCTTGGTAGCTTCACTCCCAGCAATGTATTCTGCCTCTATTGTTGAGTTAGCTATAGTCTACTGTTTTGAACTTTTCCAACTCACTGCAACTCCATTCATGGTAAACACATATCCTGATATCGACTTGCTATCATTTGGATTTGACTGAAAACTAGAATCAGTATATCCTTTTAGTTTTAGTTCTGACCCTCCATAAATTAGAAAAATATTTTTAGTTCTTCTTTGATACTTAAGAATGTTTTTCATAGCTTTCCAATGATCCTCCCCTAGATCAACCTGATATATGCCGACTATGCCTAAAGCATAAGCCACATCAAGTCTAGTGCATAACATGGCATACATAATCGATCATACTGCTGAAGCATAAGGGATCGATTTCATTCTTCCACTTTCTTCTGATGTCTTGGGAGACATTTTTTTAGAGAAATGTATTTTTTACTTCTCTCCATGTTAAATCTCTTCAACACTATGTCAATGTACTTAAATTGGGACAAGCCTAGCATCCTATTAGATCTATCTCTATAGATCTTTATTCTAAAAATATAGGATGCTTCATCCAAATCTTTCATAAAAAAACTTATTTGATAGCCAAGTCATAATTGATTGGAGCATTGGAATATTATTTCCAATAAGTAATATATCATCAACATATAAAATCAAGAAAACTATGACACTCCCATTAGTCTTCTTATATACACATGGTTCATCCACAATCTTTATAAAGCCAAACTCTTTCACTTTCATATCAAATCGGATGTTCCAACTCCTCAAAGCCTACTTTAATCCATAAATGGATCTTTTAAGCCTGCAAACTTGATTTGGTCTCGCACTAGAGGTGAACCCTTCTAGCTGAGTCATATAGACCTCTTCCTCAAGGTTACCATTAAGGAAAGTAGTCTTGATGTTCATCTACTAGATTTCAAAATCATGGTATGCTGCTATAGTAAGTAAAATCCTTATAGACTTTAGCGAAGAAAAAATCCTGATTTCCCAGACTAGGTTCGTTCAAATCTGATTGGATCAAGAGATATATTTCAAAAAAATTTTTCTTTGATCTGAATCAGATCTGGGATGTTTCAAATCTGATCTTTATTATTCTAATAATAAAAATAAAATATAGATAAATTAAAATCATATTTAATTTACCTTAATGTAGGATAATCCTATTACCCGTTGATGATCATGTAAGCAGCGAAAGGTTCTGGATCTAGCCATGCAAGTGCCTGGCCTCTATCGGTATCCACTTAGATTGGATCTGGAGATCCTCTTCTTCTCTATCACATCTCCAAAAATTCAGATCTGGATCTGATCTGGAGGATCTTCAAAACTCTTTTGAAGATCAGCAGTCGTCCTTTGCAGCAGCGCAGCCTTCTTAGCTTTCTGATCGCCTTTCTCTTGATCTGGATTCGCACCAACCAAGGATCCAAAACTCCTTTTGGACGTGGAGAGGAGAGGGAGAAGATGGACTTGGCATGGAGGAGGAGGGGAGAGGCAGCCTTGGGGCATGGAGAATTTTTTCAGATACTCCTTTGAGTTGGGCGCAGGGTCTTATTTATAGACTATGCTGTGATCCAACTCCTCTTCTTCCCAACCAATCACAACCCTTTGTGAAATCAGATCTAAATCTGATTGGTGGGAATAGAGTCCCCTGGATTCCTCCTTAGAGGGTGCCTAAGACCAGTCAAAGTTGGTTCTTAGGAGAACTCTAATTGGAATCCAAAAAGGAGATGGAGTCCTTGTCCAACAAGGGACTCCTAGGCGCCTCCAACTTGGGCACACTAGGCGTGGCCCTGGCGTGCGCCCTCCTCCTTGCCAGGTTCTGGCAGGGGGACAGGCCCCCACCAGCTCTCCAATAGGTGCATGACATGTGGTCAAAAGTCAAAGTGTCAATGGTCAAATTTGACCAGTCAAAGGTAGACTTTTGACCAAAGTCAAAGAACAAGAAATGGCAGGTGACCAAAAATGGCAGGTAATGTCTTACAAAATAAGACAACCTTTTCTGACTTGGACAACCTCCAGTCAGACCATATGAAGGCCTCTGATTGAGCACAAACTCCTTTGGCTCAGTCAGGACAACTTATTTATGATAGTAAAAGAAGAACGTTAGGTTCAATCGAGTGCTAGCACGATTTTCTTGAACCTAATTGAATCTCATTCAGATCAATTGAACTAGATCAGTTCAATTGATGATCACCAGATTCAAACCCTTGTTTGTGTGACCCAGTTAGGTTCAGTTCTGTATGGTAATGGGATATGTCATGATCTCTATCATCGACATCATCGAAACTCCTTTCGATGGATCAGAACTCTTCTGATTCGAACAGCTAGAATGATCGATCATCTAAATCATTCTAATTGCTCCCAAAATCCACCAGTGACACCTAGCAGTATATGGTGGCAACCCATCAGAGCTGAATGCGAACCTCTTGGTGCAGCTACCTGTGTGATTAAGTTCTTCTATCTTGAGCCCCGATCAGATTAGGGTTAAGGTGAACTCGTCAAACCCTAGTCTCTGTCATATGATGTAATCATTCGATTCGAGTCCAATGTGAAAATCTAAATAGAAACTCTTTCTATTATTTCACTCTGCCATGGCCATGGGCTTCTGGACTTGATTCTCATGATCATCATAGGGCTGCTCCTCTACCACCGAGGTAGATAGATTCCATCTTGATGCAATCCAGTTCCTACAATGAACATGCTATAGCCAACATACACCTCAGGGTTCCATATGGCTAGGAGACCGAGTAATGGTGTAGTCAAACTATAACACCCTCAAGGTGAACTGCCGATGCACCTCAGGTCAAAGAACCAGACACACTACTGCAGCATCGAGTCAGTCATTGACGAGAAGGTAGACTTCCCTAATGACTACTCGAGGTGGTCACGCTCAGTGCCCTCGTTCTCTAACGAGTACCTGTACTCTCGCTCCGGTGTCTCCACACCGTAGACTCAAGACTCATCTACTAAAGAGAAGCGATTGTACACCAACCTTCCGGATCAATCACCATCCTCGTGATGATCCTATGGTCGGGAGCATTTTATGAGTTAATAATGATTATTCATGTCTTAAATTTTCAACTCTTGAAAATATGAATTATCATTACCATTAACTCAAAGGATGTATCACAGACACTAAATACACATATGTGATAGAAAATAACCCATTTTATTGATTATAGTCAAAATTATAATTTTGCCCCTAGAAGTGTATTACAAGTGTCAGCCAATTCTGGCTTCTAGGGCACATATATCTAACAATCTCCCACTTGTCCTAAAGCCAATTGGCTACAAGTCTAAGTCCCATCTTCTCAAGGTGGGCTTCGATCTTCTGCTGGCCCAACGGCTTTGTAAGTGGGTCTGCCACATTATCTGTGGAGTTGACTCTCTTGACCTCGACGTAACCCTTCTCGAGGTAATCGCGGATGAGGTGGTATCGCCGCTCAATGTGCTTGGATTTCTGGTGAGACCTCGGCTCCTTAGCAAGGGCTATGGCGCCATTGTTGTCGCAGTATAGAGGAATGGCATCTGATGGCATTACTCCAATTTCTGCAGCAAACTTCTTGTACCAGAATGCTTCCTTCGCAGCCTCTGATGCAGCGATATATTCTGCTTCCATGGTGGAATCTGCTATCACAGTTTGCTTGGAACTCTTCCAGCTGACAGCACCACCATTGCACACAAACAGACTCCCAGATGTCGACTTTCGATCATCTATATCGGACATGAAATCCGAGTCTGTGTATCCCTGGACTTGGAGTTCTCCATTACCAAAGACCAACATCATATCCTTAGTTCTTCTCAAGTACTTAAGGATACATTTCACAGAAGTCCAGTGTTCTTCACCTGGATTTGACTGATATCTGCTTGTGACACTCACAGCATGGGCTATATCAGGTCGTGTACATAGCATGGCATACATGAGGCTCCCTATTGCAGAAGCATAAGGGATCTTGCTCATGCGTTCTATTTCCTCAGGTGTGCTAGGGCACATCTTCTTGGAAAGATGAATACCATGTCTGAAGGGTATTAATCCCCTCTTAGAGTTTTCCATACTAAACCTCTTTAGTACTTCCTCTATGTACATCTTCTGTGAAAGTCCTAGCATCCTATTCGGTCTATCCCTATAGACCTTAATTCCTAGAATAAAGGATGCTTCACCTAGGTCTTTCATGGAGAATTCCTTGGACAACCATAATTTTGACTGTTGTCAATCATGGGAATATCATTCCCAATAAGGAGGATGTCATCCACGTACAATACGAGGAAGACAACAGCGCTCCCACTGACCTTTTTGAAAACACATGGTTCCTCTTCATTTTTGATGAAACCAAACATTTTGATCACATCATTGAAATGAGTGTTCCAGCTCCGAGATGCTTGCTTAAGTCCATATATGGACCTTTGCAGCTTGCAAACCTTGTGATCAGTATCACTGGATGTGAAACCTAGCGGCTGTTCCATATAGATATCTTCCTCAAGATATCCATTTAAGAATGCCATTTTCACGTCCATTTGCCATATTTCATAATCGAAATAGGCTGCAACGGCAAGCAATGTGCGGATGGATTTTAGCATAGCCACTGGGGAAAAGGTATCCTGATAGTCAATGCCTTCGCGTTGACTATAACCTTTTGCCACTAGTCTAGCCTTGAATGTCTCCACATTCCCATCTGCACCAATCTTTCTCTTGAAGATCCATTTACACCCAATAGGTACTATACCTTCTGGTGGATCTACCAAGGTCCAGACTTGGTTTGAGTGCATCGAGTCAATTTCTGACTGCATTGCCTCTAGCCATTTCTCGGAGTCGATATCTGATATCGCCTCGTTGTAGGTTTTGGGATCATCACCATGAGCACCATTACCTACGAGGAACATTTTCTCTACTTCCTCTGAAATAATACCTAAGTATCTTTCAGGAGGATGGAAAACTCTTTCCGATCTACGAGGTGGAGGAGGTAGTGTTCTTATTGGCTCAACCTGATTTGGTTCCAATTGGTCCTTAGCTCGTTGTACTTGTGAGACTTTCTCATCAAGCTTAATCTGCTTTCCAATGCCGCTATCTTGAATAAACTATTTTTCAAGAAAGATGGCATGTCGACTCACAATCACATTGTGGTCTTCTGGAATGTAGAAATAGTATCCTAATGACTCTTTAGGATATCCTATGAATCGAGCTCTAAAGGACCTAAACTCTAACTTGTCCGCTTGTTGTCTTTTGACATGAGCCGGACAACCCCAAATTCTGAGATGACTCAGACTTGGTTTCTTACCGTGCCATATCTCATACGGTGTGGTAGGAACGGTTTTAGAGGGAACCCTATTCAGTAGATAAATTGAAGTTAACAATGAAGTGTCCCCAAAGAAAATCAGGGAGGTCTGTGAAGCTCATCATGGATCGAACCATATCCAATAGAGTCCGATTTCTCCATTCTGAAACCCCGTTGAGTTGAGGTGTTCCTGGTGGAGTCCATTGAGAGACTATGCCATTTTCCTTGAGATAGTCTAGGAATTTCTCGGCTAAGGTATTCACCTCCTCGATCTGATCGAAGAACCTTAATGGGTTTTTCAGTTTGTTTTTCTACTTCATGTCTGAATTCTTTGAACTTTTCAAAAGCTTCAGACTTGTGTCTCATAAGATACACATACCCATACCTAGACAGATCATCGGTAAAGGTAATGAAGTAGACAAAATTGCCTCTAGCCGGCACATCAAATGGGCCGCACACATCAGTATGTACTAGGGCAAGGAGATCTGTGGCCCTCTCCCCATGTCCAACAAAAGGGAGTTTAGTCATTTTGCCTTGAAGACAAGATTCACAAGTTGGATATGACTCGAAAGTCAATGGACTCAATAGCCCATTTTTCTCCAATTTGTTGATCCTATCTTCTGCTATATGACCTAATCTCAGGTGCCATAGATATCTATCGTTTGGACTATCCCTAGGTCGTTTGGCATTCACGTTTTGCTCGATAGTTAGAACAGGTACATCAATATGTAGCTGATAAAGACCATTAATAAGGAAACCATTTGCAATTTTATTTCTTTCATAAAGAATGTTACAATGGTCCTTAAAGAAGGTAATCACATAGCCTTCTTGTGCTAAGCATGAAACAGAAATCAAATTCCTGCTAGCTGCAGGCACATAATAACAGTCTTTCAAAACTAAGTCTAAACCAGATGGTAATCGAAGAGGGTATGTTCCCACGGCTACTGCAGCAACTCTTGCTCCATTACCGATGCGTAGGATCATGTCTCCATCCCTCAGCCTCCTGCTATCCTCAAGACCCTGCATATGGAAGTGCACAGATGAGCACTAGAACCAGAGTCAAGCACCCAACTGGATGCAGAAGAAACCGTAAGGTTAGACTCAATAACGAGCATACCTCCAGAAGGACCTTCCTTCTTGTTCTTCAGGGTGGCCAGGTAAGTAGGGCAGTTCCGCTTCCAATGGCCGTCGCTGTTGCAATGGAAACACTTTCCTTTGACATCGGCCTTTCTTCTTCGGCTCTGCCTTCTTCTTCTTTGATCCTTCCACCTTTCTGCTTTTTCACAGACTTCTTTTTCTTTCCATAAGACTTTCTTTTGGAAGAAGTCCGTTCCATAGCAAGAACTGAGCCTTTAGAACCTTTCATAGAAAGCTCAGCGGTAACCAGCATATTCATTAATTCGGCCAAGGAATTTTGAAGTTTATGCATGTGGTAATTCATGATGAATTGCCCATATGCATCAGTCAAGGATTGCAGAATAATATCGTTCTGCAGATCCAAGTCCTAACTTCACACCGAGCTTCTCAAGCTCTTCCATGTCCTTGATCATTCATCAGACAGTGATCTTGGACTGACTGCCCATCACGCATCTTAGCCTTAAAAAGTCATTTCGTGACTTGATATTTGGCTGCGCGACTCTGTTCACCAAACATCTCCTGCAGGTGAGCCAACATTTGGCGAGCAGTCCCGATATCTTCATGTTGGCGCTGGAGCTCATCAGACATCGAGCCCAACATGTAATATCTGGCCTTATTATCTTCGTCTATCCATTTTTCCAGAGACGCTCTCTGTTCAAGTGGATGGACGGGCTGGTAAGGTGGGAGGGTCCTGGTCCAAATACATGGGTTAACTTCTCTGAACCCAAAAAATAATTTTGTAGTTCCTGAGCCAATCTTTATAATTGGGTCCAGTCAGTCTATGTGTGTCCAGGATACGTGCCAATGGGTTGGACGCAGACATTTTTCTGTAGAGAGTCAAAGATTCTAGTTAGATACTGTAATTTATGACTTGACCAATTTATTTAGGAATTTTATTTTTAAACAAATTAGCTCCCACTATTTTCTCGGATCCCTACACTCCCTCTGTAGAGATGCGAAAATCTCCACGATTAATGATTTCTAGTGGGTGGTGCGGTCTCACCAACTGACTCATCACCTCACCTAACAGTTATTGGTGATGGGTTAGCCAATGAGTGAACAACTCTTGTTCAATGATTCTCTAATCATGGTGCACCCAAACTTGGTCTCTAATTCATGAATCTCACCGTATCCAGAATATTGATCCACTCCTTAGTTAAGTCAGACCCACCATTTGCATAGACTGGGTTCCTAATTGAGTCTCTCACCGTATCCAAAATATTGAGCCCAACTCATCCTCCAGCCCATAGCATCCAATGCCTAATAGACATGGTTGCATCTTCCCGGTGCAACTGAGCCACTGTATCCAGCCGAGAACAATCAACCCCGGGAAGGGCCCGCACATCTACAATGGTGGAAGACCTCAGACTTAATCTTTTCTTAGGGAGAATTGATTCAGGTCTCATTAAACTAGACTTGGTCATAGTCATAACAATTATGACTAACCTAGTGGCATGGGTTAGCTCGGATTATTGACCACCTCAGATCAGAACTGTGTCAACAGATATGGCCAGGTAAGTGAGATCGGTGGAAGGAATATGCCATTAACTCGTACAAGAACGCATTCAGGTCGAGTAGCTTCCAATTAAAAATCAGTCGGTCGTATGTGCCAAACTTACCTTAGACACCAAATTGTTGAGTCAGAACCAATTGGGTTAGCCTACAATCCAGACTCTAACCTCTGAGCCTAATTAGGTCTTGCTTGATCGTGACTCGATCTTGACCCAGACTTAATCCTATTAGGCTGGTCAATTTAAGCATTGTTGATCCCATCTAACCAACTCTTGATTCGGTTTGATCAACCGCTTAGACCTAATTGAGCTACCCAAGCCCGAACCCAGTATTATGAATATGTCTTAGATCTAAAATTCTCAATTTTAGACCTAATTAATATTTCATAATCTTAATTCTTAATTAAGTAGGGTTCATAAACAAAATATGCACAATAAATCCTAGGGTTTCAGGATCTAGGGTTTTGCAGAAAGTAAGTTTTGGGATTTCTGATTAAGGACGAACACGCAGCACCCCTACACATCATAAGAACACCCCATCGAATGGGAAGGAGAGGGCCTTTAAACCCTTCTTCGTTCTTATGACCGGACGGCCAAGAGGAACGCCTTAATCAGGAACATGCAATACTACAAAATAGTTTTAGATCTATATCATATATCTCATATACAAATTAGATCTAATCATGGCATATTTTGCATACATCTCATGTATCAAATCATGCATATTTTTAGATCTAAATTATCTCATAATAATCTAAAAAATTAGATTTAAATTGATCTAATCAAAATAAATTCTAATCTAGACAATTATGTAGAACTATTCTACAACTAGTCTAGACATGCATCAATCATATCTCATATGATGTTTAAAATTAAATAATTTTTATTTACTATTTTTTAGATGTTATTATAATAATTATAATATCAAAAAATAGTAAATAAATAGATCTAAAATATGATTTAATCAAATTAAATTGAAAACATGCAAGACTATTCTATAGAACTATTCTATTTTAGAACTAGTCATGCATATTTTCTAATCTTAGATCCAAATCATTTAATTTTAATTTTTTCTGATTTTAGATCTGATCACATCTCATGTGACATCTAAAATCACTTATTTTTTAATTAAAATAAATTTAAAATTAGATCTAAATACTTTTAGAACCTTGGCTCTGATACCAGTTGAAGGAAAATCCTGATTTTTCGGACCAGGTTCGTTCAGATCTGATCAGATCAAGAGATATATTTCAAAAATTTTTCTCTTGATCTAAATTAGATCTTAAGATATTTTAGATCTGATTCTTATTATTTTAATAATAAAAATAAAATATAGATAAATTAAATCAAATTTAATTTACCTTGATTGGGTAATCCTATTACCCGTTGATGATCCTGTAAGCAGCGGAAGGTTCTGGATCTAGCCACGCAAGTGCCTGGCCTCTACCGATATCCACTCAGGCTGGATCTAGAGATCCTCTTCTTCTCTATCATGTCTCCAAAAATTAGATCTGGATCTGATCTGGAGGATCTTCAAAACTCCTTTTGAAGATCAGCAGTTGTCCTTTGCAGCAGTGCAGCCTTCTAGCTTTCTATCGCCTTTTCTTCATCTGGATTGCACCAACCAAGGATCCAAAACCACTTTTGGACATGGAGAGGAGAGGGAGAAGATGGACTTGGTGTGGAGGAGGAGAGAGGCAGCCTTGGGGCATGAAAATTTTTAGATACTCCTTGAGTTGGGCGCAGGGTCTTATTTATAGACTATGTGTGATCCAACTCCTCTTCTTCCCAACCAATCACAACTCTTGGTGAAATCAGATCTAAATATGATAGGTAGAAATAGAGTCCCTTGGATTCATCCTTAGATGGCACCTAAGACCAGTCAAAGTTGGTTCTTAGGAGGAGTCTAATCGGAATCCAAAAAGGAGACGGAGTCCCTATCCAACAGGGACTCCTGGGCGCCTCCAACTTGGGTGGCGTGCGCCCTCCTCCTTGCCAGATTTTGGCAAGGGGACAAGCCCCCACCAGCTCTCCAATAGATGCATGACACATGGACAGAAGTCAAAGTATCAATGGTCAACATTTGACCAGTCAAAGGTCAACTTTTGACCAAAGTCAAAGGACGAGAAATGGCAGGTGACCAAAAATGGCAGGTAATTGTCTTACAAAATAAGACAACCCTTTTCTGACTTGGACAAACTCCAGTCAGACCAAGTGAAGGCCTCTGATTGAGCACAAACTCCTTTGGCTCAGTCAGGACAACTATTTATGATAGTAAAAGAAGAACGTTAGGTTCAATCGAGTGCTAGCACGATTTTCTTGAACCTAATTGAATCTCATTCAGATCAATTGAACTGGATCAGTTCAATTGATGATCACCAGATTCAAACCCTTGTTTGTGTGACCCAGTTAGGTTCAGTTCTGTATGGTAATGGGATATGTCATGATCTCTATCATCGACATCATCGAAACTCCTTTCGATGGATCAGAACTCTTCTGATTCGAACAGCTAGAATGATCGATCATCTAAATCATTCTAATTGCTCCCAAAATCCACCAGTGACACCTAGCAGTATATGGTGGCAACCCATCAGAGCTGAATGCGAACCTCTTGGTGCAGCTACCTGTGTGATTAAGTTCTTCTATCTTGAGCCCCGATCAGATTAGGGTTAAGGTGAACTCGTCAAACCCTAGTTTCTGTCATATGATGTAATCATTCGATTCAAGTCCAATGTGAAAATCTAAATAGAAACTCTTTCTATTATTTCACTCTACCATGGCCATGGGCTTCTGGACTTGATTCTCATGATCATCATAGGGCTGCTCCTCTACCACCGAGGTAGATAGATTCCATCTTGATGCAATCCAGTTCCTACAATGAACATGCTATAGCCAACATACACCTCAGGGTTCCGATATGGCTAGGAGACCGAGTAATGGTGTAGTCAAACTATAACACCCTCAAGGTGAACTATCGATGCACCTCAGGTCAAAGAACCAGACACACTACTGCAGCATCGAGTCAGTCATTGACGAGAAGGTAGACTTCCTAATGACTACTCGAGGTGGTCACGCTCAGTGCCCTCGTTCTCTAACGAGTACCTATACTCTCGCTCCGGTGTCTCCACACCATAGACTCAAAACTCATCTACTAAAGAGAAGCGATTGTACACCAACCTTTCAGATCAATCACCATCCTCTTAATGATCCTATGGTCGGGAGCATTTTATGAGTTAATAATGATTATTCATGTCTTAAATTTTCAACTCTTAAAAATATGAATTATCATTACCATTAACTCAAAGGATGTATCACAGACACTAAATACAAATATGTGATAGAAAATAATTCATTTTATTGATTATAGTCAAAATTATAATTTTGCTCCTAGAAGTGTATTACAAGTGTCAATCAATTCTGGCTTTTAGGGCACATATATTTAACATTTAGCATAAGCACAGATGAAAATATTTCATCATAATCAATTTCTTATTTTTGTCTGAAACCTTTTGCCCCCAACCTAGCCTTGTAGATTTTAATTTGGCCATCTGCTCCAATCTTCTTCCTGATGATCCATTTGCATCCTGTAGGGTATAAGGCTTATACCCTCTAGTGCATCAACTATGAGCTCAAAAGTGGTACTCCCAAGTCTTGAAAATATGAGAAGATAGGTCATAGGAAGACGGGAGCGAGTTGGAAGAAGAATCAGTCTCAATAGTAAAGTTCAAAAACTGGGTCGGCTCACTTTGAGATTGAGCGAGCTCAGTTGAAAACTGAGTCGGCTCAATCCAGGACTGGGTCGGCTAGGTCTCAGAAAAAAATTCAAATAGAAAGTAGCATTTTTGGGATGTTGGTACATTACACAATTAGGTCGGTTCAGTCCCGTCCAGGACTGGGTCCGCTAGGTCTCAAAAAAAAATTTAGATAAAAAGTAGCATTCTTGAGATATTGGTATGGTACACAACTGGGTCAGCTCAGTCTAGGACTGAGCCGACCTAGTCGTAGGTTAGCCGGCTCAGTCTGAAACTAGATCGGCTCAGTTTTTGCGAGTTATTATTTTGTGTACATGGGTTATTTTGGTTTAGAAATTTTTTTTTGAGCTTGGGCTTGACCCTTTATAAAGTATATATACTGAAAATAGGTCAAGACTGTAAGAGTGCAAAAATATACTGAATAAAAGCTCTTTTCTTTCAAAAATTTTTTCTTCTCTTCTTCTCTATTTCTTGATTTATTTGATCGTACTTCCACAGAAATCTCTAAAAAGTACTTTCTTGTTGCTTAGCTAATCACCAGTGGCCATGCCGATCCATATGGAAAGAGCGTATATTCCCAACATTTGGTATCAGAGCAGTGTTGCATGGAAGGAAGGAAGACACCTAGGGTTTACTACATCCAGGATCTGTTGCATCAAGTTTTATCCTAAAAACTTTTAGTTTGCTTCGTGGTTGTCTCTAGATTAAGGTGGAGATTGTTTACATAGAGGAATGATGATACAGAAGTTTCAAAAGAGGATGTAGGGCTAGTTAGATCTTCTATGAAGGATAGTTTTATTGGTGTGTGATTGTGAAGGATATTAGGGATTTGTTCTTAACTTGTTTGAAGTCATGAGATCAAGTGGATTCAAGGTGGATTTTGAGAAGTTCGACGGCAAGAAAAATATTATCCTATGGTAGCAAAGAGTAAAAGACTTGTTGGTTCAGCAGAGGATCTGCAAGATCTTGATAAAAGAAAGGCCGAAAAAGATCAGTGCTGAGGATTGAAAAGAGTTGGAGAAAATTGCTTTTAGCATAATATAGATGTGCTTGGCCGATCAGGTTTTGTCGAGGTTTGCATAGAGACTACGACAAAGGAGCTCTGGGAGAGATTGGAGAACACATACATGGGAAAGAACATGACAAACAAGCTATGGTTGAAGAAACAACTATATAGTCTGAGGATGCCTAAAGGTGAAAATCTTGTTGCACATATCCAAAGGTTCAATCAGGTGTGTTTTGAGGTGATGAGTTTGGATGTGAAGATCGACAAGGAGGATCGGGCATTGCTACTATTATGTTCTCTCTCAGGTTCGTATGATGGTCTCATAACAACTTTTGTTTATGGGAAGGAGATCCTAAACTATGAAGAGATTGTTGGTGTGCTCAGATCAAATGAGCAAAGGGAGAAGATCTGCAAGGAAGACACTAAGTCTGAGATCTTGGCTGTGAATGAAAAATAGGGAAGATCAAAGGAGAAGATAAGAGAGAAATTCAAGGGTAGGTCAAAGTCTCACAATCAAAGGAAGATGACATTGAAATGTTATAAATGTCATCAGCCTGGACACTTGAGGAGATATTGTCCCCTTTTGAGATCAGAAAAAAGAAAAGACAGTAAGGAAGATGATACAGCTTCTACGAGCAGTGAAGAAGACCTGCTAGTTATATCAAGTGGATCCATAGAGTGCGATACTATGTGGATATTAGATTCAGCATGCTTGCACCACTATACTTCTCATCGAAAGTGGTTTGCTACCTATCAGAAGGTTGATGGTGGAAGTATCAGCCTTGGAGATGATCACCCATGTAAAGTAGCTGGAATTGACTATATCAGGATGAGGATGTACAATGGGATCATTCGTACATTTTCAAATATCAGGCATGTACCAGAGTTGAAAAAGAATTTGATTTCTTTGGGCTACTTGGAGAAGCAGTGTTATGCTTTTAGTAGCCAGGCTGGGAGTGGATGTCAAAAAATTTTCAAGAGAGCTTTGGTAGTGATGAGAGGTAGAAGACTGAGCAATAATCTTTATAGAATGGAAGGCTCAGTGGTAAATGATAGTGCAGAGGTGCTAGCAGTGGCACATAAGGAGTAGATTTTATATCGACTGTGGCACTATCGGTTGGGTCAAATGAGTGACCATGGGCTCACAGAACTAAGCAGAAAAAATATGATCCCAGCCCTGAAGAAGGAGGGCACATATCTTTATGAGCCATGTATCTTTGGCAAACAACATAGGGTGAAGTTTGCTAGAAGTACCAAGCGCAGTGAGGGAGTGTTGGATTTAGTACACTCGAATATGTGGGCATCAGCTCCTGTATCAGTTAGAGGTGGGGCAAAATACTTTGTTACTTTTATTGATGATTTCTCAAGGAAGATGTGGATTTATCTGATTAGAGAAAAATCAGAAGTGTTTGTCCAGTTCAGAGCTTGGAGAGCTGAAGTAGAGAAGGAGTCAGGGAGATAGGTAAAGTATCTTAGGTCGGACAATGGAGGAGAGTATACTAGCCTGAAGTTTAGGAGGTACTATGAGGAAAATGGCATCAAATGCCATTACACGGTGAGGATGACTCCCTAGTAGAATGGTGTCATGGAGAGGATGAATTGGATAGTGAGGACATCACTCCTAAAGTTCTTTCGGGATGATGCTCTAACTTTTTCTTATTTTCTTGTGAATAGGTCCCCTCATTATAAGCCAAATTGAGGCATTCCAGAAGAGATCTGGAGTTAAAAGAAGGTGGAGCTTGGCCACCTAAAAGTCTTTGGTTGCATAGCCTATGCGCATATGGAGGCAACCGAGAGGAGCAAATTGGATCCAAAATCTCAAAAGATGACATTCATGGGATATCCACAAGAAGTCAAGGGGTATCTACTATGGGACATAGGCACAAAAGTTAGTGATTAGTAGGGACATTATCTTTGATGAGAAGAGCATCTTGAGGAGGTCCAGGATAGATGGAACTAGAGAAACAAAGGTGAATAGTGATGGCCAGTCAGAGAATGATGGCATGCAGGTTACATCCACTTATAGGAGTATTCCTATTAAGGTGGAGCTGTGCAGAAAAGTATTATCTCAAATTGAAAATCAGTATGGAGGGCTGGCAGTTCAGACAAATATACAGGAGTAGCCACAAACATCAAACAGAGATGTGCCAGTGAGAGTGGCTTTGCACAAGCCCTAGTGTACTATTAGGAGACCAGTCAGATATGGTATTGATGAGGTTATCTCCTATGCACTCATTACTACTAATGGAGATCCAAAGAATTATGCAGAGGCCATGGAGAGTGAGGATCATGATTCATGGATGCAGGCCATGATGCAGGAGGTGGAATCACTTGAGAATAATCGGACATGATAGTTGGTGGATCTTCCAGAGGATGCTCGACCTATTGGCTCAAAGTTGGTGTTTACAAAGAAAGAAGCACCTTCAAAATAAGGTGGAGTCAGATTTAAAGCAAGACTGGTTGCAAAGGGATACTCACAAAGGAAAGGAATTGACTACGTAGAAATTTTTTCTTCTATGGTGCGTCATACATCTATTCGAGTTTTGCTGTCATTGGTGGCACAACATAACATAAAATTGGAATAGATGGACGTGAAGATGGCCTTCCTTCATGGGACTTTAGAGGAAAGAATCTACATGAAGCAGCTAGATGGTTTCATGGAGATGGGATAGGAAGAAAAGGTGTATTTACTCAGAAAGTCTTTGTATGGCTTGAAACAATCCCCTCGTCAGTGGTATCGAAGGTTTGATAGCTTTGTCTTAAGCCTGAATTTCAACAGATGTGAACATGATTATTGTGTCTATGTCAAGGATGTAGATGAGGAGGATGCCCTGTACCTATTATTGTATGTAGATGATATGCTCATAGCCAGTAAAAGCATGGATGCTGTGAAAAGATTGAAAAGGATATTATCATCTGAATTTAAGATAAAAGATTTGGATCCAGCTGAGAAAATCCTTGGAATGGAGATTTGCAGAGATAGGTGCAAATAAGTGCTCCATTTGTCATAAGAAAAGTATGTCTAGAAGGTTCTGAACAGGTTTGGGATGGAAAAGGCCAAACCTACAGAGACGCCATTATCGAGACATATGTCTCTCTCCAAGTTACAATGCCTCCAGTCAGAAGAGGAGAGAGAGTACATGGAATGAGTTCCTTATGCGAATACTATAGGCAGTGTGATGTACACTATAGTGTATTGTAGATCAGATATAGCACATGCTATGAGCACGATTAGTAGATACATGGCTAACCTTAGGAAGGAACATTGGAAAGAATTGAAATGGATATTGAGATATCTGCATGGAACAAGGGATTATGGTTTGGTGTTTGGTGGGCAGTCGGGAGGATTTGGAGAATAATCTATGAAGATGTGTGAAGGTTCAGATCCTCTAGAAGGGTTTGTTGATGCAAATTATGCTGGTAATATTGATACAAGGAGGTCTACTACTAGATACCTTTTCTATGTATATGGTGTACTGGTGTCTTGGAGATCAACCCTTCAGCCAATCATGGATTTGTCTACCATAGAGGTCAAGTACATTGGGATAATGGAGGCGGCAAAGGAAGCCCTTTGGCTTAGGAGGCTGATTGATGAGTTAAGGGTGGAGCAGAGCAAGGTTACACTATTCAGTGATAGTCAGAGTGCTCTATTCTTAGCATAGAACCCAGTCTATCATGCGTGCACAAAGCATATGGATGTGAGGTACCACAGGATCAGAGAGCTAGTGGAGGAAGGTGAAGTGAAACTGATGAAGATCCATACCAAGGAGAATCAGTCTGTTGCACTCACGAAGGTACTTCCTAGAGATAGCTTTTAGAAATGTGTGGCACGGATGAGTCTGTTGAGAAGAGATGAGTTCACAAGGACTTGTAAGCACCAAGGTGGAGAATGTGAGCTCAGAAGTGGCACTCCCAAGTCTTGAAAATATAAAAAGATAGGTCATGGAAAGATAGGAGTGAGCCAGAAGAAGAATCAATCTCAATAGTAAAGTTTAGAAACTAGGCTGGCTCACTCTGAGACAGAGCCGGCTCAGTTGAAAACTAGGTCGGCTCAGTCCAGGACTAAGTCAGCTAGATCTTAAAGAAAAATCCAGATAGAAAGCAGCATTTTTAGGCTATTAGCATGGTACATAACTAGGTCGGCTCAGTCCAGACTGAGTCGATCCAGTCGCAGGTTAGCCAGCTCAGTCTGAAACTGGGCCGACTTAGTTTTCGTGGGTTATTATTTTGCGCCCGTAGGTTGTTTAGGTTTGGAGAGATTTTCTATGAGCTTGGGCTTGACCCTTTATAAAGTATATATACTGAAAATAGGTCAAGATTGTAAGAGTGCCGAAATATACTGAATAAAAGGTCTTTTCTTTCAAAAATCTCTTCTTCTCTTCTTCTCTATTCTTTGATTTATTTGATCATACATCCGTAGAAATCTCTAAGAAGTACTTTCTTATTGCTTGGCTAATCACCAGTGGCCATGCCAATCCGTGTGGGAAGAGCGCATATTTCCAACATCAACCAAATTCCAAACTTGGTTTGAATATATAGAGTCCATTTTAGATTTCATTGCATCTAGCCACTTGTCAGAGTCTTTACTCATGATGGCTTCAGAATAGGTTAATGGATCATCATCTTGGATGATATTTGCCTCATTATCATTCCCTATGATGAAACCATATCCTAGAGGTGCATGATGCACTCTCTCTGACCTACAGGAAGGAGGTGTATATTATGGTTGTACCTCATCCTTGGGTACTTCTAGCTGAGTATTAATTATTTCTAGATCAGTTTGTAGGTCCTGAACTTCTTTAAGTTAAATATTTCTCCCACCACCCCCTTTTTGGATGAATTCCTTCACCAGAAATATGGCATGCCTACTAACAATTATATTTTATTCAGTAGAATGGTAGAAATAATATTCTTTAGTTTTCTTAGGATATCCTACAAATAAATATTTGTCTTCTCTTGCACTAAGCTTATGTCCAAAATTATTCCTGACATAAGCAGGACAGCCCCATATCTTAAGATGCTTAAGACTAGGCTTCCTTCCATTCCATAATTCATATGGAGTGCTATGAATAGATTTAGAAGGCACTTTATTAAGACTATAAGTAGCAGTTTCTAGGACATATCCCCAGCAATATATTGGAAGATCATCATAGCACATCATCGACCATATCATTTTCATAAGGATACGATTTCTTCTTTCTGCTACACCATTTAATTATAGCGTATAAGAAGGTGTCCATTCAAAAAGAATTTCTTTTACTTTAAGATAATCAAGAAACTCACTGGATAATTATTCACCATCTTGATCAGATTGAAGAACTTTAATACTTCTTTCAATTTGATTTTCGACCATCTTCTGATATCCTTAAACTTATCAAAAGCCTCAGATTTTGAAGGAAGAAATCTTGTTTTCCTGATGTAGGTTCGTTCAGATCTGATTAGATCAAGAGGAATATTTCAAAAATTTTTCTCTAAGATCCTAATCAGATCTAAGACTCTTTAGATATGATCTTATTGATTTGATAAAATAAAATAAAATAAAATAAAATCTAATTTAATCTTACCTTTGTTATGTGTAATCCCATTACCCTATGATGATCCCGATGTTTGCCTGAGGTTCTGGATGTAGCCATGCAAGCACCTGGCCTCTACCAGTATCCACTTGAGTAGGATCTAAAGATCTTCTCCTTCTCAATCTATTCTCTAAAAATTAGATCTGAATTTGATCTTGAAGATCTTCAAAATGGCTTTTGAAAATCAGCCATTATCTCTTGCAGTAGTGCCACCTTCTTCCTTTCTTGTCGTCTTTTTCTTGCTTGGATCGCACCGAACTCAAGCCCAAGAACTCTTGGACATGGATAGGAGAGAGAGGACCTTAAGGTGGCATGGAGAGGGAGGGAGAGAAGCTTTGTGGCATGGGCAAAGGGTAGAAGCTTTTAATTCTTGACGCAGATATGATTTATATAGACCCTGCTACGCCATGCAGTGCCACATCATCCTCACCAATCATGGCTCATTGTGCAATTAGATCTAAATCTGATTGATGGGATGACATCATCTGATCCAATTAGATTAGAGTCACTCATAAACCTTCCTAGATGGTGCCAAGACTGGTCAAACAAGACTTCTTGGCACCACCTAATTTGAAATCATGAAGCAACCTAGAGTCCCATCTATATGGGACTCCAGGCGTGATCCTCATGGGGTGCATGCCTCCCTAGGCATGCACCCCCTCCCTTTCTATGTTTTAGTAGTGGGACAAAGCCCTATGTTCTCTTCTATGGGTGCATGACACATGGGCAGATGTCTAAGTGTCAAAGATCAATATTTGACTAAAGTCCAAAGATAATATTTAGCAGGTAATGAAAAATGGCAGGTGTTATCTCAAATTTATCTCATAAATTAAGATAATCCTTTTTTAAGTTGGACAAGCTCTAGTCAGACCAAGTAAAGGTTCTTGA
This sequence comes from Cocos nucifera, assembly GCA_006176705.1. Lineage (NCBI taxonomy): Eukaryota > Viridiplantae > Streptophyta > Magnoliopsida > Arecales > Arecaceae > Cocos > Cocos nucifera. Next base: position 97,635 of record QRFJ01001259.1, read on the forward strand.
GTGAGCCTAAATACATTTGGCTCAATCGAGATAAGCTCTAATGATTGTTGTAGGAGAACATTAGGCTCAATCGTGTGCTAGCACGATTTTCATGAACCTAATTGAATCTTATTCAAATCAATTAAGTTGGATTAGTCCAATTGATGATATCTAGATCCAAATCCTTATTTGTGTGATCTAGTTAGGTTCAGTTTCGTATGGTAATAGGATATGTCACGATCTCTATCATCGACATCATCGAAATACCTTTCGATGGATTAAAATTTTTCTGATTCAGACAACAAGTATGATCGATCATCCAAATCATTCTAATTGCTCCCAAAATCCACCAGTGACACCTAGCAGCATATGATAGAAACCCATCAAAACTAAAACTAAACCTTTCGATGTAGTTACCTATATGATTAAGTTTCTCTATTTGAGCACCGATCATATTAGGGTTAAGGTGATCTCATCAAACCCTAATATTCGTCATATGAATTAATCATTCGATTCAAGTCCAATGTAAAAACCCTAATAAAAATTATTTCTATTATTTCACTCTGCCATATCCATGGGCTTATGGACTCAATTCTCATGATCATCATAGGGCTGCTCCTCTTCTACCGAAGTAGATAGATCTCCTATCGATGCAATCTAATTCCTACAATGAACATGCTATAGCCAACATACACCTCAGTGTTCCGAATGGCTAGGAGATTGAGTTATGGTATAGTCAAACTATATCATCCTCAGGTGAACTATTGATGCACCTCAGGTCAAAGAATCAAACATACCACTATAGCTTCGAGCCAGTTATCTACGAGAAGGTAGACTTTCTGATAACTGCTTGAGGTGGTCATACTCAGTGCCCTCATTCTCTAACGAGTACCTATACTCTTGCTCTGGTGTCTCTACACTATAGACTTAAGACTCATCTATCCCAAAGATGCAATCATACACCAACCTTTTGGATCAATCACTATTCTCATGATGATCTTGCGATCGGAAGCATTTTATGAGTTAATAATGAAAATTCATGTCTTAAATTTTCAACTCTTGAAAATATGAACTATCATTATCATTAACTCAAGGGATGTATCACAGACACTTTCAAATACACACTACGATAGAAAATAATCTATTTTATTATTTATAGTCAAAATTATAATTTTATCCTTAGATGTATATTATAACTATCAGCCAATTCTGGCTTCTAAGGCACACATATCTAATAAACTCCCACTTGACCTAAAGCCAATTTGCTTCAAATCTAAGTCCCATCATCTTAAGGTGGGCTTAAATCTTCTACTGATCCAACGGCTTTGTGAGTAGGTCTACCGCATTGTATGCAGAGTTGACTCTCCTGACCTTGACGTAACCTTTCTCGAGGTAATCGTGGATGAGGTGGTATCGCTGCTAGATGTGCTTGGATTTTTGATGAGATGGCGCCATTATTATCACAGTACAGAGAAATGGCATTCGATGGCATGACTCCAATCTTTGTGGTGAATTTCTTGTACCAGAATGCCTCCTTTATAGCTTCTTGTGAAGATTTATAGTGCTCCTAAGTCTTGGGAGGCCATGGGAGGAGTCAGGGGGTTGGCTCTAGAGATTTTAGGGGCTTGGTTGGTACTTTGAAGACCTAGGATACAAGATGAAGTAAGAAACCAAAGTCGGAGAATCAAGACTGCAGAAAGGAGATTTTCTGTAGGTTAGTCGGCTCAGTTCAAAACTAGGTCGGCTAAGTCTCAGAGCATAGGCAAAACAAAGAGCTATGTGTTCAAGACTGTTGGCATGAGACGGGACTTGGCCGACTCAGTTTTAATCTAAGCTGACCCAGTGGAACTTAGCTGGCTTAGTGCTGAGACAGAACCAGCTTAGTGCACGGGTAGAGTTGCGCGAGGATCTATTTTGGGCTAGGGTCTGGGATGATCCTATGGGTCTTAAGGCCTAGTTTGAGGGTCTAAAGGGGGCTAATTCATGTATGGGTTGGGTCTAGATCCAGAGGATGAGAGCATGGAAGACATGGGTGTACATGGGCTCGGTGAGTGCTTTCATGTATTGGATTAGTCGGGGAGTTTTTCTGGTCGGACCTAATGGCTATGTATAAATACATAGGTTGTATTATGATTTCATAATGGTGTAGAATACAGACCTTTTCTCCCTCAATTCTCTCTTTTTCTCTTCTCTCTAGTGTAGTTGCCCTAGGGTTCTTGAAGAAGGTCTAGAGAAGGGAGGCATCTCCCTCAAGCCCATGGAGGGAGGTACCCCATCACAGATCCAAATGAAGAGGATCGATGGTTTGCTACACATAGAGAACATCACATGCTCCTTCAGGTCCATGCTAAAGATCAGGGGCTTCCATAATATGGTATCGATGTTTGTGATGTCAAGGATGATTGGCGTTCGAGCGATATCATGGAACATCAATTAGTATCAGGGAGAGGTGATGCCAATTGGTGCATTTACATCTGGTATCAGAGCCTGATGATGCATGGAAGGGAAGGAGAAGTCGTATAAGGTGAAATCAAAAATCTGCACAAGGATTCCATGGTATCTCTCAAATCTACCTGTTGTTACTGTGGTTTGGCCAATCGAGAGCAGTGGATTGAAGGTGGAGATTGAGAGGATTAATGGGAAGGGATTTCTCAGGGTGGAAGGATTTGTTGCATGATTTGTTGATCAATCTTGGTGAAAAGGCCGGATGTATGATGATTATGTGATAGGCAGGCAGCGCTGGAGTGCTGCAGTAGCGCTTTCCTAGAGATGTAGGGCTGAGAGAGGCTCGACGATGCAGCAGCTGAGGGAGGTATCTCAGTAGAAAGCATCAGGGTTCTCTAGGAAGATGGGCAGTATAAGACTGTTGAAGAGAGGTTTTCCAAGGGGTAATGATCGAAGGAAGGCCGAAGAAATGACTATACGTCCTTCGATGTCTGGAAGGTGGGGAAGTAGTCGGAGATGTATTCAATGGTTCGACCAGAGCATGAATTTATGGAGTCTTGGGAGTGATGGAGATGGATGATCCATGGAGGTCCAGCAGGTCAGGGCTAGACGACTATAGAGCAGTGTAGAGACGAGTCAGGGAGTGCTGCAGGAGTGCTACCCTAGAGGCATAGGGACTGAGAGAGCCTCGATGGTGCAGTAGTCGAGGAGTGTATCTCAGTAGATGGTGTTAGGGGCTTCTCAAGGAGATCGGGAGCAGGTCTCAGGGAGAGTCAAGAGGTTTTAGGGAGCATTAGGAGGTCTCAGGCTACCAGGAGTATCATGGATTAGGTTTCTTCTATAGGAGCACTAGGGAGAGTGGTGGTTCAGGTGGAGGATGGTTCTCCGGGCGCAACTGAAGCGATGACTAGTGTAGGGGTAGAAGAGAAGGACTAGGATGAAATTTCCTAGGATTCAGTTGCGGGATTCAGAACAGTTGGATGAGCTCTTAGGTTTTGGAGGTGCCCGTGGGTTGTGGAGGTATCCGAGATAGCTTCGAGGGGATCCATGGAGCACGGAGGGTTCGAAGGGGCAGCGATGGTGTTTGAGGTACAACGGCAGGCTCAGTAGTGCAGCATTGGATGGTTGGCCTCAAGGGACTCGATGATAGAGTTGGCTTCTACGGCATCAGGTGGACTTCGAATATAGCTGAAGCTTCAGAGAGGTGGCTTTATAATTGGAGAGGAATTTGACATGAGTTTAGAGCAGAGGGGTGCAGGAGGATCGATATCCTATTACCAGCATCGGAGATGCATAATTCCAAGTAGAGCAGCATGTGTAGGAGGATAGGCATAGTTTGGAGGAGACCATGTCATGGTTTGCAGCGAGTGCCGGGATAGGAATGTTACGAATTCTCCAAGGAAGTTCAGAAAAAGTGATGCAGCGCTAAGCAGAAGGGATCCTATAATTCTAGGATGGTACAGAGGTACAAGCCAAGATCTTCAGTGGTGGAGGCGGTCATCCCAAAGGCCTCAAGGGTGCACAATAATTAAAGAAAATTGGTGGAGGCAATGCTTGCACAGGGGTTGTCGAGTGCGCAGGGACAGCAAGATCATGCAGGAGGTCATTGCCGAGGGATTTGCCAAGGCTTGGGGCAGCAAGGTGAAGATTGTGAGGATTTGTGGTGCTCCCAAGCCTTGGGAGGCCATTGGAGGAGTCAGGGATTGGCTCTGAAGATTTTAGGAGCTTGGTTGGTGCTTTGGAGACCTGGGACATAAGGTGAAGTAAGGAACCAAAGTCGAGAAATCAAGACTGTAGAAAGGAGATTTTTCACAGGTTAGCCAGCTCAATTCAAAATTAGGTCGGCTAAGTCTTAGAGCATGGGCAAAATAGAGAGCTGCGCGTTTGGGACTACTGGCACGGCACAGGACTGGGCCATCTTAGTTTCAAACTGAGCTGACCCAATGGAACTAAGCTGGCTCAGTGCTAAGACTGAGCCAGCTCAGTGCACGGGCAGAGTTATGTGAGGATCTATTTTGGGCTAGGGTCTCAGATGATCCTAAGGGTCTTAAGGACTGGTTTGAGAGGTCCTAAGGGGGCTAATTCATGTATGGATTGGATCTAGATCCAAAGGATGAGATCATGGGAGACATGGGTGTACATGGGCTCAGTGAGTGCTTTCATGTATCGGTTTAGCCAGGGAGTTTTTCTGGTCGGGCCTAATGGCTTTGTATGAATACAAATGTTGTATTAGGGTTTCATAATGGTGTAGAATACAGATCTTTTCTCCTTTAATTCTTTCTTCTTCTCTTCTTTTTAGTGTAGTTGCCCTAGGGTTCTTGAAGAAGGCCTAGAGAAGGGGGAAATCTCCCTCAAGCCCAAGGTGGAAGGTGCCCCATCATAGATCCAGGTGAAGAGGATCAGTGGTTTGCTGCCCATAGAGAACGTCACAGGTTCCTTTAGGTCCGTGCTAAAGATCAGGGGCTTCCATAACATGGTATCGGTGCTTATGATGTCAAGGATGATTGGCGTTCGAGCAATATCATGGAGCATTAATCAGTATCAGGTAGAGGTGATGCTAGTTGGTGCGCTTACACTTCTGACGTAGCGATGTATTCTATTTCCATGGTGGAATCTGCTATCACTATCTGCTTGAAACTCTTCCAACTGACAGCACCACCATTACACACAAATAAACTCCCAAATATCGACTTTCGATCATCTATATTAGATATAAAATCCGAATCTGTATATCCCTAGACTTTGAGTTCTCCATTACCAAAATCCAACAATATATCCTTAGTTCTTCTCAAGTACTTAAAGATACATTTCACAGAAGTCTAGTGTTCTTCATCTGGATTCGACTGATATCTACTCGTGACACTCACAGCATGGGCTATATCAGGTCATGTACATAACATGGTATACATGAGGCTCCCTATCGCTGAAGCATAAGGGATCTTGCTCATGCATTCAATCTCCTCTGGTATGTTTGGACACATTTTCTTGGAGTGATGAATGCCATGTTTGAAGGGTACCAATCCCCTCTTGGAGTTTTCCATGCTAAACCTTTTTAGCACTTCCTTTATGTACATCTTCTGTGAAAGACCTAGTATCCTATTGGGTTTATCTCTTGACCTTGATTCCTAGAATGAAAGATTCTTCTCCTAGGTCTTTCATGGATAATTCTTTAGATTACCATATTTTGACTGTGGTCAACATGGGAATATCATTTTCAATAAGAAGGATATCATCCACGTACAGTACGACGAAGATAATAGCGCTTCCACTGACTCTTTCAAAAATACATGGTTCCTCCTCATTTTTGATGAAACCAAATAATTTGATCACATCATTAAAATGAGTATTACAGCTCTGAGATGCTTGCTTGAGTCCATATATAGACCTTTGCAGCTTGCATACTTTGTGATTAGTATCACTGGATGTGAAACCTAATGGTTGCTCCATATAGATATCTTCCTCAAGGTATCCATTTAAGAATGTCGTTTTCATGTCCATTTGCTATATTTCATAATCGAAATAAGCTGCAACAACAAGCAATGTGCGGATGGATTTTAGCATAGCTACTGACGAAAAGGTATTCTGACAGTCAATGCCTTCACACTGACTATAACCTTTCACCACTAATCTAGCTTTGAATGTCTCCACATTTCCATCTGCACCAATCTTTCTCTTGTAGTTTCATTTACACCTAATAGGTACTATATCTTTTGGTGGATCTACCAAGGTTCAGACTTGGTTTGAGTGCATCGAGTCAATTTCTGACTTCACTACCTCTAACCATTTCTCAGAGTCGATATCTGATATCGCCTCATCATAGGTTTTGGGATCATCACCATGAACCCCATTACCTATGAGGAACATTTTCTCTACTTCCTCTGATATAGTACCAAAGTACCTCTCAGGAGGATGGAAAATCCTTTTCGATCTATGAGGTGGAGGAGGTAGTGATTGTATTGACTCAATCTGATTTGGTTCCATGGGGTCCTTAGCTCGTTACTCTTATGAGACTTTCTCCTCGAGCTTGATCTACTTTCCAATGCCGCTATGTTGAATAAACTATTTTTCATAAAAAATAGCATTGTGACTCACAATCACATTATGGTCTTCTAAAATGTAGAAGTAATATCCTAATATTTCTTTAGGATATCCTATAAATTGAGCTCTAAAGGACCTATAGTCTAACTTGTCCACTTGTTGTCTTTTGACATGAGCCGGACAACCTCAAATTCTGAGATGACTCAGACTTGGTTTCTTACCATGCCATATCTCATACAGTGTGGTAGGAATGGTTTTAGAGAAAATCTTATCTAGTAAATATATAGTAGTTAATAGACTATGTTCCCAAAAAAAATCAAGAAGGTCTGTGAAGTTCATCATGGATCGAACCATATCTAATAGGATCCAATTCCTCCATTCTGAAACTCCATTGAGTTGAGGTGTTCTAGGTGGAGTCCATTGAGAGACTATGTCATTTTGCTTGAGATAGTCCAAGAATTTTTGACCAAGGTATTCACCTCCTCGATCTGATCGAAGAACCTTAATGGATTTTTCAATTTATTTTTTGACTTCATGTCTAAATTTTTTGAACTTTTCAAAGGCTTCAGACTTGTGTCTCTAAGATACACATACCCATATCGAGATAAATCATCAGTAAAGATTATGAAGCAATCAAAGTTGTCTCTAGTCGGCACATCAAATGGGCCGCACACATCAATATGTACTAGGGCAAGTAGATCCATGGCCCTTTCCCCATGTCCTATAAAAAGGGAGCTTAGTCATTTTGCCATGAAGACATAATTCATAAATTGGATATGACTTGAAAGTCAATGGACTCAATAGTCCGATTTTCTCTAATTTATTAATCCTATCTTCTACTATATGACCTAGCCTTAGGTGTTATAGATACCTATCATTTGGACTATCCCTGGATTGTTTCGATCTTATGGCATTCATATTTTGCTCGATATTAAAGATAGATACATTAATATGTAATTGGTAGAGACTGTTAATGAGGAAACTACTTGTAATTTTATTTCTTTCATAAAGAATGTTACAATGGTCCTTAAGAAAACTAATTACATAGCCTTCTTATGCTAAATATGAAACAAAAATCAAATTCCTACTTGCAGTATGCACATAATAACAATCCCTAAGTACTAAATCTAAGCCAAATGGTAGTCAAAGAGGATAGGTTTCCATGGCCATAGCAGCAATCCTTGCTCCATTTTCGACATGTAGGATCATCTCACCATCCCTCAGCCTCCTGCTATTCTCAAGACCCTGCATTGAAGTACATAAATGAGTACTAGAATCAGAGTCAAGCACCTAATTGGATGTAGAAGAAATCATAAGGTTAGATTCAATAACGAGCATACCTCCAGAAGGACCTGCCTCCTTCTTATTCTTTAGGATGGCCAGGTATGTAGGGTAGTTCCGCTTTTAGTGGCTGTCAATATTATAATGAAAATACTTTTCTTTGTCAGTGGCCTTCTTCTTCAGCTCTGCCTTTCTTTTCTTTTTACCTTCCACCTTCTGCCTTTTCACAGACTTCTTCTTCTTTCCAAGAGCCAAAAGACTTTCTCTTGGAAGAAGTCCATTCCATAGCAAGTACTGAGCCTTTAGAACCTTTTATAGAAATCTCAGCAGTAACCAGCATATTCATAAGCTCGACCAGAGTATTCTAAAGTTTATGCATATGGTAGTTCATGATGAACTGCCCATATGCATTAGTCAAGGATTGTAGAATTATATCATTCTGTAGATCCTGATCGAACTTCACTCTGAGCTTCTCAAGCTCTTTCAAGTTCTTAATCATCATCAAACAATGATCTTGGACTGACTACCCATCATGCATTTTAGCCTTAAACAATGATTTAGTGATCTGATATTTGGCTGTGCGACTCTGTTCACCAAACAACTCTTGCAGATGAGCCAACATTTGATGGACAGTCTTGATATCTTTATATTGGCACTGAAGCTCATCAGACATCGAGCCCAACATATAGTATCTGACCTTATTATCTTCATCCATCCATTTGTCAAGAGATGCTCTCTGTTCAGCAGTCAGATGGGCTGGTAAGGTGGGGGGATCCTGATCCAATACATGAGTTAACTTTTTGAAATCCAAAATAATTTTAAAGTTTCAGAGCCAATCCTTATAATTAGGTTCAGTTAGTCTATGGTTGTCCAGAATACGGGCTAGTGGGTTGGATGCAGATATTTTTCTTTTTTCTATAGAGAGTCAAAATTTCTAGTTAGATTTTGTAATTAAGACTAGATCAATTTATTTAAAAATTTGATTTTTAAATAAATTAGCTCCCACTATTTTATCGAATCTCTACACTTTTTTTGTAGAGATGCAAAAATCTCCATGATTACTGATTTCTAGTGGATGGTGCAGTCCCACCAACAGACTCATCACCTCACCTAACAGTTATTGCTGATGGGTTAGCCAATGAGTGAACAACTCTTGTCTAATGATTCTCTAATCATAGTGCACCCAAGCTTGATCTCTAATTCATGAATCTCACCATGCCTGAAATATTGATCCACTCCTTAGTTAAGTCAGACCTACCATTTGCATAGATTGGATTTCTATTTGGATCTCTCACCGTATCCAAAATATTAAGCTCAATCCATCCTCCAGCCCATAGCATCTAATGCATAATAGACATGGTTGTGTTTTCTCGATGCAACTGAATCACTGTAACTAGTCGAGAACAATCAACCTCGGGTAGGGCCCACATCACTACAATGGTGGAAGACCTTAGACTTAATCTTTTCTTAGGAAGATTTGATTTAGGTCTCTTTAAACTTGATTTGACATAGCCATAACCATTATGACTAATCTAATGGCATGGGTTAGCTTGGATTATTAGCCACCTTAGATTAGGACTGAGTCAACAAATATGGCCAGGTAAGTGAGACCGATGGAAGGGATATGCCATTAACTCGATAGGAATGCATTCAAGTCAAGTAGCTTTCAATTAAAAATCAATCGGTCGTATCTACCAAACCTACCTTAGACATCAAAATGTTGAGCCAAAACCAATCGAATTAGCCTATAATCCAGACTCTAACCATTGAGCCTAATTAGGTCTTAACTCGATCGATCACTCATGTGACTCAACCTTGACCCAGTCTTAATCCTATTAGGCTGGTCAATTTAGGCACTCTCGATCCCATCTAACCGACTCTTGATTCGGTTTGATCAACCGCTAGACCTAATTGAGCTACCCAAGCCTGAACTCAATTTTATGAATATATCTTAGATCTAAAAATTCTTAATTTTAGATCTAATATATTTCATAATCTTAATTCTTAATTAAGTTTAGGATTCATGAACGAAATATGTAAATAAAATCCTAGGATTTTAGGATTTAGGGTTTTACAGAAAATAAGTTTTTGATTTTTGATTAAGGATGAATGCGTAGCACCCCTACACATCATCAGAACACCCCATCGAATGGGAGGAGAGGGCCTTTAAATTCTCCTTTGTTCTTATGACCAGATGACCAAGTGGAACATCTTAATCAGAAACATAATGAATCAACAAAACTAGTTAGATCTATATCATATATCACATATGAAAATTGATCTAACTTAAAAACATATTTTGCATATATCTCATATATCAAATCATGTATATTTTTAGATCTAAATTATCTCATAGATATTTAAAAAATAAAATTTAAATTTAATCATATCAAATTAAATTTATTCAAGATAACTTTATAGATCTATTCTACAACTAGTCTAAACATGCATTAATCATATCTCATATGAACAAAATTAAATAAATTTATTTTCTATTTTTTAGATCTAATTATCATATTTATATTATTAAAAAATAATAAATAAATAAATCTAAAAATTATAATTAATTAAATTAAGATTAAGATCATGTTAGACTATACATAGAATAATTCTATTCCTAGTCTAGTCATGCATCTCATACATCTTAGATCTAGATTATTTAATTTTTTCTAATTTTTAATTTTAGATCTAATCACATCTAATGTGACATCTAAAATTATATAATTATCAGATCAAAAATATATTAAAATCAAATCTAATTAATTATTAAATCTAGCTCTGGTACCAATTGAAGGTAGAAATCCTATTTTTTTGATGCTGGTTCGTTCAGATCTGATTGGACCAAGAGGGATATTTCAAAATTTTTTTTCTAAGAATCTAATCAAATTTGAGACTCTTCAAATTTAATCTTATTAATCTAATAAAAAAAATTAAATTAAATTAAATCTAATTTAATCATACCTTTGTTATGGATAATTCCATTACCCTATGTCATATCCCAATGTTTGCTTGAGGTTCTGGATGTAGCCACGCAAGCATCTGGCCTCTACCAGTATCCACTCGGATAGAATTTGGAGAACTTCTTCTTCTCAATCTATCCTCCAAAAATTAGATCTAGATCTGATCTTGAAGATCTTCAAAATAACTTTTGAAGATCAGTCGTTGTCTCTTGCAGCAGTGCTGCCTTCTTCCTTTCTTGTCGCCTTTCTCTTGCTTGGATCGCACCAAACCCAAGCCCAAAAACTCTTGGATATGGATAAAAGAGAGAGGACCTGAAGGTGGCATAGAGATGGAGGGAGAGAAACTTTTTGGTGTGGGCAAAGGATAGAAGCTCTTAATTCTAGGCACAGACAGGGTTTATATAGACCCTGTTGCACCATGCAGTGCCACATCATCCCAACCAATCATGGCCCTTTGTGCAATCAGATCTAAATCTGATTGATGAAATGATATCATCTGATCTAATCAGATTAGTGTCCCTCATAAACCTCCTTAGGTGGTGCCAAGACTGGTCAAATAGGACTCTTTGGAGCCACCTAATTTGGAATCATGAAGCAACCTGGAGTCCCATTTGTATGGGACTCCAGGCGTGATCCTCATGGGGCGCATGCCTCCCTAGGCATGCATCCCCTCTCTTTCTACTTTTTAGTAGGGGGACAAAGCCGCATGTTCTCTCCTATGGGTGTATGACACATGGGCAGATGTCTAAGTGTCAAAGGTCAATATTTGACTAAAGTCCAAAGAGAAGATTTAATAGGTGATGGAAAATGACAGGTGTTATCTCAAATTTATCTCATAAATTAAGACAACCCTTTTCTGACTTGGACAAGCTCCAGTCAGACCAAGTAAAGGTTTCTAATTAAGCCCAAACATATTTGGCTTAGTCAAGACAAGCTTTATTGATTGTTGAAGGAGAACATTAGGCTCAATCGTGTGCTAGCATGATTTCCTTGAACCTAATTGAATCTTATTCAAATCAATTGAACTGGGTTAGTCCAATTGATGATATCCAGATCCAAACTCTTGTCTATGTGACCTAGTTAGTTTTAGTTCTGTATGGTAATGAGATACGTCATAATCTCTATCATCGACATCATTGAAACATCTTTCGATGGATCAAAACTTTTTAATTCAGACAACTAGTATGATCGATTATCCAAATCATTCTAATTGCTTCCAAAATCCACCAGTGACACCTAGCAGCATATGGTGGCAACCCATTAGAACTGAAAATGAACCTCTTGGTGCAGTTACCTATGTGATTAAGTTCCTCTATCTTGAGCTCCGATCGGATTAGGGTTAAGGTGATCTCGTAGAACCCTAATATCCATCATATGAATTAATCATTCAATTCAAGTCTAATATGAAAACCCTAATGGAAACTCTTTCTATTATTTCACTCTACCATGGCCATGGGCTTAAGAACTCGATTCTCATGATCATCATAGGGCTACTCCTCTTCTACCGAGGTAGATAGATTCTCTATCGATGCAATCCAATTTCTATAATGAACATGCTATAGCCAATATATACCTCAGAATTTTGAATGACTAGAAGACCGAGTTTTGGTATAGTCAAACTATAATACCCTCAAGATGAACTATCGATGCCCTCAGGTCAAAAAACCAGACACACCACTATAGCTTCGAGCCAGTCATCGATGAGAAGGTAGACTTCTTGATTACTACTCGAGATGGTCATGCTCAGTGCCCTCATTCTCTAACAATTATCAATACTCTCGCTCTAGTGTCTCCACACCGTAGACTCAAGACTCATCTATCCTAAAGAAGCGATCGTACACCAACCTTCTAGATCAATCACCATCCTTATGATGATCCTATGGTCGGAAGCATTTTATGAGTTAATAATGAAAATTCATGTCTTGAATTTTCAACTCTTAAAAATATGAACTATCATTACCATTAACTCAAGGGATGTATCACAGACACTTTTAAATACACACTATGATAGAAAATAACCCATTTTATTATTTCTAGTTAAAATTATAATTTTGTCCTTAGAAGTGTATTACAAGTGTCAGCCAATTCTGGCTTCTTAGGCACACATATCTAACAAATTTGTGTTTCACAAAATACACATATCCATATCTTGATAACTCATCAGTAAAAGTGATGAAATTGGAATATCCTCCTCTGGCTTGAGTTATCATTGGCCCACATACATCTGAATGTGCTAATGTCAATAACTCTTTTGCCCTTTTTCCATGTCTAGAAAATGTAGATTTGGTCATTTTTTCTATGAAGCAAGATTCACAAGTCCCATATGATTCAAAATCATAGGGTTCATAGAATTTCTCTTTGTATAACTTGTTTATTCTTGACTCACTAATATGACTAAGATGGCAATGCCAGAGAAATGACATATTAATATTTTCTCTCTTCCTTTTCATATTTCTACCAATATGAAGTATATTTTGATTAAGTGATAAAATCAAAAGACCATTATTAAAATGCCCACTACAAAGAAATTCAGTTGCACGAAAAAGTGAGCAACATGTGCTCATAAATTTTATTTGATAACCATCCTTTATCAAAAAAGGTACAGATATAATATTTTTAATTACATTGGGTATATAATAATATTCTTCTAATTTGAGAGTTCTTCCAGTCAGTGATCTAGTAGGTAAGTTCCTACAGCTTCTATAGAGATAGATTCTCTATTGGCACTAAAAAGCTTAAACTCGTCTTTATTCAGCCCTCTTTTCTCTGTAGAGCCTACAAAGTATTGCAGATATGAGAACCACATGCGGTGTCCAATACGCATGAATTATTGGCTAAAGAAATTAATGAAAATGATGTATGTGTCATATATATACCCTTTTGTGCTGCATTTTCTTTTATCTTTGCAAGATAACTCTGGCAATTCTTCTTCCAATGTCCCATCTTATCATAGTGATAACCAGTCATGTCTACAGGGATATTCTTTGCCTTCTTTTTGAAGGTTCTTCTTTTAGGGTTCAACTTATTTTTCTTTGTTGAACCCTTCCTGCCAGTCTTCTTCTTATCCACCAACAAAAGTGGACCTTTCTCTTCCTTGATATGAGTTTCTGCTACTTTCAACATTTTAGTAGCTCTAGCAAGGTAGTATTCAGTTTGTTCATATGATAGTTGATCACAAACTGGAAGAAGTCTGGGAGAGACTGGAGTATGAGATCCTGACTAAGCTCTCCATCCATGGTGAAACCTAATTTGCCCAATCTAGTGATCAAGTCAATGAGTTTCAATACATGGTTATGAACTTGAGTTCCCTCAGTCATCCATGCTCTGAAAAATAGCTTAGATAATTCATATCTTGTAATTCAACTCTGTTCTCTATATAGCTATTTTAGATTGAGCAATATGGAAGAAGCATCCATACTTTCATGTTGCCTTTGTAATTGATTATATATGGAGGCCAAAATGATACATTTAATAGTCATACTATCATTTTTCCATGTCTTGTATATGAACTTCTCCTCCTCTGAAGCATCTTCTTCGATCAGACTTGGGTCAGGGGTGTCCAAAATGTATGATAGTTTCTCTTGCACAAGCACTATGCATAAGTTCCTCAACCAGTTCACATAATTTGGACCAGTTAATTTATTTATATTAAGAATGCATCACAATGAGAGTGAAGAAGCCATTTATGTAGATATTTTAATCTACATGAAATAAGAATAGTAATATAAGCAGACCACTCATGATGACATTGTTAGAATTTGACACCTCGAATTCGACCCATAATGAGGTCTAGGATGACGTATGGAGTCCAACGAGCCTAAGAATAGTCCAAACGGAGTCTAGATGGAGAAGATACCCTCAAAAGAGAATTAGTATCAGTAATAGTTGGGCCAGCTCGAGCACACAGCCAAGCCGACACGGTTCAAGATCGAGCCAGCATGAACCACAATCAAGCCGACTATCTCAGACAGACAGAAATAGGAGCTCGGGTAAGATGCAGCCGAGCTAGCTTGGCTCTTGAGCGAGCCAGCTCGATGGATGCGAACAAAACTATTTGGAGTTTTATGTTTAGACTCGAATTATGATTAATCCAAGTGATCTACAAGAGTTGCATGTGGACCATAGGATCTAGCGGCTATAGAGGATTGCGATCATGATCTAAAGATTGAAAAACATTCAAGACTCCATCAAAAATATGTTCAACTCATATTAGGAGAACGACCTCTATTAGGACTCCTAAGAACTATTGAGAGGAGGATTCTCATCCTATTTAAAGGCTTGAGGTGCTGTGGAGTAGAGGTGTGGCAAAAGTAGCATGTGTGGCATGAAAGGCATGTAGAGAGGCTCAGGCAGTCACCAAGAAGAGCTTGGTAGAGTGTCGAGTACATGTAGCCCATGAGAGAGAGAAGCAAGAGGTGCATAGCATCCGGTGTGGAGGCTATGAGGGCAGAGCATCTTGTAGCTTTTGAGGATCTCTTTAGGATTTTGAGAGAGCTTTTGTGAGGATAGCTTCTAGTTAAGAGAGATTTATGTATGGTGAGTTGAGATTGGGTTTCTCCTCTTGTACTTGATTTTCTCTTTCATAGTGAAGCTTTGCATGTCCCGTGGAGGTGAGCCCTTAGACTGATCTACGAACTTGATTACTTTTATTATTTTTTTATTTTCTTCTTTCTTCCTGCCATAATATCTTGGTACTAGATCCTTAATAGATTGGTATCAGAGTGAATTAATATCATAATAATTAGTATCAGAGCCCAGGCGATATCGGAGCATAGATTGTAATAGTGGTGATAAAGATTGAAGAATATGGAGAAGATGAGCACAATCAAGGTGGAGATCAATAGGTTTGATGGGAAGCATAATTTCTTCTTATGGCAAGCATGGGTAAAAGATGTCCTCATCCAACTTGGATTGTTCGATGCTCTCTTATATGAGGAGATGCCAACCATCATAGAGGTGAAGGATTGGAAGTGGATTCAGATGCAGGCGGTGAGCACGATCCACTTATATTTAGCAGATAGTGTCATGATCCATGTACTTGGCGAGACTTTCTTGACGGTGCTATGGTTGAAGCTCGAGGAGTTGTACATGGCAAAGTCACTCACAAACATGCTACTCCTTTAGAGATAGTTCTATCAACTGTGGATGGATGAAGGCTAGAGTATGCGGAAGCATCTATCCAACTTTCAAAAGATCCTGACCGACCTCCTCAGATTGGCGAAAAAGTTGAGGAGAAGACCAGGCCGTTGGTCTTACTAGCATTACTTTCTCCTTCGTATGACTCCTTGGTGACTGCTCTTCTTTTGAAAAAAAGCACTATCAAGATGGATGAGGTCACTGTATCAATACTCCAGAATGAGGTTCTCAGAAGGGAGAACCCAGCTTCGAGCTCAGATAGTGGTAGCTCAGCTTTGATGATTTCTGAAGGAGCAGGAGGTAGTAGATGGAACGGTAGAGGATCACGAGGAGGATGAACCAGGTCCAAGATGAGGGACCAAAGCAAGATCAGATGCTACAGGTACGATGAGTTGTGGCATCAAGTCAAGGATTGCTCATAACTCAAGGATCGGACAAGGGCTACTACAACAACGGCTAGAAGTGAGTTAGAGGATGATGTCCTGAAGATATCTAATGAGGTATCTACTTCTTTCTAGTAGTGGATTTTAGATACTACATCCACATACCATATTTGTTATAGAGAGGAGCAATTTGACTTTCCAAAGAGCGTTGAGGGCATTGCTTATCTAACGGATGGATCGAGCTGTGCGATCATAGGTATCGAGATGGTCAGTTGGAAGATACATGATGGTGCAGTGAGGAGATTGAGGGAGGTCCCATACATACCTAATTTCTTGCGGAATCTTATCTCACTAAGCAAACTGAATTCAGACGACTATAGGTGGATAGCTGGTGATAGAATCTTGATGGTCATACATGGTGATAGGATAATATTGGAGGAAAAGAAGAAGATAAGAAAATATTACTATCTGATAGAAAGCCTAGTGCAAGGTGGAGCTTCAGGAGATAGAGGAAGCCCAGTGTTAGATGGAGCTCCGGGTGGATCGGACACGAGATGAGAGACTCGAGAGGACGAAAGGCGACATGGTAGAGTGAAGTTCCTATTATCGTAGGAGACTTCCTCGAGTAGATCTTTGGTCAGAGTGGAAATAGCCATTGATGAAGGTGGGATCGAGCAGCTTGGCTCAATTCCCACGTTTGCCCATCCATGATCAATAGGCGTGCCCTAGGGCATGAGGACGAGATGGATCACAAGCTCTCAAAGTTAGATGAAGGCCCAATGTTGAGTCAAAATGGAGATTGTTAGGATTTGACATCTCAAATTCAACCCATAGCGAGGTCCAGGATGACAAATGGAGTCGAACGAGTCTAAAAATAGTCCAAACAGAGTCCAGATGGAGAAGATACACTCAAAAGAGAATCAATATCATTAGTAGCCAAGCCAACTCGTGCATGCAGCTAAGCCAACATGGTTCGAGATCGAGCCAGCTCGAACCACAACTGAGTTGGCTATCTTAGGTAGATAGAAATAGGAGCTTGAGTGAGATGCAGTCGAGTTGGCTTCACTCCTGAAAGTGCCAGCTTGACGTGTGCGAACAGAACTATTCAGGGCTTTTTGTTTGGACTCGGATTGTGATTAATCCAAGGGATCTATGGGAGTTGCACATGGACCATAGGATCCAGCAGCCATGGAGGGTTGCCGTCATGATCTGAAGGTTGAAAAACATCCAAGACTCCATTAAGAACATGTTCAACTCAGATTAGAAGAACGAGCCCTGTTAGGACTTCTGAGAACTATTGAAAGGAAGATTCTCATCCTATTCAAAGGCCTGAGGTGTTGTGGAGTAGAGGTGTGGTGAAAGTGGCATGTGTGGCATGAAAGGCATATAGAGAGGCTCAAGCAGACACCAAAAGAAGCTTGGTAAAGCATCGAGTACATGCAGCCCATGAGAGAGAGAAGCAAGAGTTGCATAGTGAAGGAAAATCCTGATTTTTCGGATCAGGTTCGTTTAAATCTGATCAGATCAAGAGATATATTTCAAAAAATTTTTTCTTTGATCTAAACTAGATCTGAGATATATTAGATCTAATTCTTATTATTCTAATAATAAAAATGAAATATAGATAAATTAAATCAAATTTAATTTACCTTGATGTAGGGTAATCCTATTACCCGTTGATGATCCTACAAGCAGCGGAAGGTTCTGGATCTAGCCATGCAAGTGCCTGGCCTCTACCGGTATCCACTCAGGTTGGATCTGAAGATTCTCTTCTTCTCTATCATGTCTCCAAAAATTAGATCTAAATCTGATTTAAAGGATCTTCAAAATACCTTTCAAAGATCAGCAGTTGTCCTTTGCAGCAGTGCAGCCTTCTAGCTTTCTATTGCCTTTCTCTCGTCTGGATTGCACCAACTAAGATCCCAAACTATTTTGGGCATGGAGAGGAGAGGGAGAAGATGGTTTTGGCATGGAGGAGGAGGAGAGAGGCAGCCTTGGGACATGGAGAATTATATTGCTCTTTGAGTTGGGCGCAGGGTCTTATTTATAGACTATGTGTGATCCAACTCCTCTTCTTCCCAACCAATCACAACCCTTTATAAAATCAGATCTAAATCTAATTGGTGAAAATAGAGTCCCTTGGATTCCTCCTTAGATGGTGCCTAAGACCAATCAAACTTGGTTCTTAGGAGAAGTCTAATCAGAATCCAAAAAGAAGATGGAGTCCCTATCCAACAGGGACACTAGGTGCCTCCGACTTGGGCACACGCCACCCTTGACGTGTGCCCTCCTCCTTGCCAGGTTCTGGTAGGGGCACAAGCCCGCACCAGCTCTCCAATAGGTGCATGACATGTGGACAGAAGTTAAAGTGTCAATGGACAACCTTTGACCAGTCAATGATCAACTTTTGACCAAAGTCAAAGGATGAGAAATGGTAGGTGACCAAAATGGCAGGTATTGTCTTACAAAATAAGACAACCCTTTTCTAACCTGGACAAGCTCCAGTCAGACCAAGTGGAGGCCTCTGATCGAGCACAAACTACTTTGGCTCAGTCAGGACAACTATTTATGATAGTAAAAGAAGAACGTTAGGTTCAATCGAGTGCTAGCAGAATTTTCTTGAACCTAATTGAATCTCATTCAGATCAATTGAATTGGATCAGTTCAATTGATGATCACCAGATTCAAACCCTTGTTTGTGTGACCCAATTAGGTATAGTTCTGTATGGTAATGGGATATATCATGATCTCTATCACCGACATCATTGAAACTCCTTTCGATGGATTAGAACTTTTCTAATTCGAACAGCTAGAATGATCGATCATCTAAATCATTCTAATTGCTCCAAAAATCCACCAATGATACCTAGCAGTATATGGTGGCAACCCATCAGAGTTGAATGCAAACCTCTTGGTATAGCTATGTGTGTGATTAAGTTCTTCTATCTTGAGCCCCGATCAGATTAGGGTTTAGGTGAACTTGTCAAACCTTAGCTTCTGTCATATGATGTAATCATTCGATTCAAGTTCGATGTGAAAACCTAAATAAAAATTCTTTCTATTATTTCACTCTGCCATGGCCATGGGCTTCTGGACTTGATTCTCATGATCATCATAGGGTTGCTCTTCTACCACCGAGGTAGATAGATTCCATCTTGATTCAATCCAGTTCCTACAATGAACATGCTATAGCCAACATATACCTCAAGGTTTCGGATGGCTAGGAGACCGAGTTATGGTGTAGTCAAACTATAACACCCTCAAAGTTAACTGTCGATGCATCTTAGGTCAAAGAACCAACACACCGCTGCAGCATCGAGTCAGTCATTCACGAGAATATAGACTTCCTAATGACTACTCGAAGTGGTCACACTCAGTGCCCTCATTCTCTAATGAGTATCTGTACTCTCGCTCCGATGTCTCTACACCGTAGACTCAAGACTCATCAACTAAAGAGAAGCGATTGTACACCAACCTTCCAGATCAATCACCATCCTCGTGATGATCCTATGGTCGGAAGCATTTTATGAGTTAATAATGATTATTCATATCTTAAATTTTCAACTCTTGAAAATATGAATTATCATTACCATTAACTCAAAGGATGTATCACAGATACTAAATACACATATGTGATAGAAAATAACCCATTATATTGATTATAGTCGAAATTATAATTTTGCCCCTAGAAGTGTATTACAAGTGTCAGCCAATTCTGACTTCTAGGGCACATATATCTAACAATCTTCCACTTATCCTAAAGTCAATTGGCTATAAGTCTAAGTCCCATCTTCTCAAGATGGGCTTCGATCTTCTGCTGGCCCAATGGCTTTGTAAGCTGGTCTGCCATATTGTTTGTGGAGTCGAATCTCTTGACCTCGACATAACTCTTCTCGACGTAATCGCGAATGAGGTGGCATCGCCGCTCAATGTTCTTGGATTTTTGGTGAGACCTCGGCTCCTTAGCAAGGGCTATGGCGCCATTGTTGTCACAATAAAGGGGAATGGCATCTGATGGCATTACTTCGATTTTTGCAGCAAACTTCTTGTACTAGAATGCTTCTTTTGCAGCCTCTGATGCAGCGATATATTCTACTTCCATGGTGGAATCTACTATCATGATTTGCTTAGAACTCTTCCAGCTGACAGCACCACCATTGCACACAAATAGACTCCCAGATGTCGACTTTCGATCACCTACATCGGACATGAAATCCTAGTCTATGTATCCCTGGACTTGGAGTTCTCAATCACCAAAGACCAACATCATATCCTTAGTTCTTCTCAAGTACTTAAGGATACATTTCACAAAAGTCTAGTGTTCTTCACGTGGATTTGACTGATATCTGCTTGTGACACTCACAGCATGGGCTATATCAGGTCGTGTACATAGCATGGCATACATGAGGCTCCCTATTGCAGAAGCATAAGGGATCTTGCTCATGCATTTTATTTCCTCAGGTGTGCTAGGGCACATCTTCTTGGAAAGATGAATACCATGTCTGAAGGGTATTAATCTCCTCTTAGAGTTTTCCATACTAAACCTCTTTAGTACTTCCTTTATGTACATCTTCTGTGAAAGTCCTAGCATCCTATTCGGTCTATCCCTATAGACCTTAATTCTTAGAATAAAGGATGCTTCACCTAAGTCTTTCATGGAGAATTTCTTGGATAACCATATTTTGACTATCCTCAACATGAGAATATCGTTTCCAATAAGGAGGATATCATCCATGTACAATATGAGGAAGACAATAGTGCTCCCACTGACCATTTTGAAGACACACGATTCCTCTTCATTTTTTATGAAACCAAACTTTTTGATCACATCATTGAAACGAGTGTTCCAGCTCCGAGATGCTTGCTTAAGTTCATATATGGACCTTTGCAGCTTGCAAACCTTGTGATATCAGTATCACTGGATGTGAAACCTAGCGGCTGTTCCATATAGATATCTTCTTCAAAATATCTATTCAAGAACGCCGTTTTCAAGTCCATTTGCCATATTTCATAATCAAAATAGACTGCAACGGCAAGCAATATGAAGATGAATTTTAGCATAGCCACTGGGGAAAAGGTATCCAATAGACAATGTCTTCACATTGACTATAACCTTTAGCCACTAGTCTAGTCTTGAATGTCTCCACATTCCCATCTGCATCAATCTTTCTCTTAAAGATCCATTTACACCCAATAGGTACTATACCTTCTGGTGGATCTACCAAGGTCCAGATTTGGTTCGAGTGAATCGAGTCAATTTCTGACTGCATTGCCTTTAGCCATTTCTCGGAGTCGATATCTGATATCGTCTTGTTGTAGGTCTTGGGATCATCACCATGAGCACCATTGCCTACGAGTAACATTTCCTCTACTTCCTCTAAAATAATACCTAAGTATCTTTCAGGAGGATGGAAAACTCTTTCCGATCTACGAGGTGGAGGAGGTAGTGTTCTTATTGGCTCAACCTGATTTGGTTCCAATTGGTCCTTAGCTCCTTGTACTTGTGAGACTTTCTCATCAAGCTTAATCTGCTTTCCAATACCGCTATCTTGAATAAACTATTTTTCAAGAAAGATGGCATGTCGACTCACAATCACATTGTGGTCTTCTGGGATGTAGAAATAGTATCCTAATGACTCTTTAGGATATCCTATGAAGCGAGCTCTAAAGGACCTAAGCTCTAAAGAAACCATAAGGTTAGACTCAATAACGAGCATACCTTCAGAAAGACCTTCCATTTTATTCTTCAGGGTGGCCAGGTAAGTAGGGTAGTTCCGCTTCTAGTAGCCATCGTTGTTGCAATGGAAACACTTTTCTTTGACATCGGCCTTCTTCTTCGGTTCTGCCTTCTTCTTCTTTCCTCCTTCCATCTTCTGCCTTTTTGCAGACTTCTTTTTCTTTTCAGAAGACTTTCTTTTGGAAGAAGTCCATTCCATAGCAAGAATTGAGCCTTTAAAACCTTTCATAGAAAGCTCAGCGGTGACCAGCATGTTCATTAATTCGGCCAAGAAATTTTAAAGTTTATGCATGTGGTAATTCATGATGAATTGCCCATATGCATCAGTCAAGGATTGCAGAATAACATCGTTCTGCATATCCAAGTCTAACTTCACACTGAGCTTCTCAAGCTCTTCCAAGTCCTTGATCATCATCAGACAGTGATCTTGGACTGACTGTCTATCGCACATCTTAGCCTTAAAAAGTCATTTCGTGACTTGATACTTAGCTGCGCGACTCTGTTCACCAAACATCTCCTGCAAGTGAGCCAACATTTGGCGAGCAGTCCCGATATCTTCATGTTGGCACTGGAGCTCATCAGACATCAAGCACAATATGTAATATCTGGCCTTATTATCTTCGTCTATCCATTTTTCCAGAGATGCTCTCCATTCAGTGGATGGATGGGCTGGTAAGGTGAAGGGTCCTAGTCCAATACATGGGTTAACTTCTCGGAACCCAAAATGATTTTATCATTCCTGAATCTTTATAATTTGGTCCAGTCAGTCTATGTGTGTCCAGGATATGTGCTAATGGGTTGGACACAGATATTTTCCTATAGAGAGTCAAAGATTTAAGTTTGATACTGTAATTATGACTTAACCAATTTGTTTAGGAATTTTATTTTTAAATAAATTAGCTTCCACTATTTTCTCGGATCCCTACATTCCCTCTGTAGAGATGCGAAAATCTCCATGATTAATGATTTCTAGTGGGTGGTGCGGTCTCACCAACTGACTCATCACCTCACCTAACAGTAATTGGTGATGGGTTAGCCAATGAGTGAACAACTCTTGTTCAATGATTCTCTAATCATGGTGCACCCAAACTTGGTCTCTAATTCATGAATCTCATCGTATCTGGAATATTGATCCACTCCTTAGTTAAGTCAGACCAACCATTTGCATAGAATGGATTCCTAATTGAGTCTCTCACCGTATCCAAAATATTGAGCCCAACTCATCCTCCAGCCCATATCATCCAATGCCTAATAGACATGGTTGCATCTTCCCGGTGTAACTGAGCCACTATATCCAGCCGAGAACAATCAACCCTGGGAAGGGCTCGCACATCTACAATGGTGGAAGACCTCAGACTTAATCTTTTCTTAGGGTGAATTGATTTAGGTCTCATTAAACTAGACTTGACATAGTTATAACAATTATGACTAACCTAGTGGCATGGGTTAGCTCGGATCATTGACCATCTCAAATTAGAACTGAGTCGACTGATATGGCTAGGTAAGTGAGACCAGTGGAAGGGATATTTCATTAACCCATACAACAACGCATTTAGGTCGAGTAGCTCCCAATTAAAAATTAGTCGGTCGTATCTACCAAACATACCTTAGACACCAAATTATTGAGCCAGAACCAATTGGGTTAGCCTACAATCTAGACTCTAACCTCTGAGCTTAATTAGGTCTTGCTTGATCGTGACTCAATCTTCACCCAGACTTAATCCTATTAGATAGGTCAATTTAAGCATTGTTGATCCCATCTAACCAACTCTTGATTCGATTTGATCAACCGCTTAGACCTAATTGAGCTATGCAAGCCTAAACCCAGTATTATGAATATGTCTTAGATCTAAAATTCTTAATTTTAGACCTAATTAATATTTCATAATCTTAATTCCTAATTAAGTAGGGTTCATAAATAAAATAAGCACAATAAATTCTAGGGTTTCAGGATCTAGGGTTTTGGAGAAAGTAAGTTTTGGATTTTTGATTAAGGACGAATGCGCAGCACCACTACACGTCATAAGAACACCCCATCAGACGAAAGGAGAAGGCCTTTAAATCCTTCTTCATTCTTATGACCGGACGGCCAAGAGGAATGCCTTAAATAGGAACATGTAATACTACAAAATAGTTTTAGATCTAAATCATATATCTCATATATAAATTAGATCTAATCATGGCATATTTTGCATACATCTCATGTATCAAATCATGCATATTTTCAGATCTAAATTAACTCACAATAATCTAAAAAATTAGATTTAAATTGATCTTATCTAAATAAACTCTAATCTTGACAACTATGTGAAACTATTCTACAACTAGTCTAGACATGCATCAATCATATCTCATATAATATTTAAAATTAAATAATTTTTATTTGCTATTTTTTAGATGTTATTATAATAATTATAATATCAAAAAATTATAAATAAATAGATCTAAAATATAATTTAATCAAATTAAATTGAAAACATGCAAGACTATTATATAGAACTATTCTATTTTAGAACTAGTCATGCATATTTTCTAATCTTAGATCCAAATCATTTAATTTTAATTTTTTCTAATTTCAGATCTGATCACATCTCATGTGACATTTAAAATCATATATTTTCTAATTAGAATAGATTTAAAATTAGATCTAAACACTTTAGAACCTTGGCTCTGATACCAGTTGAAGGAAAATCTTGATTTCCCGGAACAGGTTCATTCAGATCTGATTAGATCAAGAGATATATTTTAAAAAAAAAATTCTTTGATCCAAATTAGATCTGAGATATATCAAATCTAATTTTTATTATTCTAATAATAAAAATTAAATATAGATAAATTAAATTAAATTAAATTTATCTTGATGTAGTGTAATCCTATTACCCATTGATGATCCTATAAGCAGCGGAAGGTTCTGGATCTAGCTATCCAAGTGCCTGGCCTGTATCGGTATCCACTCCAGCTGGATCTAGAGATCCACTTCTTCTCTATCATGTCTCCAAAAATAAGATCTGAATCTAATTTGGAGGATCTTCAAAATACCTTTCGAAGATCAGCAGTTGTCCTTTACAGCAGCACAGCCTTCTAGCTTTCTATCGTCTTTGTCTCATCTGGATTGCACCAACTAAGATCCCAAATTATTTTGGGCATGGAGAGGAGAGGGAGAAGATGGTCTTGGCATGGAGGAGGAGGAGAGAGGTAGCTTTGGGGTGTGGAGAATTGTATTGCTCTTTGAGTTGGGCACAGGGTCTTATTTATAGATTATGCATGATCCAACTCCTCTTCTTCCCAACCAATCACAATCCTTTGTGAAATCAGATCTAAATCTGATTGGTGGGAATAGAGTCCTTTGGATTTCTCCTTAGATGGCGCCTAAGACCAGTCAAACTTGGTTCTTAGGAGAAGTCTAATTAGAATATAAAATAGAGATGGAGTCCCTGTCCAACAGGGACTCCTGGGCACCTCCAACTTGGGCACACGCCAAGGGTGGCATGCGCCCTCCTCCTTGCCAGGTTTTAGTAGGAGGACAAGCCCCCACCAGCTCTCCAATAGGTGCATGATATGTGGACAGAAGTCAAAGTGTCAATGGTCAACATTTGATCAGTCAAAGGTCAACTTTTGACTAAAGTCAAAGGATGAGAAATGGTAGGTGACCAAAAATGGCACGTATTATCTTACAAAATAAGACAACCCTTTTCTGACCTCAACAAGCTCCAGTCAGACCAAGTGAAAGTCTCTGATCGAGCACAAACTCCTTTGGCTCAGTCAGGACAACTATTTATGATAGTAAAAGAAGAACGTTAGGTTTAATTGAGTGCTAGCACGATTTTCTTGAATCTAATTGAATCTCATTCAAATCAATTGAACTAGATCAGTTCAATTAATGATCACCAGATTCAAACCCTTATTTGTGTGACCCAATTAGGTTTAGTTTTGTATGATAATGGGATATGTCATGATCTCTATCACCGACATCATTGAAACTCCTTTCGATGGATCAGAACTTTTCTGATTCGAATAGCTAGAAGGATCGATCATCTAAATCATTCTAATTGCTCCCAAAATCCATCAGTGACACCTAGCAGCATATGGTGGCAATCCATCAGAGCTGAATGTGAACCTCTTGGTATAGCTACCTGTGTGATTAAGTTCTTCTATCTTGAGCCCCAATCAGATTAGGGTTTAGGTGAACTCATCAAACCCTAGTTTCTGTCATATGATGTAATCATTCGATTCAAGTCCAATGTGAGAACCTAACTAGAAACTCTTTCTATTATTTCACTCTGCCATGGCCATGGGCTTCTGAACTTGATTCTCATGATCATCATAGGGCTGCTCCTCTACCACCGAGTTAGATAGATTCAATCTTGATGCAATTCAGTTCCTACAATGAACATGATATAGCCAGCATACACCTCAAGATTGTGGATGGCTAGGAGATCAAGTTATGGTGTAGTCAAACTATAACACCCGCAAGGTGAACTATCGATGCACCTTAGATCAAAGAACCAGACACACCATTGCAGCATCGAGTCAGTCATTGACGAGAAGGTAGACTTCCTAATAACTACTCGAGGTGGTCATGCTCAGTGCCCTCGTTCTCTAACGAGTAGCTATACTCTCACTCTGGTATCTCCACACCATAGACTCAAGACACATCTACTAAAGAGTAGCAATTGTACACCAACCTTCTGGATCAATCACCATCCTCGTGATGATCCTATGGTCGAGAGCATTTTATGAGTTAATAATGATTATTCATGTCTTAAATTTTCAACTCTTGAAAATATGAATTATCATTACCATTAACTCAAAGGATGTATCACAGACACTAAATACATATATGTGATAGAAAATAACCCATTTTATTGATTACAGTCAAAATTATAATTTTGCCCTTAGAAGTGTATTACAAGTGTCAGCCAATTCTAGCTTCTAGGGCACATATATCTAACGCATAGCATCCGATGTGGAGGCTATGAGGATAGAGCATCTTGTAGCTTCTGAGGGTCTTCTTGGAATTTTGAGAGAGCTTTTGTAAGGATAGCTTCTAGTTGAGAGAGATTTATGTACGGTGAGTTGAGAGTGGGTTTTCTCCTCTTGTACCTAATTTTTTCTTTCATAGTGAAGCTTTGCATGCCCCACGGAGGTGAGCCTTTAGGCTAATCCACATACTTAATTATTTTTATTATTTTTTTATTTTTTTCTTTCTTTCTGTCATAATATCTTGCTACTAGATCCTCAATAGATTGGTATCAGAGTGAGTTGATGTTACAATAATTGGTATCAGAGCCCAGGCAGTGCCGAAGCGCAGCTTGTAGCATTGGTGATAGAGATCGAAGAATATGGAGAAGACAAGCGCAATCATGGTGGAGATTAATAGATTTGATGGGAAGAGCAATTTCTTCTTATGGAAAGCAAGGGTAAAGGATGTTCTTATTAGATATGTGTGCCTTAGAAGTCAGATTGGCTGATACTTGTAATACACTTCTAAGAGCAAAATTATAATTTTAATTATAAATAATAAAATAGGTTATTTTCTATTATAGTGTATATTTTGAAAGTGTCTGTGATACATCCTTTGAGTTATTGGTAATAATAGTTCACATTTTCAAGAGTTGAAAATTTAAGACATGAATTTTCATTATTAACTCATAAAAAGCTCCCGACCGTAGGATCATCATAAGGATGATGATTGATCCAAAAGATTGGTGTACGATCGCTTCTTTAGGATAGATGAGTCTTAAGTCTATGATGTAGAGACACCAAAGCAAGAGTATAGGTACTCGTTACAGAATGAGGGCACTGAGCGTGACCACCTCGAGTAGTCATGAGGAAGTCTACCTTCTCGTCGATGACTAACTCGAAGCTACAGTGGTGTGTCTGGTTCTTTGACCTAAGGTGCATCGATAGTTCACCTTGAGAATATTATAGTTTGACTATACCATAACTCGGTCTTCTAGCCATTCAGAATCTTGAGGTATATGTTGGCTATAGCATATTCATTGTAGAAATTGGATTACCCTAATAGAAGATCTATCTACCTTGGTAGATGAGGAGAAGCCCTATGATGATCATGAGAATAAAGTCCATAAGCTCATGACCATGGTAGAGTGAAATAATAGAAAGAGTTTCTATTAGGATTTTCACATTGGACTTGAATCGAATGATTAATTCATATGATGGAAATTAGGGTTTGACGAGATCACCTTAACCATAACCTGGTCGGGGCTGAATATAGAGGAACTTAATCACACAAGTAACTATACCAAGAGGTTCACTTTCAGTTCTGATGGGTTGCCACCATATGCTGCTAGGTGTCACTGGTTGATTTTTGGAGCAATTAGAATGATTTGGATGATCAATCATACTAGTTGTCTGAATCAGAAAAGTTCTGATCCATCGAAAAGTTTTTTGATGATGTCAATGATAGAGATCATGACATATCCCATTACCATATGAAACTAAACCTAACTAGATCACACAAATAAGAGTTTGGATCTAGATGTCATCAATTGGACAAATCTAGTTCAATTGATTTGAATAAGATTCAATTAGATTCAAAAAAATCATGCTAGCACACGATTGAGCCTAATGTTCTTCTTTAACAATCATTAAAGCTTATCTCGACTGAGCCAAATGTGTTTGGGCTCACTCAGAAATCTTTATTTGGTCTGACTGGAGCTTGTTCAAGTCAGAAAAGGGTTGTCTTAATTTATGAGATAAATTTAAAATAACACTTGCCATTTTCGATCACCTGCTAAATCTTATTTTCGGACATTGGTCAAATATTGACCCTGGATACTTAGACATCTGCCCATGTGTCATGCACCCATATGATAGTACTTGAGGACTTGTCCCCCTACTAAAATGCAGACATGAAGAGGGTGCATGCCTAGTGAGGCATGCCCCTCATGAGGATAAAGATGGAGTTCCATACAGATGGGACTCCAGGGTTGCTTCAGGCGATTAAACTTTATGGTGCCAAGAAGTCTTGTTTGACCCAGTCTTGGCACCATCTTAGGAGGGTTTTGAGGGTCTCTCATCTGATTGGATCAGATGATGTCATCTCATTAATTAAATTTAGATCTGATTGCACAAAGGGTCATGATTGGCCAGGATGATGTGGCACTGCATGGTCCAGTAGGATCTATATAAACCCTGTCTGCACCTAGATTTTAATGCTTCTACCTTTAGCACATGCCAAAAATTTTCTCTCCCTCCTTCTCCATGCCACCCTCTGGTCTGCTCTCTCCTCTCCACATCTTAGGGATTTTGGGCATGAATAAGGTACAATCTAAGCAAGTGAAAGATGCCAAGAAAGGAAGAAGGCAGCACTGCTGCAAGGGATAATGGTTGTTCTTCAAAAGGAGTTTTAAATACCATCAAGATTAGATCTAGATCTAATTTTTGAAAGATTGATTGACAAGAAAAAGATCTTTAGATCCAATTTGAGTGGATACCAGTAGAGGCCAGGCGCTTGTGTGACTACATCCAGAACCTCAGGCAAACATCAGGATCATCATAGGATAATTGGATTACCCAAAATAAAGATATAATTAAATTATATTTAATTTTATTTTTTGTTTTATTTTTATTATTAGATTAATAAGATCAAATCTAAGGAGTCTTAGATCTAATTAGTGTTAGATATATGTGCCCTAAAAGTTAGAATTGGCTGACACTTATAATACACTTCTAGGGGTAAAATTATAATTTTGACTATTATCAACATATGTGTATTTAATGTCTGTGATACATCCTTTGAGTTAATAGTAATGATAATTTACATTTTTAAGAGTTGAAAATTTAAGACATGAATAATCATTATTAACTCATAAAATGCTCCCGACCATAGGATCATCACGAGGATGATGATTGATCCGGAAGATTGGTATACAATCGCTTTCTCTTTAAATAGATAGTCCTTGAGTCTACGGTGAGGAAGAACACGAAGCGAGAGTATAGTCTGCGTATGAGAACAAGGGCACTGAGCGTGTCCACCTCGAGTAGTTCATTAGAGACTACCTCTACATGCATATGACGACTCGATGCCTTCAGTGTGGTCTCTGGTCTTTGACCTGAATTGCATCGACAGTTCACGCTTGAGGTGTTAATCGTTGACTACACATAACTGATCTCCTAGCAATGTCGAAACCTGAGGTGTATGTTGGCTATAGCATGTTCATGTGGCGAACTGGATTTCATCAAGAATTGGAATCTATAATACCTTCGCTGGTAGAGAGCACCCCATGATATCATTGAGAATCAACGTCTAGAGGCCCATGGCCATGGCAGTGTGAATATATAATAGAAAAGTTTTCTATTTAGGTTTTACATCGGACTTGCAATCGAATGATTACATCATAGAAGACAAAGACTAGGTTTTGACTAGATCAACCTAAACCCTCAAGTCTGATCGACGGCTCAGATAGAAGAACAAATCAACCAGGTGCTATACCAGGAGGTTCGCATCAGCTCTGATGGGTTTCCACCCATATACTACCAGGAGTCACTGGTGGATTTGGGAAGTCAAATTAGAATGACTTAAGATGATCGATCATTCTAGCTGTTCGAATTAGAAATTTTCTGATCCATCGAAAGATAGTTTCGATATGTCGATGATATAGAGATCATGACATATCCATTACCATACAGAACTAAACCTAACTGGGTCATACAAACAAGGTTGTTGAATCTGATGATCATCATGAACTAATCCAGTTCAATTCTGATATTGAGAATTCAATTAGGTTCAAAAAATTGTGCCAGACTTGAAAGAACCTAACATTCTTCTTTTACTATCATAAATAGTTGTCCTGACTGAGCCAAAGGAGTTTGTGCTCAATCAGAGGCCTTCACCTGATCTGACTTGTGTCTGTCCAAGTCAGAAAAGGGTTGTCTTATTTTGTAAGATATACCTGCCATTTTTGGTCAACCTTCCATTTCTCGTCCTTTGACTTGGTCAAAAGTTGATCTTTGACTGGTCAAATATTTATCATTGACACTTTGACTTTTGTCCACATGTCATGCACCTATTGGAGAGCTGGTGGGGGCTTGTCCCCCTGTCAGAACCTAGCAAGGAGGAGGGCGCGCACCCACCCTTGCATATGCCAAGATGAGGCAACCCAGGAGTCCCTGTTGATAGGGACTCCATCTTTTTGAATTTTGATTAACTTTTTCTAAGAACCAAGTTTGATTGGTCTTAAGCACCATCTAGAGGACCAAGAGAGTCTATTCCCTAATCAGATTTATATGATTTCACAAAGGTTTGTGACTGGTTGGGAAGAAGAGGATTTGGATTCATGCATAGTCTATAAATAAGAATCCTGCGCCAACTCAAGGAGTATCTGAAATAGAATGAAATTTCTACCCCAAGGCTGCTCTCCTCTCTCGCCCAGTCAAGTCCACCTTCTCCTTCTCTCTCCTCCCAAAGGAGTTGGGATTTAGTGGTGCAATCCAGAGAGAGAAAGGTAAAGAAAGCTTAAAAGGCTGCATTACTGCAAAAGACAACTGCTAATGCTTCAAAAGATGTTTGAAAAATCCTCCAAATTAGATCCAAATTAATTTTTGGAGACGTGATAGAGAAGAAGAGAATCTTCAGATCCAGCCTGAGTGGATACCGTAGACACCAGGCACTTGCGTAGCTAGATCCAGAACCCTTCTACTGCATACAGGATCATCAATGGTAAAAGGATTAACCCTACATCAAGGTAATTAAAAATGATTTAAATTATCTATATTTTATTTTATATTAGAAAATTAAAGATCTAATCTGAAACATCCAATCTAATTTAGATCAAAGAAAATTTTTGAAATATATCTCTTGATCTGACCAAATTTGAACGAACGTGATCCAAAAAATCATGATATTTTCTTTAATTAGGATCTTAGAGAAAAAATTTTGCATATCTTTCGTATCAGTCAGATTCTGAATGAACATGATCCAAAAATAGGTTTTTTTCCTTCAACTAGTATCAGAGCCAGGTTCCTTAATTCATAGATTCTATTTTAATTTATTTTTGCTCAAATAATTAAATGTTTTCAGATGTCACAATTTGATATGAATTAGATCTAAAATCAAAAAATTAAATATTAAATAATCTAGATCTAAGAGTGTATGAATGCATGACTAGACTAGGAATATATATTATTCTATGTGCAGTCTAGCATAATCATAATTTTAATTTAATTTATTATAATTTAAGATTTATTATTTATTATTTGATTTATAAATATAATTATTTATATCTATAAAATAAAAAATAAATTATTTAATTTATTCATATGAGATATAATAGATGCATGTATATGACTAGTTGTAGGATAGTTATACAAATATTAGAATAAATTTAATTTGATATAATCAAATTTAATATTATTTTTAGATATTTATGAGATAATTTAGATCTAAAAACATTCATGATATGATACATGAGATGTATGCAAAAACATATTTTAGTTAGATCAATTTTTATATATGTGATATATGATGTAGACTAAAAGTTTTGTAGAATTTATCATGTTTTTTGATTAAGGTGTTTCCCTGGCTTGTCCGAATCATAAGAATGAACTGGATTTTAAAGACCCTCTCCTTTCATTTGATCGGATGTTCTTATGGTGTGTAGCATCTATGCATTCATCCTTAATTAGAAATAATAAAAAACTTATTTTCTATAAAATCTTAGATCTGAAAATCCTGGATTTATATACAAGTTTTGTTTATGAACTTAAACTTAATTAAGAAATAGATATGAAATATATAGGTCTAAAATTAAAAATTTTAAGATCTAAGACATATTCATAAATTGGGTTTGGCTGGGTAGCAATTAGGTCTAGCGTTGATCAACTACTGAAGCAAGATTGGTTAGTTATCAAGAGTGCTTAAATTGACCAGCCTAATAGAATTAAGTCTGGTCAAGGTTTGAGTCACATGAGTCGATCGATTGGAGTTAAGACCTAATTAGTTTCAAGTGGTTAGAGGTCCTGAATTATAGGCTTAATCCGATGATTCTGGCTCAATAATTTGATATGTTTAAGGTAGATTGGTAGAATAAAACGACTTTAAGACTGATTTTTAATAGGGCTCTCCTCGACGAATGAATCTTGTGAGTTAATGCATATCTTCCACCGTCCTCACTTATCTAGCATATTTGTCAGCCCAGTCCTGATCTAAGGTGGCTAACAATCTGAGCTGACCATGCCACTAGATTAGTCAATAAGGTTATGGATGTGAATGCAAGTTTAGAGAGATCTAAATCAAATCTTCCTAAGAAATGATTAAGTCTAAGGTCTTCCACCATTGTAGATGTGCGAGCCCTTTCTGAGGTTGATTGTTCTTGGCTGGTCATAGTGGTTCAGTTTGCACCAGAAGACGCAACCATATCTATAGGCATTGGATGCTACGGGCTGGAGGATGATTAGGCCTCATATTTTGGATAGATGAGAGACCACACTTAAGAATCCAATCTGTGCAAATTGGTGTTGTCTGACTTAACTAAGGAGTGGATCAATTATTTGGACATGGTAAGATTCACGAATTAGAGACCAGAGTCTGGGCACCATGATTAGAGAATCATTAGATAAGAGTTGTTCACTCATTGGCTAATCCAACACCAATAACTGTTAGTGAGGTGATAGTCATTGGTGGGACTGCCATCACCCACTAAAAATCAGTAATCATGAAGATTTCGATCTCTACAGAGGAAGTATAGGATCCGAGAAAATAGTGGAGCTAATTTATTTAAAAATCAATCTCCTAAATAAATTGTCAAGTCTTGATTTATAAAATCTAACTAGAAACTTTGAAACCTTATATAGAAAAAGAAAATGTCTGCTTCCAACGCACTAGCCCATATCCTGAACTCCCAGACGACTAGACCTAATTACAAGGATTGTCTCAAAGTTCAAAATTTTTCAGATTTTTGAGAAGTTGACTCATGTAATTGGATCAGGATCCCCCACTTTACTATCTCGTCCCCGTCTGCTGAACAAGAGTGTCTCTTGACAATAGACGAATGAAGATAATAAGGCCAGATTTTCTACGTATGGGCTCAATGTCTGGTAGCTTCAACCCACATTATAGAATATCAAGACCTTCCGTCAATGTTGGCTCACCTATAAGAGTTGTTTGGGTGAACAAAGTCATGCAGCCAAATATATCAGTCACTAAATGACTGTTTAGGCTAAAATGCATATGGACAGTCAATCCAAGATATTGTCGATGATGAGCAAGGACTTGGAAGAGCTTCGAGAAGCTCAAAGTGTAATTAGATCCAGGATCTCCAAAATGATAAAATTCTACTAATCCTTGACTGACTTGCGTAATGGTCAATCATCCATGAACTATCACATAATGCATAAACTTTCAAAATACTTTTGGCGGACCTTAATGAATATGCGGTTACTTGCTGAGCACTTCTATGAAAGATTCTAAGCTCATACTACTATGGAAGGACCTTTTTTCTAAAGAGAAGTTTTAGAAAGAAGAAGAAGTCTTGCGAAAAGATAGAAGACGGAAGTGAAGAACAAACGAACATACGAGCAAAGAAGAAGGCTCGTTGACAATTGACAAGTATTTTCCATTAATAATACAGAACGGCCACTAAAGCAAACTATCCTACATACCTAGCCACAAAGAATATAAGAAAGAGATAGGTCCCTTTAGAAGGTATGCTCGTTATTGAATCTAACTTATGGTTTCTTCTACGATCCAGTTGGATGATTGAGTTCTTGATTCTAGTGCTGCATTTTGTGCACTTCCATGTAGAAGTCTTGAAAATAGTAGAAGGCTTGAGGAATGGTGGAGATGAATTCTATGCTTTGAAAATGTGAGTAAGGGTTGCTGCTGTGCCGTGGAAACTCTACACTCTTTGGACTACCGTCTCACTTAGATTAATACTTAAAGTATTATATTTAATTGCTAAATGCAAGCAGAAATTTGTTCTATTCACTTTAGCACAAGAAGCTATGGTAATTAGTTTTTCTCTAGGCCATTGTAATATTCTTCTTCATGAAAGAAATAAAATTGCAAGTGGTTTTCTTATAACGGTCTCTAACGCAAATTACATATTGATGTATCTCTCTTAATATTGATCAAAATGT
>QRFJ01001259.1:132719-219515 GCA_006176705.1 Cocos nucifera
AGGACTTGTCCCCCTACTAAAATGCAGACATGAAGAGGGTGCATGCCTAGTGAGGCATGCCCCTCATGAGGATAAAGATGGAGTTCCATACAGATGGGACTCCAGGGTTGCTTCAGGCGATTAAACTTTATGGTGCCAAGAAGTCTTGTTTGACCCAGTCTTGGCACCATCTTAGGAGGGTTTTGAGGGTCTCTCATCTGATTGGATCAGATGATGTCATCTCATTAATTAAATTTAGATCTGATTGCACAAAGGGTCATGATTGGCCAGGATGATGTGGCACTGCATGGTCCAGTAGGATCTATATAAACCCTGTCTGCACCTAGATTTTAATGCTTCTACCTTTAGCACATGCCAAAAATTTTCTCTCCCTCCTTCTCCATGCCACCCTCTGGTCTGCTCTCTCCTCTCCACATCTTAGGGATTTTGGGCATGAATAAGGTACAATCTAAGCAAGTGAAAGATGCCAAGAAAGGAAGAAGGCAGCACTGCTGCAAGGGATAATGGTTGTTCTTCAAAAGGAGTTTTAAATACCATCAAGATTAGATCTAGATCTAATTTTTGAAAGATTGATTGACAAGAAAAAGATCTTTAGATCCAATTTGAGTGGATACCAGTAGAGGCCAGGCGCTTGTGTGACTACATCCAGAACCTCAGGCAAACATCAGGATCATCATAGGATAATTGGATTACCCAAAATAATTATATATTAAATTTTTTATTTTATTATTAGATTAATAAGATCAATCTTAGATTAATTGTTAGATATATGTGCCCTAGAAGCCAGAATTGGCTGACACTTATAATACACTTCTAGGGGCAAAATTATAATTTTGACTATTATCTATCAACATATGTGTATTTAGTGTCTGTGATACATCCTTTGAGTTAATGGTAATGATAATTCATATTTTCAAGAGTTGAAAATTTAAGACATGAATAATCATTATTAACTCATAAAATGCTCCCGACCATAGGATCATCACGAGGATGGTGATTGATCCGGAAGGTTGGTGTACAATCGCTTCTCTTTAGTAGATGAGTCTTGAGTCTACGGTGTGGAGACACCGGAGCGAGAGTACAGGTACTCGTTAGAGAACGAGGGCACTGAGCGTGACCACCTCGAGTAGTCATTAGGAAGTCTACCTTCTCGTCAATGACTGACTCGATGCTGCAGTAGTGTGTCTGGTTCTTTGACCTGAGGTGCATCGGCAGTTCACCTTGAGGGTGTTATAGTTTGACTACACCATTAACTCGATCTCCTAGCCATATGGAAACC
Source organism: Cocos nucifera (assembly GCA_006176705.1). Classification (NCBI taxonomy): domain Eukaryota; kingdom Viridiplantae; phylum Streptophyta; class Magnoliopsida; order Arecales; family Arecaceae; genus Cocos; species Cocos nucifera. Next base: position 133,999 of record QRFJ01001259.1, read on the forward strand.
CTGAGGTGTATGTTGGCTATAGCATGTTCATTGTAGGAACTGGATTGCATCAAGATGGAATCTATCTACCTCGGTGGTAGAGGAGCAGCCCTATGATGATCATGAGAATCAAGTCCAGAAGCCCATGGCCATGGCAGAGTGAAATAATAGAAAGAGTTTCTATTTAGATTTTCACATTGGACTTGAATCGAATGATTACATCATATGACAGAAGACTAGGGTTTGACGAGTTCACCTTAACCCTAATCTGATCGGGGCTCAAGATAGAAGAACTTAATCACACAGGTAGCTGCACCAAGAGGTTCGCATTCAGCTCTGATGGGTTGCCACCATATACTGCTAGGTGTCACTGGTGGATTTTGGGAGCAATTAGAATGATTTAGATGATCGATCATTCTAGCTGTTCGAATCAGAAGAGTTCTGATCCATCGAAAGGAGTTTCGATGATGTCGATGATAGAGATCATGACATATCCCATTACCATACAGAACTGAACCTAACTGGGTCACACAAACAAGGGTTTGAATCTGGTGATCATCAATTGAACTGATCTAGTTCAATTGATCTGAATGAGATTCAATTAGGTTCAAGGAAAATCGTGCTAGCACTCGATTGAACCTAACGTTCTTCTTTTACTATCATAAATAGTTGTCCTGACTGAGCCAAAGGAGTTTGTGCTCAATCAGAGGCCTTCACCTGGTCTGACTGGAGCTTGTCCAAGTCAGAAAAGGGTTGTCTTATTTTGTAAGATAATACCTGCCATTTTTGGTCACCTGCCATTTCTCGTCCTTTGACTTTGGTCAAAAGTTGATCTTTGACTGGTCAAATATTGACCATTGACACTTTGACTTTTGTCCACATGTCATGCACCTATTGGAGAGCTGGTGGGGGCTTGTCCCCCTGTCAGAACCTAGCAAGGAGGAGGGCGCACGCCACCCTTGGCATATGCCCAAGATGGAGGCACCCAGGAGTCCCTGTTGGATAGGGACTCCATCTCCTTTTTGAATTTTGATTAGACTTTTTCTAAGAACCAAGTTTGATTGGTCTTAAGCACCATCTAAGGAGGAATCCAAGAGACTCTATTCCCACCAATCAGATTTAGATATGATTTCACAAAGGTTTGTGACTGGTTGGGAAGAAGAGGAGTTGGATCATGCATAGTCTATAAATAAGATCCTGCGCCCAACTCAAGGAGTATCTGAAATAGAATTGAAATTTCTACGCCCTAAGGCTGCCTCTCCTCTCTTCCATGTCAAGTCCACCTTCTCCTTCTCCTCTCCATGCCCAAAGGAGTTTGGGATTTTAGTTGGTGCAATCCAGATGAGAGAAAGGTGAAAGAAAGCTAAAAGGCTGCATTACTGCAAAAGACAACTGCTAATCTTCAAAAGATGTTTTGAAGATCCTCCAAATTAGATCCAAATCTAATTTTTGGAGACGTGATAGAGAAGAAGAGAATCTTCAGATCCAGCCTGAGTGGATACCGATAGACACCAGGCACTTGCGTAGCTAGATCCAGAACCTTCTACTGCATACAGGATCATCAATGGGTAATAGGATTACCCTACATCAAGGTAAATTAAAAATGATTTAATTTATCTATATTTTATTTTTATTATTAGAATAATAAAGATCTAATCTGAAACATCCCAGATCTAATTTAGATCAAAGAAAAATTTTTTTGAAATATATCTCTTGATCTGATCAAATTTGAACGAACCTGATCCAAAAAATCATGATTTTTCTTTAATTAGGATCTTAGAGAAAAAATTTTTGAAATATCCTTTCTGATTCAGTCAGATCTGAATGAACCTGATCCAAAAAATAGGTTTTTTCCTTCAACTAGTATCAGAGCCAGGTTCCTTAATTCATTAGATCTAATTTTAATTTATTTTTGCTCAAATAATTAAATGGTTTCAGATGTCACATTTGATATGATTAGATCTAAAATCAAAAAATTAAATATTAAATAATCTAGATCTAAGATGTATGAGATGCATGACTAGACTAGGAATATAATTATTCTATGTGCAGTCTAGCATAATCATAATTTTAATTTAATTTATTATAATTTTTAGATTTATTTATTTATTATATTTTTGATATTATAAATATTATAATTATATCTATAAAATAAAAAATAAATTTATTTAATTTATTCATATGAGATATGATAGATGCATGTATAGACTAGTTGTAGGATAGTTATACAAAATTATCTAGAATAAATTTTAATTTGATATAATCAAATTTAAATATTATTTTTTAGATATTTATGAGATAATTTAGATCTAAAAACATTCATGATATGATACATGAGATGTATGCAAAACATATTTTTAGTTAGATCAATTTTTATATATGTGATATATGATGTAGATCTAACTAGTTTTGTAGATTTATCATGTTTTTGATTAAGGTGTTTCCCTTGGCTGTCCGATCATAAGAATGAACTGAGATTTAAAGACCCTCTCCTTTCATTTGATGGGATGTTCTTATGGTGTGTAGGCATGCTATGCATTCATCCTTAATTAGAAATAAAAAAACTTATTTTCTATAAAATCTTAGATTCTGAAATCCTAGGATTTTATATACAAGTTTTGTTTATGAACCCTAAACTTAATTAAGAACTAAGATTATGAAATATATTAGGTCTAAAATTAAAAATTTTAAGATCTAAGACATATTCATAAAATTGGGTTCGGGCTTGGGTAGCTCAATTAGGTCTAGCGGTTGATCAAACTGAAGCAAGAGTTGGTTAGGTTGGATCAAGAGTGCTTAAATTGACCAGCCTAATAGAATTAAGTCTGGGTCAAGGTTGAGTCACATGAGTGATCGATTGAGTTAAGACCTAATTAGTTTCAGTGGTTAGAGTCTGAATTATAGGCTAATCCGATTGATTCTGGCTCAATAATTTGATGTTTAAGGTAAGATTGGTAGATACGACTGACTGATTTTTAATAGGGCGCTACTCGACTCGAATGAATGCTTGTCGAGTTAATGGCATATCCCTTCCACCGGTCTCACTTATCTAGCCATATTTGTCAGCCCAGTCCTGATCTAAGGTGGCTAACAATCTGAGCTGACCCATGCCACTAGATTAGTCATAATGGTTATGGCTATGTGAAGTCAAGTTTAGAGAGATCTAAATCAAATCTTCCTAAGAAATGATTAAGTCTAAGGTCTTCCACCATTGTAGATGTGCGAGCCCTTTCTGAGGTTGATTGTTCTTGGCTGGTCATAGTGGTTCAGTTGCACCAAGAAGACGCAACCATATCTATTAGGCATTGGATGCTACGGGCTGGAGGATGGATTAGGCTCAATATTTTGGATACGATGAGAGACCCACTTAAGAATCCAATCTGTGCAAATGGTGGGTCTGACTTAACTAAGGAGTGGATCAATATTTTGGACATGGTAAGATTCACGAATTAGAGACCAAGTCTGGGTGCACCATGATTAGAGAATCATTAGATAAGAGTTGTTCACTCATTGGCTAATCCAACACCAATAACTGTTAGGTGAGGTGATGAGTCAGTTGGTGGGACTGCATCACCCACTAAAAATCAGTAATCATGAAGATTTTCGCATCTCTACAGAGGAAGTATAGGGATCCGAGAAAATAGTGGGAGCTAATTTATTTAAAAATCAATCTCCTAAATAAATTGGTCAAGTCTTGATTATAAAATCTAACTAGAAACTTTGACTCTCTATAAGAAAAAGAAAATGTCTGCTTCCAACGCACTAGCCCATATCCTGAACTCCCATAGACTGACTAGACCTAATTACAAGGATTGTCTTCAAAAGTTCAAAATTATTTCAGATTTTGAGAAGTTGACTCATGTATTGGATCAGGATCCCCCCACTTTACTATCTCGTCCGTCTGCTGAACAAAGAGTGTCTCTTGACAAGTAGACGAATGAAGATAATAAGGCCAGATTCTACGTGATGGGCTCAATGTCTGGTGAGCTTCAACGCCAACATTAAGATATCAAGACCTTCCGTCAAATGTTGGCTCACCTATAAGAGTTGTTTGGTGAACAAAGTCATGCAGCCAAATATCAGATCACTAAATGACTGTTTAAGGCTAAAATGCATGATGGACAGTCAATCCAAGATCATTGTCTGATGATGATCAAGGACTTGGAAGAGCTTGAGAAGCTCAAAGTGAAGTTAGACCAGGATCTCCAAAATGATAAAATTCTACAATCCTTGACTGATGCGTATGGGCAATTCATCATGAACTACCATATGCATAAACTTCAAAATACTTTGGCGGAGCTTATGAATATGCTGGTTACTGCTGAGCTTTCTATGAAAGATTCTAAAGGCTCAGTACTAGCTATGGAATGGACTTTTTCTAAGAGAAAGTCTTTTAGAAAGAAGAAGAAGTCTGCGAAAAGATAGAAGACGGAAGGTGGAAAGAAAAAGAAGATAGAGCTGAAGAAGAAGGCCGTTGACAATGAAAAGTATTTCCATTATAATACTAACGGCCACTAGAAGCAAAACTATCCTACATACCTAGCCACCCTAAAGAATAAGAAAGAGATAGGTCCTTTAGAAGGTATGCTCGTTATTGAATCTAACCTTATGGTTTCTTCTACATCCAGTTGGATGATTGATTCTGATTCTAGTGCTCATTTGTGCACTTCCATGTAGAGTCTTGAAAATAGTAGAAGGCTGAGGAATGGTGAGATGATTCTATGCATTGAAAATGGAGTAAGGGTTGCTGCTGTGGCCGTGGAAACCTACACTCTTTGACTACCGTCTCACTTAGATTTAATACTTAAAGATTATTATTATGTGCCTACTGCAAGCAGAAATTTGATTTCTATTTCATGTTTAGCACAAGAAGGCTATGTAATTAGTTTTCTTAAGGACCATTGTAATATTCTTTATGAAAGAAATAAAATTGCAAGTGGTTTTCTTATTAACGGTCTCTACCAATTACATATTGATGTATCTATCTTTAATATTGAGCAAAATGTGAATGCCATAAGATCAAAACAACTCAGAGATAGTCCAAATGATAGGTATCTATGGCACCTAAGACTAGGTCATATAGCAAAAGATAGGGTTAACAAATTGGAGAAAATCGGACTATTGAGTCCATTGATTTTTGAGTCATATCCAATTTATGAATCATGTCTTCATAGCAAAATGACTAAGATCTCTTTTGTAGGACATGGAGAAAGGGCCACGAATCTACTTGAAGGGAAAATCTTATTTTTCGGATCAGATTCGTTCAGATTTGATCAAATTAAGAGGGTTATTTTAAAAATTTTTCTCTAAGATTCTAATCAGATTTGAGACTCTTCAGATCTGATCTTATTGATTTGATAAAATAAAATAAAATAAAGTAAAATCTAACTTAATTTTACCTTTATTTTAAGTAATCCAATTACCCTATGATGATCTCGATGTTTGCCTAAGGTTCTGGATGTAGCCACGCATGCGCTTGGCCTCTACCAGTATCCACTCGAGCAGGATCTAGATACCTTCTTCTTCTCAATCAATCCTCAAAAAATTAGATCTAGATCTAATCTTGAAGGTCTTCAAAAACTCTTTTGAAGAACAACCATTGTCTCTTACAGTAGTGCTGCCTTCTTCCTTTCCTATCGCCTTTCACTTGCTTGGATCACACCTAACTCATGCCCAAAACCTCTTGAGTGTGGAGAGGAGAGAGGGGACCAAAGGGTGGCATGGGGAAGGAGGAAGAAAAGTTTTGTGGCAAGGGCTAAGGGTAGAAACTCTATATTCTAGGCACAGATAGCGTTTATATAAACCCTGCTGCGTCATGCAGTTCCGCATCATCCCGACCAATCAAGGCCCTTTATGCAATCAGATTTAAATTTATTTGATGGAATGACATCATCTGATTTAATCAGATTAGAGTCCCTCAAAACTCTCCTTAGATGGCACCATGATTGTGAGGATTTATGGTGCTCCCATGCCTTGGGAGGCCACGGAAGGAGTCAGGAGGTTGGCTCCAGGGTTTCCAGGAGCTTGGTTGGTGCTTTGAAAATCTGAAACATAAGATAAAGCAAGAAACCAAAGCCAGAGAATCAAGACTGTAGAAAGAAGATTTTCTATAGGTTAGCCAGCTCAATCCAAAACTGGGTCGGCTAAGTCTTAGTGCACAGTCAAAATAAAGAGCTATGCATTCAGAACTGCTGGCACGGCATAGGACTGGGCTGGCTCAGTTTTAGACTGAGCTGATCTAGTGAAACTTAGCCGGCTCAGCATTGAGACTAAGCTGGCTCAATACGTGGGCAAAGTTATGCGAGGGTCTACTTTGGGCTAGGGTCTGGGATGATCCTAGGGGTCTTAAGGCCTAGTTTGAGAGGTCTTAAGGGGGCTAATTCATGTATGGGTCGGTTCTAGATCCAGAGGATGAGAGCATTAAAGATATAGGTATACATGGGCTCGGTGAGTGCTTTCATGTATTGGATTAGTCATGGAGTTTTTTTGGTCGGGCCTAATAGCTATGTATAAATACATAGGTTGTATTAGGATTTCATTATGCTGTGAAATATAGACCTTTTCTCCCTCAACTCTCTTCTTCTCTTCTCTCTAGAGTTGCTGCCCTAGGATTCTTGAAGAAGCCCTAGAGAAGGGGGTGTCTCCCTCAAGCCCAAGAATAGAGGCACCCCATCATAGATCTAGGTGGAGGATTGATGGTTTGCTGCCCATAGAGAATGTCACAAGTTCCTTCTGGTCCATGTTAAAGATCAGAGGCTTTCGTAATATGGTATCGGGGCTTGTGATGCCAAGAATGATTGGCATTCGAGCGATATCATGAAATATTAATTGGTATCCGAAGAGGCAATGCCAGTTGGTACGCTTACATCTAATATTAGAGCCTGATGGTGCATGGAATGGAAGAAGAAGTCGTACAAGATGAAATCAAAAATTTGCACAAGGATTCCATGGTATATCTCAAATCTATCTTTGTTATTGCTATGGTTTGGCCAACCGGGAGCAGCGGATTGAAGGTGAAGGTTGAGAGGATTAACAGAAAAAAAATTTCTTAGGATGGAAGGATTTAGTACATGATTTGTTGATCAGTCTTGGTGGAAATATCGGGGTGTGTGACAGGTATGTGATAGGCAGGGAGCACTAAAGTACTGTAGTAGTGCTTCCTTGGAGATGCAGGACTAAGAGAGGCTCGACGATGCAACAACTGAGGAAGGTATCTTAGTAGAGAGCATCAGGATTTTCTAGGAAGATAGGCAGTGTAGGGCTATTGAAGAGAGGTTTCATAAGAAAAAATGGTCGAAGGAAGGCAGAAGAAGTGACTATACGTCCTTCGTGTTTGGAAGGTGGGGAAGTAGCTGGAAATGTATTTAGTGGTTTGACTAGAGCATGGATTTGCAAAGCCTTGGGAGTGACGAAGATGGATGATCCATGGAGGTCTAGCAGGTCAGGGCTGGACGGTTACAGAGCAGCACAGAGATGAGTCAGGAAGCACTGGAGTACTGTAGGAGTGCTTCTCTAGAGGCACAGGGCTGAGAGAGGCTCGATGGTGCAGCAGCCAAGGAGAGTATCTCAGCAGAGAGTGTTAGTGGTATCTCAAGTAGACCGGGTGCAGGTCTTAAGAAGATCCATGAGGTCTCAGAAAGTGCCAGAAAGTCTTAGCCAGTCAGGAGTATCACGGATCAGGTTTCTTCTACCGGGGCACAAGGGAGAGTCACTGTTCAGGCGAAGGATGGTTCTTTGGGCACAATTGAAGCATTGGCTGGTGTAGGGGTAGAAGAGAAGGACTAGGATGGAATTTTCTAGGGTTCAGTTGCTAGATTCAGAAGAGTTGGATGAGCTCTTAGGTTTCGAAGATGCCTGCGGGTTACGGAGGTATTCGAGGTGGCTTCAAAGGGGTCCACAGAGTGCGGAGGGTTCGAAGGGGCAGCGATGGTGTTCGAGGTGTAGCAACAAGCTCAGCAGTGTAGCATTGAGTGGTTGGCCTCAAGGGACTCGTGATAGAGTCAACTTCTGCGGCATCAGGTGGACTTCAGATATAGGTGGAGTTTTGGAGAGGTGGCTTCACAATTGGAGAGGAATTTGACATGTGTTCAGAGCAAAGGGATGTGGGAAGATCAATATCCTAGCACCAGCATCAGAGATGCATAGTTTCAGATGGAGCAGTATATGCAGGAGGATAGACAAAGTTCTGAGGAGACCATGTCAGGGTTTGCAGCGAGTATCGATATAGAAACACTGTGGGTTCTCCAGAAAAGTCCAAGAAAAGTGATGCAGCTGCTAAGCAAAAGTGATTCTACAATTCCAGGATGGTGCAGAGAAGCAAGCACAAGTCTTCAGTGGTGGAGGCAGTCATCCCAAAAGCCTCAACGATGCACAACAGCTGAAGATGATTGGCAGAGGTGATGTTTGCATAGGTGCTATCAAGTGCGTAGGGATAGTAGGAATGTGTAGGAGGTCATTGTCGAGGGGTTTGCCAAGGTTTGGGGCACCAAGGTAGAGATTGTGAGGATTTGTAGTGCTCGCAAGCTTTAGGAGGCCATGGGAGGAGTCAGGGGGTTGGCTCTGGGGATTCCAGGGGCTTGGTTGGTGCTTTGGAGATCTGAGACATAAGATGAAGCAACGAACCAAAGCTGAGGAAATAAGATAGTAGAAAAAAGATTTTTTGCAGGTTAGCTAGCTCAGTCCAAAACTGGATCGACTAAGTCTCAGTGCATAGCTAAAATAGAGAGCTACGCGTTCGGAACTACTGGCATGGCATAGGACCGGGTCGGCTTAGTTTCAGATTGAGTCGATTCAGTGGAACTTAGTCGGCTTAGTGCTGAGACTGAGCCAGCTTAGTGCGCGGGCAGAGTTACGCGAGGGGCTATTTTGGGCTAGGGTCTGAGATGATCCTAAGGGTCTTAAGGTCTAGTTTGAGAGGTCTTAAGGGGGCTAATTCATATATGGATTGGGTCTAGATTTAGAGGATGAGAGCATGGGAGACATGGGTGTACATGAGCTCGATGAGTGCTTTCATGGATTGCGTTAGCCGAAGAGTTTTTCTGGTTGGACCTAATGGCTATGTATGAATATATAGGTTGTATTAGGGTTTCATTATGCTGTGAAATAAAGACCTTTTCTCCCTCAACACTCTTCTTCTCTTCTCTCTAGAGTTGCAGCCCTACGGTTCTTGAAGAAGCCCTAAAGAAGGGGGGCATCTCCCTCAAGCCCAAAGAGAGAGGTGCCCCATCATAAATCTAGGTGGACGATCGATGGTTTACTATCCATAGAGAACGTCACAGGTTCCTTCAGGTCCATATTAAAGATCAAGAGCTTCCGCAACATGTATCTGGGCTTGTGATGCCAAGGATGATTGGCATTTGAGCGATATCATGGAACATCAATTGGTATCTAGAGAGGTGATGCCAGTTGGTGCGCTTACAAAGACTGCGTCAAACAAGTCTTCTTGGCGCCATCTAGATTGTGAAGGAAAATCCTGATTTTTCAGATCAGGTTCGTTCAGATCTGATCGGATCAAGAGATATACTTCAAATTTTTTTTTCTTTGATCCAAATCAGATTTGAAATATTTTAGATTTGATCTTTATTATTTTAATAATAAAACTAAAATCTAGATAAATTAAATCAAATTTAATTTACCTAGATGTAGGATAATCCTATTATCCGTTGATGATCCTATAAGCGGCGGAAGGTTCTGGATCTAGCCGTGCAAGTACTTGGCCTCTAGCGATAACCACTCAAGTTGGATCTGGAGATCCTCTTCTTCTCTATCATGTCTCCAAAAATCAAATCTAAATCTGATTTGGAGGATCTTCAAAACACCTTTTGAAGATCAGCAGTTGTCCTTTGCAGCAGCGCAGCCTTCTAACTTTCTATCGCCTTTCTCTCATCTGGATTGCACCAACTAAGATCCAAAACTCCTTTGGGCATGGAGAGGAGAGGGAGAAGATGGACTTGCCATGGAGGAGGAGAGGAGAGGTAGCCTTGGAGCATGGAAATTTTCAATAGCTCTTTGAGTTGGGCACAGGGTCTTATTTATAGACTATGCATGATCAAACTCCTCTTCTTCCCAACTAATCACAACCCTTTGTGAAATCATATCTAAATCTGATTGGTGGGAATAGAGTCCCTGGATTCCTATCCTTAGATGGTGCCTAAGACCAGTCAAACTTGGTTCTTAGGAGAAGTCTAATTGGAATCCAAAAAGGAGATGGAGTCCCTATCCAACAGGGACTCCTGGGCGCCTCCTGCTTGGGCACACGCCAAGGGTGGCGTGCGCCCTCCTCCTTGCCAGGTTCTAGTAGGGGAACAAGCCCCCCCAGCTCTCCAATAGGTGCATGACATGTGGAAAGAAGTCAAAGTGTCAATGGTCAACATTTGACCAGTCAAAGGTCAACTTTTGACCAAAGTCAAAGGATGAAAAATGGCAGGTGACCAAAAATGGTAGGTATTGTCTTACAAAATAAGACAACCCTTTTCTGACCTGGACAGGCTCCAGTCAGACCAAGTGAAGGCCTCTGATTGAGCACAAACTCCTTTGGCTCAGTCAGGACAACTATTTATGATAGTAAAAGAAGAACGTTAGGTTCAATCGAGTGCTAGCACGATTTTCTTGAACCTAATTGAATCTCATTCAGATCAATTGAACTGGATCAGTTCAATTGATGATCACCAGATTCAAACCCTTGTTTGTGTGACCCAGTTAGGTTCAGTTCTGTATGGTAATGGGATATGTCATGATCTCTATCATCGACATCATCGAAACTCCTTTCGATGGATCAGAACTCTTCTGATTCGAACAGCTAGAATGATCGATCATCTAAATCATTCTAATTGCTCCCAAAATCCACCAGTGACACCTAGCAGTATATGGTGGCAACCCATCAGAGCTGAATGCGAACCTCTTGGTGCAGCTACCTGTGTGATTAAGTTCTTCTATCTTGAGCCCCGATCAGATTAGGGTTAAGGTGAACTCGTCAAACCCTAGTTTCTGTCATATGATGTAATCATTCGATTCAAGTCCGAATGTGAAAATCTAAATAGAAACTCTTTCTATTATTTCACTCTGCCATGGCCATGGGCTTCTGGACTTGATTCTCATGATCATCATAGGGCTGCTCCTCTACCACCGAGGTAGATAGATTCCATCTTGATGCAATCCAGTTCCTACAATGAACATGCTATAGCCAACATACACCTCAGGATTCCATATGGCTAGGAGACCGAGTAATGGTGTAGTCAAACTATAACACCCTCAAGGTGAACTGCCGATGCACCTCAGGTCAAAGAACCAGACACACTACTGCAGCATCGAGTCAGTCATTGACGAGAAGGTAGACTTCCTAATGACTACTCGAGGTGGTCACGCTCAGTGCCCTCGTTCTCTAACGAGTACCTGTACTCTCGCTCCGGTGTCTCCACACCGTAGACTCAAGACTCATCTACTAAAGAGAAGCGATTGTACACCAACCTTCCGGATCAATCACCATCCTCGTGATGATCCTATGGTCGGAGAGCATTTTATGAGTTAATAATGATTATTCATGTCTTAAATTTTCAACTCTTGAAAATATGAATTATCATTACCATTAACTCAAAGGATGTATCACAGACACTAAATACACATATGTTGATAGAAAATAACCCATTTTATTGATTTTAGTCAAAATTATAATTTTGCCCCTAGAAGTGTATTACAAGTGTCAGCCAATTCTGGCTTCTAGGGCACATATATCTAACAATCTCCCACTTGTCCTAAAGCCAATTGGCTACAAGTCTAAGTCCCATCTTCTCAAGGTGGGCTTCGATCTTCTGCTGGCCCAACGGCTTTGTAAGTGGGTCTGCCACATTATCTGTGGAGTTGACTCTCTTGACCTCGACGTAACCCTTCTCGAGGTAATCGCGGATGAGGTGGTATCGCCGCTCAATGTGCTTGGATTTCTGGTGAGACCTCGGCTCCTTAGCAAGGGCTATGGCACCATTGTTGTCGCAGTATAGAGGAATGGCATCTGATGGCATTACTCCAATTTCTGCAGCAAACTTCTTGTACCAGAATGCTTCCTTCGCAGCCTCTGATGCAGCGATATATTCTGCTTCCATGGTGGAATCTGCTATCATGGTTTGCTTGAAAACTCTTTCCAGCTGACAGCACCATTGCACACAAACAGACTCCCAGATGTCGACTTTCGATCATCTATATCGGACATGAAATCCGAGTCTGTGTATCCCTGGACTTGGAGTTCTCCGTTACCAAAGACCAACATCATATCCTTAGTTCTTCTCAAGTACTTAAGGATACATTTCACAGAAGTCCAGTGTTCTTCACCTGGATTTGACTGATATCTGCTTGTGACACTCACAGCATGGGCTATATCAGGTCGTGTACATAGCATGGCATACATGAGGCTCCCTATTGCAGAAGCATAAGGGATCTTGCTCATGCATTCTATTTCCTCAGGTGTGCTAGGGCACATCTTCTTGGAAAGATGAATACCATGTCTGAAGGGTATTAATCCCCTCTTAGAGTTTTCCATACTAAACCTCTTTAGTACTTTCTCTATGTACATCTTCTGTGAAAGTCCTAGCATCCTATTCGGTCTATCCCTATAGACCTTAATTCCTAGAATAAAGGATGCTTCACCTAGGTCTTTCATGGAGAATTCCTTGGACAACCATATTTTGACTGTCGTCAACATGGAAATATCATTCCCAATAAGGAGGATGTCATCCACGTACAATACGAGGAAGACAACAGCGCTCCCACTGACCTTTTTGAAAACACACGGTTCCTCTTCATTTTTGATGAAACCAAACTTTTTGATCACATCATTGAAATGAGTGTTCCAGCTCCGAGATGCTTGCTTAAGTCCATATATGGACCTTTGCAGCTTGCAAACCTTGTGATCAGTATCACTGGATGTGAAACCTAGCGGCTGTTCCATATAGATATCTTCCTCAAGATATCCATTTAAGAATGCCATTTTTCACGTCCATTTGCCATATTTCATTTCATAATCGAAATAGGCTGCAATGGCAAGCAATGTGCGGATGGATTTTAGCATAGCCACTGGGAAAAAAAGGTATCCTGATAGTCAATGCCTTCGCGTTGACTATAACCTTTTGCCACTAGTCTAGCCTTGAATGTCTCCACATTCCCATCTGCACCAATCTTTCTCTTGAAGATCCATTTACACCCAATAGGTACTATACCTTCTGGTGGATCTACCAAGGTCCAGACTTGGTTTGAGTGCATCGAGTCAATTTCTGACTGCATTGCCTCTAGCCATTTCTCGGAGTCGATATCTGATATCGCCTCGTTGTAGGTTTTGGGATCATCACCATGAGCACCATTACCTACGAGGAACATTTTCCTCTACTTCCTCTGAAATAATACCTAAGTATCTTTCAGGGGGATGGAAAACTCTTTCCGATCTACGAGGTGGAGGAGGTAGTGTTCTTATTGGCTCAACCTGATTTGGTTCCAATTGGTCCTTAGCTCGTTGTACTTGTGAGACTTTCTCATCAAGCTTAATCTGCTTTTCCAATGCCGCTATCTTGAATAAACTATTTTTCAAGAAAGATGGCATGTCGACTCACAATCACATTGTGGTCTTCTGGAATGTAGAAATAGTATCCTAATGACTCTTTAGGATATCCTATGAATCGAGCTCTAAAGGACCTAAACTCTAACTTGTCCGCTTGTTGTCTTTTGACATGAGCCGGACAACCCCAAATTCTGAGATGACTCAGACTTGGTTTCTTACCATGCCATATCTCATACGGTGTGGTAGGAACGGTTTTAGAGGGAACCCTATTCAGTAGATAAATTGAAGTTAACAATGAATGTCCCCAAAGAAAATCAGGGAGGTCTGTGAAGCTCATCATGGATCGAACCATATCCAATAGAGTCCGATTTCTCCATTCTGAAACCCGTTGAGTTGAGGTGTTCCTGGTGGAGTCCATTGAGAGACTATGCCATTTTCCTTGAGATAGTCTAGGAATTCCGGCTAAGGTATTCACCTCCTCGATCTGATCGAAGAACCTTAATGGGTTTTTCCTAGTTTGTTTTTCTACTTCATGTCTGAATTCTTTGAACTTTTCAAAAGCTTCAGACTTGTGTCTCATAAGATACACATACCCATACCTAGACAGATCATCGGTAAAGGTAATGAAGTAGACAAAATTGCCTCTAGCCGGCACATCAAATGGGCCGCACACATCAGTATGTACTAGGGCAAGGAGATCTGTGGCCCTTTCCCCATGTCCTAACAAAAGGGAGTTTAGTCATTTTGCCTTGAAGACAAGATTCACAAGTTGGATATGACTCGAAAGTCAATGGACTCAATAGCCCATTTTTCTCCAATTTGTTGATCCTATCTTCTGCTATATGACCTAATCTCAGGTGCCATAGATATCTATCATTTGGACTATCCCTAGGTCGTTTGGCATTCACGTTTTGCTCGATAGTTAGAATAGGTACATCAATATGTAGCTGATAAAGACCATTAATAAGGAAACCATTTGCAATTTTATTTCTTTCATAAAGAATGTTACAATGGTCCTTAAAGAAGGTAATCACATAGCCTTCTTGTGCTAAGCATGAAACAGAAATCAAATTCCTGCTAGCTGCAGGCACATAATAACAGTCTTTCAAAACTAAGTCTAAACCAGATGGTAATCGAAGAGGGTATGTTTCCACCACGGCTACTGCAGCAACTCTTGCTCCATTACCGATGCGTAGGATCATGTCTCCATCCCTCAGCCTCCTGCTATCCTCAAGACCCTGCATGGAAGTGCACAGATGAGCACTAGAACCAGAGTCAAGCACCCAACTGGATGCAGAAGAAACCGTAAGGTTAGACTCAATAACGAGCATACCTCCAGAAGGACCTTCCTTCTTGTTCTTCAGGGTGGCCAGGTAAGTAGGGCAGTTCCGCTTCCAATGGCCGTCGCTGTTGCAATGGAAATACTTTTCCTTTGACATCGGCCTTTCATCTTTCTCTGCCTTCTTCTTCTTTCCTCCTTCCACCTTCTTGCTTTTTCACAGACTTCTTTTTCTTTCCATAAGACTTTCTTTTGGAAGAAGTCCGTTCCATAGCAAGAACTGAGCCTTTAGAACCTTTCATAGAAAGCTCAGCGGTAACCAGCATATTCATTAATTCGGCCAAGGAATTTTGAAGTTTATGCATGTGGTAATTCATGATGAATTGCCCATATGCATCAGTCAAGGATTGCAGAATAATATCGTTCTGCAGATCCAAGTCTAACTTCACACCGAGCTTCTCAAGCTCTTCCATGTCCTTGATCATCATCAGACAGTGATCTTGGACTGACTGCCCATCACGCATCTTAGCCTTAAAAAGTCATTTCGTGACTTGATATTTGGCTGCGCGACTCTGTTCACCAAACATCTCCTGCAGGTGAGCCAACATTTGGCGAGCAGTCCCGATATCTTCATGTTGGCGCTGGAGCTCATCAGACATCGAGCCCAACATGTAATATCTGGCCTTATTATCTTCGTCTATCCATTTTTCCAGAGACGCTCTCTGTTCAGTGGATGGACGGGCTGGTAAGGTGGGAGGTTCCTGGTCCAAAACATGGGTTAACTTCTCAGAACCCAAAATAATTTTGTAGTTCCTGAGCCAATCTTTATAATTGGGTCCGGTCAGTCTATGTGTGTCCAGGATACGTGCCAATGGGTTGGACGCAGACATTTTTCCTGTAGAGAGTCAAAGATTCTAGTTAGATACTGTAATTTTGACTTGACCAATTTATTTAGAAATTTTATTTTTAAAACAAATTAGCTTCCCACTATTTTCTCGGATCCCTACACTCCCTCTGTAGAGATGCGAAAAATCTCCATGATTAATGATTTCTAGTGGGTGGTGCGGTCTCACCAACTGACTCATCACCTCACCTAACAGTTATTGGTGATGGGTTAGCCAATGAGTGAACAACTCTTGTTCAATGATTCTCTAATCATGGTGCACCCAAACTTGGTCTCTAATTCATGAATCTCACCGTATCCAGAAATATTGATCCACTCCTTAGTTAAGTCAGACCCACCATTTGCATAGACTGGGTTCCTAATTGAGTCTCTCACCGTATCCGGAAATATTGAGCCCAACTCATCCTCCAGCCCATAGCATCCAATGCCTAATAGACATGGTTGCATCTTTTCCGGTGCAACTGAGCCACTGTATCCAGCCGAGAACAATCAACCCCGGAAGGGCCCGCACATCTACAATGGTGGAAGACCTCAGACTTAATCTTTTCTTAGGGAGAATTGATTCAGGTCTCATTAAACTAGACTTGTCATAGTCATAACAATTATGACTAACCTAGTGGCATGGGTTAGCTCGGATTATTGACCACCTCAGATCAGAACTGTGTCAACAGATATGGCCAGGTAAGTGAGACCGGTGGAAGGAATATGCCATTAACTCGTACAAGAATGCATTCAGGTCGAGTAGCTTCCAATTAAAAATCCAGTCGGTCGTATGTGCCAAACTTACCTTAGACACCAAATTATTGAGTCCAGAACCAATTGGGTTAGCCTACAATCCAGACTCTAACCTCTGAGCCTAATTAGGTCTTGCTTGATCGTGACTCGATCTTGACCCAGACTTAATCCTATTAGGCTGGTCAATTTAAGCATTGTTGATCCCATCTAACCAACTCTTGATTCGGTTTGATCAACCGCTTAGACCTAATTGAGCTACCCAAGCCCGAACCCAGTATTATGAATATGTCTTAGATCTAAAATTCTCAATTTTAGACCTAATTAATATTCCATAATCTTAATTCTTAATTAAGTAGGGTTCATAAACAAAATATGCACAATAAATCCTAGGGTTTCAGGATCTAGGGTTTTGCAGAAAGTAAGTTTTGGATTTCTGATTAAGGACGAACACGCAGCACCCCTACACATCATAAGAACACCCCATCGAATGGGAAGGAGAGGGCCTTTAAACCCTTCTTCATTCTTATGACCGGACGGCCAAGAGGAACGCCTTAATCAGGAACATGTCAATACTACAAAATAGTTTTAGATCTATATCATATATCTCATATACAAATTAGATCTAATCATGGCATATTTTGCATACATCTCATGTATCAAATCATGCATATTTTCAGATCTAAATTATCTCATAATAATCTAAAAAATTAGATTTAAATTGATCTTAATCAAAATAAATTCTAATCTAGACAATTATGTAGAACTATTCTACAACTAGTCTAGACATGCATCAATCATATCTCATATGATGTTTAAAATTAAATAATTTTTATTTGCTATTTTTTAGATGTTATTATAATAATTATAATATCAAAAAATAGTAAATAAATAGATCTAAAATATGATTTAATCAGATTAAATTAAAAACATGCAAGACTATTCTATAGAACTATTCTATTTTAGAACTAGTCATGCATATTTTCTAATCTTAGATCCAAATTATTTAATTTTAATTTTTTCTGATTTTAGATCTGATCACATCTCATGTGACATCTAAAATCACTTATTTTTTTAATTAAAATAAATTTAAAATTAGATCTAAACACTTTTAGAACCTTGGCTCTGATACCAGTTGAAGGAAAATCCTGATTTTTTGGATCCAGGTTCGTTCAGATCTGATCAGATCAAGAGATATATTTCAAAAATTTTTCTCTTTGATCCAAATCAGATCTTGATATTTTCAGATCTGAATTCTTATTATTTTAATAATAAAAATAAAATTTAGATAAATTAAATCAAATTTAATTTACCTTGATGTGGGTAATCCTATTACCCTTGATGATCCTGTAAGCAGCGGAAGGTTCTGGATCTAGCCACGCAAGTGCCTGGCCTCTACCGGTATCCACTCAGGCTTGGATCTAGGAGATCCTCTTCTTCTCTCTATCACATCTCCAAAAATTAGATCTGGATCTGATCTGGAGGATCTTCAAAACTCCTTTTGAAGATCAGCAGTCGTCCTTTGCAGCAGCGCAGCCTTCTAGCTTTTGATCGCCTTTCTCTTGATCTGGATCGCACCAACCAAGGTCCAAAACTCCTTTTGGGTGTGGAGAGGAAGAGGGAGAAGATGGACTTGGCATGGAGAGGAGAGGAGAGGCAGCCTTGGGGCATGGGAATTTTCAATTGCTCTTTGAGTTGGGCGCAGGGTCTTATTTATAGACTATGCTGTGATCCAACTCCTCTTCTTCCCAACCAATCACAACCCTTTGTGAAATCAGATCTAAATCTGATTGGTGGGAATAGAGTCCCCTGGATTCCTCCTTAGAGGGTGCCTAAGACCAGTCAAAGTTGGTTTCTTAGGAGAACTCTAATTGGAATCCAAAAAGGAGATGGAGTCCCTTGTCCAACAGGGACTCCTAGGGCGCCTCCAACTTGGGCACACGCCTAAGGGTGGCGTGCGCCCTCCTCCTTGCCAGGTTCTGGCAGGGGGACAAGGCCCCCACCAGCTCTCCAATAGGTGCATGACATGTGGTCAAAAGTCAAAGTGTCAATGGTCAACATTTGACCAGTCAAAGGTAGACTTTTGACCAAAGTCAAAGAACAAGAAATGGCAGGTGACCAAAAATGGCAGGTAATGTCTTACAAAATAAGACAACCCTTTTCTGACTTGGACAACCTCCAGTCAGACCATATGAAGGCCTCTGATTGAGCACAAACTCCTTTGGCTCAGTCAGGACAACTTATTTATGATAGTAAAAGAAGAACGTTAGGTTCAATCGAGTGCTAGCACGATTTCCTTGAACCTAATTGAATCTCATTCAGATCAATTGAACTAGATCAGTTCAATTGATGATCACCAGATTCAAACCCTTGTTTGTGTGACCCAGTTAGGTTCAGTTCTGTATGGTAATGGGATATGTCATGATCTCTATCATCGACATCATCGAAACTCCTTTCGATGGATCAGAACTCTTCTGATTCGAACAGCTAGAATGATCGATCATCTAAATCATTCTAATTGCTCCCAAAATCCACCAGTGACACCTAGCAGTATATGGTGGCAACCCATCAGAGCTGAATGCGAACCTCTTGGTGCAGCTACCTGTGTGATTAAGTTCTTCTATCTTGAGCCCCGATCAGATTAGGGTTAAGGTGAACTCGTCAAACCCTAGTTTCTGTCATATGATGTAATCATTCGATTCAAGTCCAATGTGAAAATCTAAATAGAAACTCTTTCTATTATTTCACTCTGCCATGGCCATGGGCTTCTGGACTTGATTCTCATGATCATCATAGGGCTGCTCCTCTACCACCGAGGTAGATAGATTCCATCTTGATGCAATCCAGTTCCTACAATGAACATGCTATAGCCAACATACACCTCAGGGTTCCATATGGCTAGGAGACCGAGTAATGGTGTAGTCAAACTATAACACCCTCAAGGTGAACTGCCGATGCACCTCAGGTCAAAGAACCAGACACACTACTGCAGCATCGAGTCAGTCATTGACGAGAAGGTAGACTTCCCTAATGACTACTCGAGGTGGTCACGCTCAGTGCCCTCGTTCTCTAACGAGTACCTGTACTCTCGCTCCGGTGTCTCCACACCGTAGACTCAAGACTCATCTACTAAAGAGAAGCGATTGTACACCAACCTTTCCGGATCAATCACCATCCTCGTGATGATCCTATGGTCGGGAGCATTTTATGAGTTAATAATGATTATTCATGTCTTAAATTTTCAACTCTTGAAAATATGAATTATCATTACCATTAACTCAAAGGATGTATCACAGACACTAAATACACATATGTTGATAGAAAATAACCCATTTTATTGATTTAGTCAAAATTATAATTTTGCCCCTAGAAGTGTATTACAAGTGTCAGCCAATTCTGGCTTCTAGGGCACATATATCACACCGCCTTTGGAAAAAATAGACAAAAGTTTTAACTGCTGATGAAAAATGGTAAGTGTTGTCTCAAATTTATTTCATAAATTAAGACAATCCTTTTCTAATCTGAAAAAGCTCTAGTCAGACCAAGTATAGATTTCTGAGTGAGTCCAAACACATTTGGCTCAGTCGAGATAAGCTTTAATGATTGTTAAAGGAGAACATTAGGCTCAATCGTGTGCTAGCACGATTTTCTTGAACCTAATTGAATCTTGTTCAAATCAATTGAATTGGATTAAACTAATTGATGAAATCTAGATCCAAACCCTTATTTGTGTGATCTAGCTAAGTTTAGTTCCGTATCGTAATGGGATATGTCATGATCTCTATCATCGACATCATCGAAACTCCTTTCGATGGATCAAAACTTTTTTGATTCAGACAACTAGTATGATCAATAATCCATATCATTCTAATTGCTCCCAAAATCCATCGGTGACACCTAGCAGCATATGGTGGCAACCCATCAGAACTGAAAGTAAACCTCTCGGTGCAATTTTTAGTGTGATTAAGTTCCTCTATCTTGAGCCTCGACCGGATTAGGGTTAAGGTGATCTCGTCAAACCCTAATATCCATCATATGAATTAATCATTTGATTCAAGTTCAATGTGAAAATCCTAATAGAAACTCTTTCTATTATTTTACTCTGCCATGGCCATGGTCTTTATGGACTTGATTCTCATGATCATCATAGGGCTACTCCTCTTCTACCAATGTAGAGAGATCTTCTATTGGTGCAATCTAATTCCTACAATGAACATGCTATAGCCAACATACACCACAGGATTTCGAATGGCTAGAAGATCGAGTTATGGTGTAGTCAAACTATAACATCCTTAAGATGAACTGTCGATGCACCTCAGGTCAAAGAACTAGACACACCACTGTAGCTTTGAGCCAATCATCGATGAGAACGTAGCGTTCATCATGATTGCTCGAGGTGGTCATGCTCAGTGCTCTCATTCTCTAACGAGTACCTGTACACTCGCTATGATATCTCTACACCATAGAATCAAGACTCATCTATCTTAAAGAAGCGATCGTACACCAACCTTCAAAATCAATTATCATCCTCATGATAATCCTACGGTTGGAAGCATTTTATGAGTTAATAATAAAAATTTATATTTTAAATTTTCAACTCTTAAAAATATGAACTATCATTGCGATTAACTCAAGGGATGTATCATAGACACTTTCAAATACATATTATGATAGAAAATAAATCATTTTATTATTTATAGTTAAAACTATAATTTTGCCCTTAGAAGTATATTACAAGTGTCAGCCAATCTGGCTTCGAGGGCACACATATCTAACAAACTCCCACTTGACCTAAAGTCAACTGGCTATAAATCTAAGTCCCATATTCTTAAGGTGGGCTTCGATCTTCTACTGGCCTAACAGCTTTGAGAGTGGGTCTGCCGCATTGTCTGCAGAATCAACTCTCTTGACCTCGACATAATCTTTCTTAAGGTAATCATGGTTGAGGTGGTATCGCCGCTCGATGTGCTTGAATTTTTGATAAGACCTCGGCTCCTTAGCAAGGGCTATGGTGCCATTATTATCGTAGTACAAAGGAATGGCATCCGATGGCATCACTCTGATCTCTATGGCGAACTTCTTGTACTTGAATGCCTCCTTCATAGCTTCTGATGCAGCGATGTACTCTACTTCTATGATGGAATCTACCATAACTGTCTGCTTGAAACTCTTTCAACTGACAGCACCACCATTACACACAAACAGACTCCCAGATGTCGACTTTCGATCATTTATATCGAATATAAAATCATATCCTTGGACTTGGAGTTCTTCATTACCAAAGACCAATATCATATCCTTAGTTCTTCTTAAGTACTTATGGATACATTTCGTAGAAGTTTAGTGTTCTTCACCTGGATTCGACTAATATCTGCTCGTGAAACTCATAGCATGGTCTATATCAGGTCGTGTACATAACATGGCATACATGAGGCTCCATATTGCTGAAGCATAAGGGATCTTGCTTATGCGTTCAATCTCCTCATGTTTGTTGGGACACATTTTCTTGGAGAGATGAATGCCATGTCTGAAAGATACCAATTCTCTCCTAGAGTTTTCCATGCTAAACCTCTTTAGCACTTCCTCTATGTACATCTTCTGTGAAAGACCTAAAATCCTATTTGGTCTATCTCTATAGACCTTAATTCCTAGAATAAAGGATGCTTCTTCTAGGTCTTCATGGAGAATTCTTTAGATAACCACATTTTAACTGTGGTCAACATGAAAATATCATTCTCAATAAGGAGGATACCATCCACGTATAGTACAAGAAAGATAATAGTGCTCCCACTGATCTTTTTGAAAATACATGATTTCTCATCATTTTTGATGAAATCAAACAGTTTGATCACATCATTAAAATGAGTATTCTACCTTTGAGATGCTTGCTTAAGTCCATATATGGATCTTTTCAGCTTGCATACTTTATGATCAACATCACTGGATGTGAATCCAAGTAGTTGTTCCATATAGATATCTTCCTCAAGGTATCCATTTAAGAACGTCGTTTTTACGTCTATTTACCATATTTCATAATCAAAATAGGCAGCAGTAGCAAGCAATGTGCGGATAGATTTTAGCATGGCTACTGGTGAAAAGGTATCCTGATAGTCAATTTCTTCAGGCTGACTATACCCTTTTGCCACTAATCTAGCTTTGAATGTCTCCATATTTCTATCTGCCCCAATCTTTTTCTTGTAGATCCATTTATACCCAATAAGTACTATACCTTCTGATGGATCTATCAAGATCCAGACTTGGTTTGAGTGTATCGAGTCAATTTCTGACTTCATTATCTCTAACCATTTCTTAGAGTCGATATCGATATTGCCTCCTCATAAGTTTCGGGATCAACACCATGAACCCCATTACCTACGAGGAATATTTTCTCTACATTCTCTAAAGTAGTAACTAAGTACCTCTCAGAGGGACGAAAAATTCTTTCCAATGTACAAGGTGGAGGAGGTAGTGATTGTATTGGCTCAACCTAATTTGCTTCCATAGGGTCCTTAGCTCGTTGCTCTTATGAGACTTTCTCCTCGAGCTTGATCTACTTTCCAATGCTGCCATCTTGAATAAACTATTTTTCAAAAAAAATGGCATGTCAACTCATAATCACATTATGGTCTTCTGGAATATAGAAATAATATCCTAATGACTCTTTAGGATATCCTATAAATCGAGCTCTAAAGGACCTATAGCCTAACTTGTTTGCTTGTTATCTTTTGACATGAGCCAGTTAACTCTAAATTCTGAGATGACTCAGACTTGGTTTCTTACCATGCCATATCTCATATGATGTGGTAGAAATGGTTTTAGAGGAAACCCTATTCAATAAATATATAGCAATTAACAAGCTATGTCCCCAAAGAAAATCAGGAAGATCTATGAAGCTCATCATAGATTGGATCATATTTAATAGGATCCGATTTCTCCGTTCTAAAACTCCATTAAGCTGAGGTGTTCCAGGTGGAGTCCATTGAGAGACTATGCCATTTTGCTTGAGATAGTCCAAAAATTTTTGATTAAGGTATTCACCTCCTTGATCTGATCAAAGAACCTTAATGGATTTTTTAGTTTGCTATTCAAATTCATGTCTGAATTTTTTGAACTTTTCAAAGGCTTCAGACTTGTGTCTCATAAGATACACGTATGCATACCGAGATAAATCATCAGTAAAGATTATGAGGTTGTCAAAGTTGCCTTTATCCGGTACATCAAATGGACCGCACACATCAGTATGTACTAGGACAAGTAGTTCCATGGCCCTTTCCCCATATCCTATAAAAGGAAGCTTAGTTATTTTGCCATGAAGACATGATTCATAAATTGGATATGACTCGAAAGTCAATGGACTCAATAGTCTGATTTTTTCTAATTTCTTAACCCTATCTTCTGCTATATGACCTATCCTTAGGTGCCATAGATACCCATCGTTTGGACTATCTCTGGGTTGTTTTGATCTTATGGCATTTATATTTTGCTCGATATTAAAGATAGATACATCAATATGTAACTAGTAGAGATCGTTCATGAGAAAACCACTTGCAATTTTATTTTTTTCATAAAGAATATTATAATGGTCCTTAAGAAAACTAATTACATAGCCTTCTTGTGCTAAACATGAAATAGAAATCAAATTCCTGCTTGCAGTAGGAACATAATAACAATCCTTAAGTACTAAATCTAAGCCAGACGGTAGTCGAAGAGGATAGGTTTCCACAGTCACAGCAATAATCCTTGCACTATTTTTGACGTGTAGGATCATCTCACCTTCCCTCAGCCTCCTGCTATCCTCAAGACCCTGCATAAAAGTGCACAAATGAGCATAAGAACTAGAGTCAAGCATCCAACTAGATGCAGAAGAAATCGTAAGGTTATTAGATTCAATAATGAGCATACCTCAAGAAGAACCTATCTCTTTCATATTCTTTAGGGTGGCCAGGTATGTAGGGAAGTTTCGCTTCAGTGGCCGTCAGCATTACAATGGAAATACTTTCCTTTGTCAGTGGCCTTTTTCTTCAACTTTGCCTTCTTTTTCTTTCCTCCTTCCATCTTCTATTTTTTCACAAACTTCTTCTTCTTTCTAAAAATATTTTTTTGGAAGAAGTCCATTCCATAGCAAGTACTGAGCCTTTAGAATCTTTCATAGAAAGCTCAGCAGTAATCAGCATATTCATAAGCTCAACCAGAGTATTTTAATGTATATGCATATGGTAGTTCACGATGAACTGCCCATACGCATTAGTCAAGAATTGCAGAATTATATCATTCTGCAGTTGCTGGTCTAACTTCACTCTGATCTTCTCAAGCCCTTCCAAGTCCTTGATCATCATCGGACAATGATCTTGGACTGATTGCCCATGATGCATTTTACCCTTAAACAGTCGTTTAGTGATTTGATATTTGGCTGCGCGACTCTGTTCACCAAATAACTCTTGTAGGTAAGCCAACATTTGGCAGGCAGTCTTGATATCTTCATGTTGATGCCGAAGCTCATCAGACATCGAGACCAACATATAGTTTTTGGTCTTATTATCTTCATCCATCCATTTGTCAAGAGATGCTCTCTGTTCAGCGGATGGATGAGCTGGTAAGGTTGGGGGTTCCTCATCCAATACATGAGTCAACTTTTCAAAATCCAAAATAATTTTGAAGTTCTAGAGCCAATCCTTGTAATTTGGTCCGATCAGTCTATGGGTGTCTAGGATACAGGCTAGTGGATTGGATGCAGACATTTTTCTTTTTCCTGTAGAGAGTCAAAGTTTCTAGTTAGATTTTGTAATTAAGATTTGACCAATTTATTTAGGAATTTGATTTTTAAATAAATTAGCTTTCACTATTTTTTTGGATCCCTACACTCCCTTTGTAGAGATGCAAAAATCTCCATGATTATTAATTTTTAGTGGGTGGTGCAGTCCCACCAACTGACTCATTATCTCACCTAATAGTTATTGGTGATGGATTAGCCAATGAGTGAACAACTCTTGTCTAATGATTTTCTAATCATGGTGAACCTAGGCTTGATCTCTAATTCATGAATCTCACCATGTCTGAAATATTGATCCATTCCTTAGTTAAGTTAGACCCACCATTTGCATAGATTGGATTCCTAATTGGTGTTAGATATCCGTACCCTAGAAGACAGAATTGGCTAACACTTGTAATACACATCTAAGAGCAAAATTATAATTTTGATTATCAATAATAAAATGGGTTATTTTTTATCACAGTATGTATTTGAAAGTATCCATGATACATCCCTTGAGTTAATGATAATGATAGTTCATATTTTCAAGAGTTAAAAATTTAGGACATGAATTTTCATTATTGACTCATAAAATGCTTCCGACTTTAGGATCATCATGAGGATGGTGATTGATCTGAAAGGTTGGTGTATGATTACTTCTTTAGGATAAATGAGTCTTGAGTCTATGGTGTAGAGACACTGGAGCGAGAGTACAGATGCTCGCTAGAGAACAAGGGCACTGAGTGTGAACACCTTGAGCAATCATGAGGAAGTCTACCTTCTCATCAATGACTAGCTCAAAGCTGCAGTGGTATGTCTGGTTCTTTGATCAGAGGTACATCGATAGTTCACCTTGAGGGTATTATAGTTTGACTACACCATAACTCGATCTCCTAGTCATTCAGAATCCTGAGGTGTATGTTGGCTATAGCATGTTCATTGTAGCAATTGGATTACATCAATAGGGGATCTATCTACCTCGGTAGATAAGGAGCAGTCCTATGATGATCATGAGAATCAAGTTCATAAGCCCATGGCCATGGCAGAGTGAAATAATAGAAAGAGTTTTTATTAAGATTTTCACATTGGACTTGAATCGAATGATTAATTCATATGATGGAAATTAGGGTTTGACGAGATCACTTTAACCCTAATCCGATCGGGGCTCAAGATAGAGGAACTTAATCACACAGGTAACTACATCGAGAGATTCATTTTCAGTTCTGATGGGTTGCCACCATATGCTGCTAGGTGTCACTGATGGATTTTGGGAGCAATTAGAATGATTTGGATGATCGATCATACTAGTTGTCTGAATCAAAAAAGTTTTGATCCATCGAAAGGTATTTCGATGATGTCGATGATAGAGATCATGACATATCCCATTACCATACGAAACTGAACCTAACTAGATCACACAAACAAGAGTTTGGATTTGGATATCATCAATTGGACTAATCCAGTTCAATTGATTTGAATAAGATTCAATTAGATTCAAGGAAAATCATGCTAGCACACGATTGAGCCTAATGTTCTCCTTTAACAATCATTAAAAGCTTATCTCGACTGAGCCAAATGTGTTTGAGGCTCACTCAGAAACTTTTACTTTGGTCTGACTAGGAGCTTGTCTAGGTCAGAAAAGGGTTGTCTTAATTTATGAGATAAATTTGAGAATAACACCTTGCCATTTTCCATCACCTGCTAAATTTTATCTTTTGGACATTGGTCAAACTATTGACCTTTGGATACTTAGACATCTGCCCATGTGTCATGCACCCATAGGAGAGAAGATTGGGGCTTTGTCCTCCCTACTAAAAAGAAGAAAGAAGAGGGTGCATGCCCCTAGGGAGGCATGCGCCCTCAAAGAGGATAAAGATGCCTAGAGTCCATACAGATGGGACTCCAAGGGTTGCTTCATGGCGATCTCTAAACTTTATGGTGGCGTCAAAGACTCTTGTTTGACCCAGTCTTGGCACCATCTAAGGAGGGTTTATGAGAGGTCTCTCATCTGATTGGATCAGATGATGTCATTCTCATCAATTAAATTTAGATCTGATTGCACAAAGAGGTCATGATTGGTCCAGGATGATGTGGCACTGCATGGTGCCAGCATGGATCTATATAAACCCTATCTGCGCCTAGGACTTTTAAGTTTTCTACCCTTTAGCCCATGCCACAAAATTTTCTCTCCCTCCTTCTCCATGCCACCCTCTGGTTCTGCTCTCTCCTCTCCATGCCCAAGAGGATTTTGGGCTCTAGTTTGGTGCGAATCCAAGCAAGAGAAAGATGCGATAGGAAAGGAAGAAGGCAGCACTGCTGCAAGAGGATAATAGGTTGATTCTTCAAAAGGTATTTTGAAGACCTTCAAGATCAGATTCAGACCTAATTTTTGAAGCACAGATTGAGAAGAAGAAGATCTTTAGATCCTTCCCAAGTGGATATCGATAGAGGCTAGGCGCTTGCATGGCTACATCCAGAACCTCAAGCAAATATCAGGATCATCATAGGGTAATAGGATTACCCATAACAAGATATAATTAAATTATATTTAATTTTATTTTATTTTATTAGATTGATAAAATTAGATTTGAGAAATCTCAAATTTGATTTAGATCTAAGAAAAAATTTTTTAAAATATCTCTCTTGATCAAATAAACATCTGAACGAACTTGACCAAGAAAATAGGGTTTTTCCTTCAACTGGTATCAAAGCCAAGTTCCATAATTATTTAGATTTGATTTTAATATAATTTTAATCTAATAATTAGATGATTTTAGATGTCATATTAGATGTGATTAGATTTAAAATTAGAAATTAAAAAAATTAAATAATCTAGATCTAAGATGTACGAGATGCATGACTAGACTAGGAATAGAATTATTCTATGTATAGTCTAGGATGATCATAATTTTAATTTAATTAATTATAATTTTAAATTTATTTATTTATCATTTTCTAATATTATAAATATTATAATTAGATCTATAAAATAAAAAATAAATTTATTTAATTTTGTTCATATGAGATATGATAGATGCATGTTTAGATTAGTTATAGAATAGTTCTACAAAATTATCTTGAATAAATTTAATTTGATATGATCAAATTTAAATTTTATTTTTTAGATATTTATGAGATAACTTAGATCTAAAAACATGTATGATATGATATATGAAATGTATGCAAAACATATTTTTAAGTTAGATAAATTTTATATATATGATATATATGTAGATCTAACCAATTTTGTAGATTTATCATATTTCTGATTAAGACATTCCCCTTGGCCGTCCGATCATAAAAATGAAGTAGGATTTAAAGGCCCTCTCCTTCCATTCGATGGGGTGTTCTTATGATGTATAAGGGTGCTGCACGTTCATCCTTAATCAGAAATCAAAAAAAAAAAAATTTCTGCAAAACCCTAGATCCTGAAATCTTAGAATTTTATTTACATGTTTTATTTATGAACCCAATACTTAATTTAGAATTAAAATTATAAAATATATTAGATCTAAAATTAAGAATTTTTAGATCTAAGATATATTCATAAAATTAGGTTCGGGCTTGGGTAGCTCAATTAGGTCTAGCGGTCGATCAAATAAAATCAAGAGTCGGTTAGATGGGATCAAGAGTGCTTAAATTGACTAGTCTAATAGGATTAAGTCTGGATCAAGGTTGAATCATATGAATGATCGATCAAGTTAAGACCCAGTTAGGCTCAGTGGTTAGAGTTTGGATTGTAGGCTAACTCGATTGGTTCTAGCTCAATAATTTGGTGTCTAAGATAAGTTTGGCAGATACGATCGACTGATTTTTAATAGGGAGCTACTCGACTCGAATGCATTCTTGTCGAGTTAATGGCATATCCCTTCCACCAATCTCACATACCTAGGCATATTTATTGGCTCAGTTCTGATCTAAGGTGGCTAATTATCTGAGCTAACCCATGCCACTAGGTTAGTCATAATGGTTATGGCTATGTCAAGTCAAATTTAAAGAGACCTAAATCAAATCTCCCTAAGAAAAGATTAAGTCTAAAGTATTCCACCATTGTAGATGTACGGGCCCTTCCAAAGGATGATTGTTCTCGGCTGGTCATAGTGATTTAGTTGCACCGAAAAGATGCAACCATGTCTATTAGACATTGGATGCTATGGACTGGAGGATGGATTGGGCTCAATAATCTAGATACGCTGAGAGATCCAATTAGAAATCCAATCTATGTAAATAGTGGGTCTGACTTAACTAAGGAGTGGATCAATATTTCGGGCATGATGAGATTCATGAATTAGAGACCAAGCTTGGATGCACCATGATTAGAGAATCATTGGATAAGAGTTGATAACTCATTGGCTAACCCATCACTAATAACTGTTAGGTGAGGTGATGAGTCAGTTGGTGGGACTGCACCACTCGGTAGAAATCATTAATCATAGAGATTTTTGCATCTTTACAGAGGAACTATACAGATTTGAGAAAATAATGAAAGCTAATTTATTTAAAAATTAAATCTTCAAATAAATTATTCATGTCTTAATTATAAAATCTAACTAAAAACTTTGACTCCCTGTAGGAAAAGAAAAATGTGTGCATCCAACCCACTAGCCCATATCCTGGACACCCATAGACTGATCGGATCCAATTACAAGGGTTGGCTCCAGAACTTCAAAACCATTTTGGGTTCTAAGAAGTTAACTCACGTATTGGACCAGAATCCCCCCACCTTACCAGTCCATCCGTCCATTGAATAGAGAGCGTGTCTTGACAAATGGATGGATGAAGATAACAAGGTCAGATACTACATGTTGGGCTCAATGTCTGATGAGCTTCACACCAACATGAAGATATCAAGACTGCCCACCAAATGTTGGATCACCTGTAAGAGTTATTTGGTGAACAGAGTCGCACAGCCAAATATCAGATCACTAAATGACTGTTTAAGGCTAAAATGTGTGATGGACAGTCAGTCCAAGATCATTACCTGATGATGATCAAAAACTTAGAAGAGCTTGAGAAGTTTGAAGTGAAATTAGACCAGGATCTGCAGAACGACATTATTCTGCAGTCCTTGACTGATGCATATGGGCAGTTCATCATGAACTACCATATGCATAAACTTCAGAGTACTCTGGCCAAGCTTATGAACATGCTGGTTACTATTGAGCTTTCTATGAAAGGTTCTAAAGGCTCAGTACTTACTATAGAACAGACTTCTTCCAAGAGAAAGTCTTTTGAAAAGAAGAAGAAGTCTATGAAAAGACAAAAGGTGGAAGGTGAAAAGAAAAGAAAGGCAAAGCTGAAGAAGAAGGCCGCTGATAAAGAAAAGTATTTCCATTGTAATACTGATGGCCACTAGAAGCAAAACTATCCAATATACCTAGCCACGCTGAAGAATAAAAAGGAGACAGGTCCTTTTAGAGGTATGCTCATTATTGAATCTAACCTTATGATTTCTTTTGCATCCAACTGGGTGCTTGATTTTGATTCTAGTGCTCATTTGTGCACTTCTATGCAGGGTTTTGAGGATAGCCGGTGGCTGAGGAATGATGAGATGATCCTATGCATCAAAAATGGAGCAAGAGTTGCTACTGTGGTCATGGAAACCTATCCTCTTCGACTACCATCTGGCTTAGATTTAGTACTTAGGGATTGTTATTATGTGCCTACTGCAAGTAGAAATTTGATTTCTATTTCATGTTTAGCATAAGAAGGCTATGTAATTAGTTTTCTTAAGGACCATTATAATATTCTTTATGAAAGAAATAAAATTGCAAGTGGTTTCCTCATTAACAGTCTCTACCAGTTACATATTAGTGTATCTATTTTTAATATCAAGCGAAATGTGAATGCTGTAAAATGACCCAGGAATAGTCCGAACGATACGTATCTATGGCACCTGAGGCTAGGTCATATAGTAGAAGATATGATTAACAAATTAGAGAAAATTGAGCTATTGAGTTCATTGACTTTTGAGTCATATCCAATTTGTGAATCATGTCTTCATGGCAAAATGACTAAGCTTCCATTTGTGGGACATGGGGAAGGGCCATGGATCTACTTGTCCTAGTACATACTGATGTATGCGACCCATTTGATGTGCCAGCTAGAGGCAACTATGTCTACTTCATAATCTTTATCGATGATTTATCTTAGTATGGGTGCGTGTATATTATGAGATACAAGTCTGAAGCTTTTGAAAAGTTCAAAAAATTCAGACATGAAGTAGAAAAGCAAATTGAAAAATCCATTAAGACTCTTTGATCAGATCGAGGAGGTGAATACCTTTGTTAGGAATTCTTGAACTATCTCAAGCAAAATGGCATAGTCTCTCAATGGACTCCACATGGAACACCTCAACTCAACGGGATTTTAGAATGGAGGAATCAGATCCTCTTAGATATAGTCCGATCCAGGATGAGCTTTACAAACCTTCCTAATTTTCTTTAGAGATATAGTTTATTAACTGCAATATATTTACTAAAAAGAATTTCCTCTAAAACCATTCCTACCATACTGTACGAGATATAGCATGGTAAGAAACCAAGTTTAGGTCATCTCAGAATTTGGGATTGTCCAGCTCATATCTAAAGACAACAAGTGGACAAGTTAGACTTTAGGTCCTTTAGAGCTCGATTTATAGGATATCCTAAAGAGTTATTACGATATTATTTCTACATTCTAGAAGACCATAATATGATTATGAGTCGGCATGCCATCTTTCTTGAAAAATAGTTTATTCAAGATAGCGGCATTGGAAAGCAGATCAAACTCGAGGAGAAAGTCTCACAAGAGCAACGAGCTAAGGATCTTATGGAACCAAATCAGGTCGAGCTAATACAATCACTACCTCCTTCACCTCAAAGATCGAAAAGGATTTTTCGTCCTCTTGAGAGGTACTTAGGTACTATCTCAGAGGAAGTAGAGAAAATGTTTCTCATAGGTAATGGAATTCATGGTGATGATCCCAAAACCTATGATGAGATGATATTAGATATCAACTCCGAAAAATGATTAGAGGCAATGAAGTCTGAAATTGACTTGATGCACTCAAATCAAGTCTGGACCTTGGTAGATCCATCAGAAGGTATAGTACCTATTGGGTGTAAATGGATCTATAAGAGAAAGATTGGTGCAGATGGGAATGTGGAGACATTCAAAGCTAGATTAGAAGCTAAAGATTATAATTAGCATGAAGGCATTGACTATCCGGATACCTTTTCGTCAGTAGCTATGCTAAACTCTATCCACATATTGGTTGCTGTTGCAGCTTATTTCGATTATGAAATATGACAAATGGTCATAAAAACGATATTCTTAAATGGATACCTTGAGGAAGATATCTATATGGAATAGCTGCTAGGTTTCACATCCAATAATGCTAATCACAAAGTATGTAAGCTGCCAAGATCCATATATGGGTTTAAGCAAGCATCTCAGAGCTGGAATACTTGATTTAATGATGTGATCAAATTATTTGGTTTCATCAAAAACATGGAGGAACCATGTATTTTCAAAAAGATCAGTGGGAGTGCTATAGTCTTCCATGTACTGTACGTGGATGATATCCTCCTTATTGGAAATGATATTTTCATGCTGACCATAGTTAAAATATGGTTGTCCAAAGAATTCTCCATGAAAGACCTAAGAGAAGCATCCTTCATTCTAGAAATTAAGATCTATAGAGATAGACTGAATAGGATGCTAGGTCTTTCACAGAAGATGTACATAGAGAAAGTGCTAAGGAGGTTTAGCATGGAAAACTCCAAGAAGGGATTGGTTCCCTTCAGACATGACATTCATCTCTCTAAGAAAATGTGTCCCAACACATTAGAGGAGATTGAATGCAAAAGCAAGATCCCTTATTCTTCAGCAATAAGGAAGCCTCGATGTAGCCCATGTTATGTACCGACCCATCTAGCCCAGCTATGCGTATCACAAGCAGAATCAGTTGAATCCCAGATGCAGAATCACTGGACTTCTTGTGAAATGTATCCTTAAGTACTTGAGAAGAACTAAGGATATGTTGATAATTTTTGATAATGGAGAACTCCAAGTCCAGGGGTATACAGACTCGGATTTTATGTCCAATATAGATGATCATAAGGCGATGATATAGATGAATTAGAAAAATTTTGATCCATCGGAAGGTATTTCGTTGATGTCGATGATAGAAATCATGACAGATCCTATTACCATATAGAACCAAACCTAATTGGATCACACAAACAAGGGTTTGGATCTGGATATCATCAATTGGACTAACCCAGTTCAATTGATTTGAATAAGATTCAATTAGGTTCAAGAAAATCATGGTAGCACATGATTGAGCATAATGTTCTCCTCCAATAATGATTAAAAGTTATCTCGACTGAGCCAAATGTATTTGAGCTCACTCAAGAATCTTTACTTGGTCTGACTGAAGCTTGTCCATGTTAGAAAAGGGTTGTTTTAATTTATGAAATAAATTTGAAACAACACCTGCCATTTTTCGTCACCTACTAAATCTTTTCTTTTGACTTTAGGCTCAAACATTGACCTTGTCACACTTACGACATGTCAATGTATCATGCACCCATAGGGAAAAGATGGGGCTTCGTCCCCATACCAAAAGGAAAAGAAAGGGGGGGTGCATGCCCTTTAAGGGAGGCGTTGACACCCAATATAGGATGATGCCAAGAGTTCATATAGATGAGACTCCAGTTGCTTCATGCTCTCTACTTGGGTGACCCAAAAGACTCATCTTTGATCAATCTTGGCATCACCTAAGGAGGTTTGTGAGGAACTTAAATAAAAATCCTGATTTTTTCAGATCAAGGTTTGTTCAGGATCTGATCGGATCAAGAGATATATTTTAAAAACTTTTCTCTTTGATCGGATTAGATCTGAGATATTTTTAAATCTGATTTTTTATTATTCTATATAATTGGAAATAAAATATAGATATAATTAAATCATATTAATTTATCTCATGTAGGTAATCCCTATTATTTGTCGTGTGATGATCTTGTAAGTTACGTAGAAGGTCTGAATTTAGGCCACGGTAAGTGCCTGGCCTTCGTATCGATATCCGCACTCAGGCTTAGATCTGGAGATCTTTCTTCGTCCTCTATCACATCCTCCAAAATAGATCGTGAATTCTGAATTTGGAGGATCTTTCAAATAGAGCTTTCGAGATTAGGCAGTTGTCCTTTGCGCAGCACTAGCTTCCTTGCTTTCTATCACCTGGTCTCCCCTATGATTGCACCAACTTGAGATCCCGAGAACTTTTCTTGGGTGTGGAGAGAGAGGAGAAGATGAACTTGTGCGATGCGAGGGGAAAAGAGTAGATGAGGCAGCGCTGGGGGTGTAGAGAATTGTTCTTCTTGTTTTGAGTTGGGCGTAAGGGTCTTATGTATAGACTATGCATGATCCAACTCCTCTTCATCCCAACCAATCACAACCCTTTGTGAAATTAGATCTAAATTTGATTGGTGGGAATAGAGTCCCTTGGATTCATCCTTAGATGGTGCCTAAGACCAATCAAAGTTGGTTCTTAGGAGGAGTCTAATCAGAATTGAATAAGGAGATGGAGTCCTTGTCCAATAGGGACTCTTGGGCGCCTAGCATGCACCCTCCTCCTTGCCAATTTCTGGCAGGGGGACAAGCCCCACTAGCTCTCCAATAGGTGCGTGACACATGGACAGAAGTCAAAGTGTCAATGATCAACATTGACCAATCGAAAGACAAGAAATGGTAGGTGACCAAAAATGGCAGGTGTTGTCTTACAAAATAAGACAACCCTTTTCTAACCTGGATAGGCTCCAGTCAGACCAAGTGAAGGCCTCTGATCAAGCACAAACTTCTTTGGCTCAGTCAAGACAACTATTTATGATAGTAAAAGAAGAATGTTAGGTTCAATCGAGTGCTAGCACGATTTCATTGAACCTAATTGAATCTCATTCAGATCAATTAAACTAGATCAGTTCAATTGATGATCATCAGATTCAAACCCTTGTTTGTGTGAACCAATTAGGTTTAGTTCTGTATGGTAATGAGATATGTCATGATCTCTATCATCAACATCATCGAAACTCCTTTCGATAGATCAGAACTCTTTTGATTCAAACATCTAGAATGATCGATCATCTAAATCATTCTAATTACTCCCAAAATCTATCAGTGACACCTAGCAGTATATGGTGGCAACCCATCAGAGCTGAATGCGAACCTCTTGGTGCAGCTACCTGTGTGATTAAGTTCTTCTATCTTGAGCTCCGATCAGATTAGGGTTAAGGTGAACTCGTCAAACCAATAGTTTTTGTCATATGATGTAATCATTCGATTCAAGTCCGATGTGAAAACCTAAATAGAAACTCTTTCTATTATTTCACTCTGCCATGGCCATGGGCTTCTAGACTTGATTCTCATGATCATCATAGGGCTGCTCCTCTACCACCAAGGTAGATAGATTCCATCTTGATGCCATCTAGTTCCTACAATGAACATGCTATAGCCAACATACACCTCAGGGTTTCGAATGGCTAGGAGATCGAGTTATGGTGTAGTCAAACTATAACACCCTCAAGATGAACTGTCGATGTACCTCAGGTCAAAGAACCAGACACACCACTACAGCATCGAGTCAGTCATTGACGAGAAGGTAGACTTCCTAATGACTACTCGAGGTGGTCACGCTCAGTGCCCTCATTCTCTAACGAGTATCTATACTCTCGCTTCGGTGTCTCCACACCATAGACTCAAGACTTATCTACTAAAGAGAAGTGATTGTACACCAACCTTCTAGATCAATCACCATCCTCATGATGATCTTATGGTCAAAAGCATTTTATGAGTTAATAATGATTATTCATGTCTTAAATTTTTAACTCTTGAAAATATGAATTATCATTACCATTAACTCAAAGGATGTATCACAGACACTAAATACACATATGTGATAAAAAATAATCCATTTTATTGATTATAGTCAAAATTATAATTTTGCCCCTAGAAGTGTATTACAAGTGTCAGCCAATTTTGACTTCTAGGGCACATATATCTAACAATCTTCCACTTATCCTAAAGCCAATTGGCTACAAGTCTAAGTCCCATCTTCTCAAGGTGGGCTTTGATTTTTTGTTGTCCCAACAGCTTTGTAAGTGGGTCTGCCGCATTGTCTGCGGAATTGACTCTCTTGACCTCGACGTAACCCTTCTCGAGGTAATCACGGATGAGGTGGTATCGCCACTCAATGTGCTTTAATTTTTGGTGAGATCTCGGCTCCTTAGCAAGGGCTATGGCATCATTGTTGTCACAGTAAAGAGGAATGGCATCTAATGGCATTATTTCGATTTCTACAGTAAACTTCTTATACCAGAATGCTTCCTTCGTAGCCTCTGATGCAGCAATATATTCTGCTTCTATGATGGAATCTGCTATCATGGTTTGCTTGAAACTCTTTCAGCTGACAACACCATCATTGCACACAAACAGACTCCCAGATGTCAACTTTTGATCATCTACATCGGACATGAAATCCGAGTCTGTGTATTGTTAGATATATGTGCCCTAGAAGCCAGAATTGGCTGACACTTGTAATACACTTCTAGGGGCAAAATTATAATTATGACTATAATAAATAAAATGGGTTATTTTCTATTACATATGTGTATTTAGTGTCTGTGATACATCCTTTGGGAAGAAAAGGAGTTGGATCACGCTTAGTCTATAAATAAGATCCTACGCCCAACTCAGATTTAGATGAGATGATTGAATAACAATTCCCCATGCCCCTAGGCTGCCTCTTCCCTCCTTCTCCATGCCAAACCACCTTCTACCCTTTCTCTCCACATCCAAAAGGAGTTTTGGATTTTTGTTGGTGCGATTCAAGCAAGAGAAAGGCGATCAAAAGCTAGAAGGCTGCACTGCTGCAAAGGACGACTGCTGATCTTCAAAAGAAGTTTTGAAGATCCTCTAGATCAGATTCGGATTTGATTTTTGGAGATGTGATAGACAAGAAGAGGATCTCTAGATCCAGTCTGAGTAGATACTAGTAGAGGTCAGGCGCTTGCGTGGCTAGATCCAGAACCTTCCGCTGCAAACAGGATCATCAACAGGGTAATAGGATTACCCAAATTAGGTAAATTAAATTTGATATAATTTATTCTTATTTTATTTTATTTATTAAAATAATAAGAATTAGATTTAAAACATTCTAGATCTGATATAGATCAAAGAAAAAAAATTTTGAAATATATCTCTTGATCTGATCAGATCTGAACGAACCTGGACCGAAAAATCAGGATTTCTCTTCAACAGGTATCAGAGCCATGGTTCTAAAAGCATTTAGATTTGATTTTAAATTTATTTTAATTAGAAAATAAGTGATTTTAGATGTCACATGAGACGTGATCAGATCTAAAATCAGAAAAAAATTAAAATTAAATGATTTGGATCTAAAATTAGGAAATATGCATGACTAGTTCTAAAATAGAATAGTTCTATAGAATAGTCTTGCATGTTTTTGATTTAATTTGATTAAATCATATTTTAGATCTATTTATTTACTATTTTTTGATATTATAATGGTTATAATAACATCTAAAAAATAGTAAATAAAAATTATTTAATTTTAAATATCATATGAGATATGATTGATGCATGTCTAGACTAGTTGTAGAATAGTTCTACATAATTATCTAGATTAGAATTTATTTTGATTAGATCAATTTAAATCTAATTTTTTAGATTATTATGAGATAATTTAGATCTAAAAATATGCATGATTCGATACATGAGATGTATGCAAAATATGCCATGATTAGATCTAATTTGTATATGAGATATATGATATAGATCTAAAACTGTTTTGTAGTATTGCATGTTCCTGATTAAGGCGTTCCTCTTGGCCGTCCGGTCATAAGAACGAAGAAGGGTTTAAAGGCCCTCTCTTCCCATTCGATGGGGTGTTCTTATGATGTGTAGGGGTGCTGCGTGTTCGTCCTTAATCAGAAACCCAAAACTTACTTTCTGCAAAACCCTAGATCCTGAAACCCTAGGATTTATTGTGCATATTTTATTTATGAACCCTACTTAATTAAGAATTAAGATTTATGGAATATTAATTAGGTCTAAAATTGAGAATTTTAGATCTAAGACATATTCATAATACTGGGTTCGGGCTTGGGTAGCTCAATTAGGTCTAAGCGGTTGATCAAACCGAATCAAGAGTTGGTTAGATGGGATCAACAATGCTTAAATTGACCAGCCTAATAGGATTAAGTCTGGGTCAAGATCGAGTCACGATCAAGCAAGACCTAATTAGGCTCAGAGGTTAGAGTCTGGATTGTAGGCTAACCCAATTGGTTCTGACTCAACAATTTGGTGTCTAAGGTAAGTTTGGCACATACGACCGACTGGTTTTTAATTGGAAGCTACTCGACCTGAATGCGTTCTTGTACGAGTTAATGGCATATTCCTTCCACCGGTCTCACTTACCTGGCCATATCTGTTGACACAGTTCTGATCTGAGGTGGTCAATAATCCGAGCTAACCCATGCCACTAGGTTAGTCATAATTGTTATGACTAATGACCAAGTCTAGTTTAATGAGACCTGAATCAATTCTCCCTAAGAAAAGATTAAGTCTGAGGTCTTCCACCATTGTAGATGTGCGGGCCCTTCCCGGGGTTGATTGTTCTCGGCTGGATACAGTGGCTCAGTTGCACCGGGAAGATGCAACCATGTCTATTAGGCATTGGATGCTATGGGCTGGAGGATGAGTTGGGCTCAATATTCTGGATACGGTGAGAGACTCAATTAGGAACCCAGTCTATGCAAATGGTGGGTCTGACTTAACTAAGGAGTGGATCAATATTCTGGATACGGTGAGATTCATGAATTAGAGACCAAGTTTGGGTGCACCATGATTAGAGAATCATTGAACAAGAGTTGTTCACTCATTGGCTAACCCATCACCAATAACTGTTAGGTGAGGTGATGAGTCAGTTGGTGAGACCGCACCACCCACTAGAAATCATTAATCGTGGAGATTTTCGCATCTCTACAGAGGGAGTGTAGGGATCCAAGAAAATAGTGGGAGCTAATTTGTTTAAAAATAAAATTCCTAAATAAATTGGTCAAGTCATAATTACAGTATCTAACTAGAATCTTTGACTCTCTACAGGAATAATGTCTGCGTCCAACCCATTGGCACGTATCCTGGACACACATAGACTGACCGGACCCAATTATAAAGATTGGCTCAGGAACTACAAAATTATTTTGGGTTCCGAGAAGTTAACCCATGTTTTGGACCAGGACCCTCCCACCTTACCAGCCCATCCATCTGTTGAACAGAGAGCGTCTCTGGAAAAATGGATAGACGAAGATAATAAGGCCAGATATTACATGTTGGGCTCGATGTCTGATGAGCTCCAGCGCCAACATGAAGATATCGGGACTGCTCGCCAAATGTTGGCTCACCTATAGGAGATGTTTGGTGAACAGAGTCGCGCAGCCAAATATCAAGTCACGAAATGACTTTTTAAGGCTAAGATGCGTGATGGGCAGTCAGTCCAAGATCACTGTCTGACAATGATCAAGGACATGGAAGAGCTTGAGAAGCTCGGTGTGAAGTTGGACTTGGACCTGCAGAACGATATTATTCTGCAATCCTTGACTGATGCATATGGGCAATTCATCATGAATTACCACATGCATAAACTTCAAAATTCCTTGGCCGAATTAATGAATATGCTGGTTACCGCTGAGCTTTCTATGAAAGGTTCTAAAGGCTCAGTTCTTGCTATGGAACGGACTTCTTCCAAAAGAAAGTCTTATGGAAAGAAAAAGAAGTCTGCGAAAAAGCAGAAGGTGGAAGGAATCAAAGAAGAAGAAGGCAGAGCCGAAGAAGAAAGGCCGATGGCAAAGGAAAGTGTTTCCATTGCAACAGCGACGGCCATTGGAAGCGAAACTGCCCTACTTACCTGGCCACCCTGAAGAACAAGAAGGAAGGTCCTTCTGGAGGTATGCTCGTTATTGAGTCTAACCTTACGATTTCTTCTGCATCCAGTTGGGTGCTTGACTCTGGTTCTAGTGCTCATCTGTGCACTTCCATGCAGGGTCTTGAGGATAGCAGGAGGCTGAGGGATGGAGACATGATCCTACGCATCGATAATGGAGCAAGAGTTGCTGCAGTAGCCATGGGAACATACCCTCTTCGATTACCATCTGGTTTAGACTTAGTTTTGAAAGACTGTTATTATGTGCCTGCAGCTAGCAGGAATTTGATTTCTGTTTCATGCTTAGCACAAGAAGGCTATGTGATTACCTTCTTTAAGGACCATTGTAACATTCTTTATGAAAGAAATAAAATTGCAAATGGTTTCCTTATTAATGGTCTTTATCAGCTACATATTGATGTACCTATTCTAACTATCGAGCAAAACGTGAATGCCAAATGACCTAGGGATAGTCCAAACGACAGATATCTATGGCACCTGAGATTAGGTCATATAGCAGAAGATAGGATCAACAAATTGGAGAAAAATGGGCTATTGAGTCCATTGACTTTCGAGTCATATCCAACTTGTGAATCTTGTCTTCAAGGCAAAATGACTAAACTCCCTTTTGTTGGACATGGGGAGAGGGCCACAGATCTCCTTGCCCTAGTACATACTGATGTGTGCGGCCCATTTGATGTGCCGGCTAGAGGCAATTTTGTCTACTTCATTATCCTTTACCGATGATCTGTCTAGGTATGGGTATGTGTATCTTATGAGACACAAGTCTGAAGCTTTTGAAAAGTTCAAAGAATTCAGACATGAAGTAGAAAAACAAACTGGAAAACCCATTAAGGTTCTTCGATCAGATCGAGGAGGTGAATACCTTAGCCAAAAATTCCTAGACTATCTAAAGGAAAATGGCATAGTCTCTCAATGGACTCCACCAGGAACACCTCAACTCAACGGAGTTTCAGAACGGAGAAATCGGACCCTATTGGATATGGTTCGATCCATGATGAGCTTCACAGACCTCCCTGATTTTCCTTTGGGGACACTCATTGTTAACTTCAATTTATCTACTGAATAGGGTTCCCTCTAAAACCGTTCCTACCACACCGTATGAGATATGGCACGGTAAGAAACCAAGTCTGAGTCATCTCAGAATTTGGGGTTGTCCGGCTCATGTCAAAAGACAACAAGCGGACAAGTTAGAGTTTAGGTCCTTTAGAGCTCGATTCATAGGATATCCTAAAGAGTCATTAGGATACTATTTCTACATTCCAGAAGACCACAATGTGATTGTGAGTCGACATGCCATCTTTCTTGAAAAATAGTTTATTCAAGATAGCGGCATTGGAAAACAGATCAAGCTTGATGAGAAAGTCTCACAAGTGGAACGAGCTAAGGACCAATTGGAACCAAATCAGGTTGAGCCAATAAGAACACTACCTCCTCCACCTCGTAGATCGGAAAGAGTTTTCCGTCCCCCTGAAAGATACTTAGGTATTATTTCAGAGGAAGTAGAGAAAATGTTCCTCATAGGTAATGGTGCTCATGGTGATGATCCCAAAACCTACAATGAGGCGATATCAGATATCGACTCCGAGAAATGGCTAGAGGCAATGCAGTCAGAAATTGACTCGATGCACTCAAACCAAGTCTGGACCTTGGTAGATCCACCAGAAGGTATAGTACCTATTGGGTGTAAATGGATCTTCAAGAGAAAGATTGGTGCAGATGGGAATGTGGAGACATTCAAGGCTAGACTAGTGGCAAAAGGTTATAGTCAATGCGAAGGCATTGACTATCAGGATACCTTTTCCCCAGTGGCTATGCTAAAATCCATCCGCACATTGCTTGCCATTGCAGCCTATTTCGATTATGAAATATGGCAAATGGATGTGAAAATGGCATTCTTAAATGGATATCTTGAGGAAGATATCTATATGGAACAGCCGCTAGGTTTCACATCCAGTGATACTGATCACAAGGTTTGCAAGCTGCAAAGGTCCATATATGGACTTAAGCAAGCATCTCGGAGCTGGAACACTCGTTTCAATGATGTGATCAAAAATTTGGTTTCATCAAAAATGAAGAGGAACCATGTGTTTTCAAAAAGGTCAGTGGGAGCGCTGTTGTCTTCCTCGTATTGTACGTGGATGACATCCTCCTTATTGGGAATGATATTCCCATGATGACAACAGTCAAATTATGGTTGTCCAAGGAATTCTCCATGAAAGACCTAGGTGAAGCATCCTTTATTCTAGGAATTAAGGTCTATAGGGATAGACCGAATAGGATGCTAGGACTTTCACAGAAGATGTACATAGAGGAAGTACTAAAGAGGTTTAGTATGGAAAACTCTAAGAGGGGATTAATACCCTTCAGACATGGTATTCATCTTTCCAAGAAGATGTGCCCTAGCACACCTGAGGAAATAGAATGCATGAGCAAGATCCCTTATGCTTCTGCAATAGGGAGCCTCATGTATGCCATGCTATGTACACGACCTGATATAGCCCATGCTGTGAGTGTCACAAGCAGATATCAGTCAAATCCAGGTGAAGAACACTGGACTTCTGTGAAATGTATCCTTAAGTACTTGAGAAGAACTAAGGATATGATGTTGGTCTTTGGTAACGGAGAACTCCAAGTCTAGGGATACACAGACTCAGATTTTATGTCCGATATAGATGATCGAAAGTCGACATCTGGCAGTCTGTTTGTGTGCAATGGTGGTGCTGTCAGCTGGAAGAGTTCCAAGCAAATAGTGATAGCAGATTCCACCATGGAAGCAGAATATATCGCTGCATCAGAAGGCTGCGAAGGAAGCATTCTGGTACAAGAAGTTTGCTGTAGAAATCGGAGTAATGCCATCAGATGCCATTCCTCTATACTGCGACAACAATGGTGCCATAGCCCTTGCTAAGGAGCCGAAGGTCTCACCAAAAATTCCAAGCACATTGAGCGGCAATACCACCTCATCCGTGATTACCTCGAGAAGGATTATGTCGAGGTCAAGAGAGTCAACTCCACAGATAATGTGGCAGACCCACTTACAAAGCCGTTGGGCCAGCAGAAGATCGAAGCCCACCTTGAGAAGATGGGACTTAGACTTGTAGCCAATTGGCTTTAGGATAAGTGGGAGATTGTTAGATATATGTGCCCTAGAAGCCAGAATTGGCTGACACTTGTAATACACTTCTAGGGGCAAAATTGTAATTTTGACTATAAATCAATAAAATGGGTTATTTTCTATCACATATGTGTATTTAGTGTCTGTGATACATCCTTTGAGTTAATGGTAATGATAATTCATATTTTCAAGAGTTGAAAATTTAAGACATGAATAATCATTATTAACTCATAAATTGCTCCCGACCATAGGATCATCACGAGGATGGTGATTGATCCGGAAGGTTGGTGTACAATCGCTTCTCTTTAGTAGATGAGTCTTGAGTCTACG
This sequence comes from Cocos nucifera, assembly GCA_006176705.1. Taxonomy (NCBI): domain Eukaryota; kingdom Viridiplantae; phylum Streptophyta; class Magnoliopsida; order Arecales; family Arecaceae; genus Cocos; species Cocos nucifera. Next base: position 177,631 of record QRFJ01001259.1, read on the forward strand.
GTGTGGAGACACCGGAGCGAGAGTACAGGTACTCGTTAGAGAATGAGGGCACTGAGCGTGACCACCTCGAGTAGTCATTAGGGAGTCTACCTTCTCGTCAATGACTGACTCGATGCTGCAGTAGTGTGTCTGGTTCTTTGACCTGAGGTGCATCGGTAGTTCACCTTGAGGGTGTTATAGTTTGACTACACCATTACTCGGTCTCCTAGCCATATGGAAATCCCTGAGGTGTATGTTGGCTATAGCATGTTCATTGTAGGAACTGGATGGCATCAAGATGGAATCTATCTACCTCGGTGGTAGAGGAGCAGCCCTATGATGAATCATGAGAATCAAGTCCAGAAGTCCATGGCCATGGCAGAGTGAAATAATAGAAAGAGTTTCTATTTAGATTTTCACATCGGACTCGAATCGAATGATTACATCATATGACAGAAACTAGGGTTTGACGAGTTCACCTTAACCCTAATCTGATCGGGGCTCAAGATAGAAGAACTGAATCACACAGGTAGCTGCACCAAGAGGTTCGCATTCAGCTCTGATGGGTTGCCACCATATACTGCTAGGTGTCACTGGTGGATTTTGGGAGCAATTAGAATGATTTAGATGATCGATCATTCTAGCTGTTCGAATCAGAAGAGTTCTGATCCATCGAAAGGAGTTTCGATGATGTCGATGATAGAGATCATGACATATCCCATTACCATACAGAACTGAACCTAACTGGGTCACACAAACAAGGGTTTGAATCTGGTGATCATCAATTGAACTGATCTAGTTCAATTGATCTGAATGAGATTCAATTAGGTTCAAGAAAATCGTGCTAGCACTCGATTGAACCTAACGTTCTTCTTTTACTATCATAAATAAGTTGTCCTGTCTGAGCCAAAGGAGTTTGTGCTCAATCAGAGGCCTTCATATGGTCTGACTGGAGGTTGTCCAAGTCAGAAAAGGTTGTCTTATTTTGTAAGACATTACCTACCATTTTTGGTCACCTGCCATTTCTTGTTCTTTGACTTTGGTCAAAAGTCTACCTTTGACTGGTCAAACATTGACCATTGACACATTTGACTTTTGACCACATGTCATGCACCTATTGGAGAGCTGGTGGGGGCCTGTCCCCTGCTAGAACCTGGCAAGGAGGAGGGCGCACGCCACCCTTGGCGTGTGCCCAAGTTGGAGGCGCCTAGGAGTCCTTGTTGGACAAGGACTCCATCTCCTTTTTGGATTCCAATTAGAGTTCTTCTAAGAACCAACTTTGACTGATCTTAGGCACCCTCTAAGGAGGAATCCAGGGGACTCTATTCCCACTAATCAGATTTAGATCTGATTTCACAAAGAGTTGTGATTGGTTGGGAAGAAGAGGAGTTGGATCACGCTTAGTCTATAAATAAGACCCTACGCCCAACTCAGATTTAGATGAGATGATTGAATAACAATTCCCCATGCCCCTAGGCTGCCTCTCCCCTCCTTCTCCATGCCAAACCACCTTCTCCCCTTGCTCTCCACGTCCAAAAGGAGTTTTGGATTTTTGTTGGTGTGATTCAATCAAGAGAAAGGCGATCAAAAGCTAGAAGGTGCACTGCTGCAAAGGACGACTGCTGATCTTCAAAAGGAGTTTTGAAGATCCTCCAGATAAGATCCAGATCTAATTTTTGAAGATGTGATAGAGAAGAAGAGGATCTCTAGATCCAGCCTGAGTGGATATCAGTAGAGGCCAGGCACTTGCGTGGCTAGATCCAGAACCTTCCGTTGCAAATAGGATCATCAACAGGGTAATAGGATTACCCAAATCAAGTAAATTAAATTTGATTTAATTTATCCTTATTTTATTTTATTTATTAAAATAATAAGAATCAGATTTGAAACATTCTAAATCTGATATAGATCAAAGAGAAAAATTTTTGAAATATATCTCTTGATTTGATAAGATCTGAACGAACCTGGACCAAAAAATCAGGATTTTCCTTCATGTATCCCTAGACTTGGAGTTCTCCGTTACCAAAGACCAACATCATATCCTTAGTTCTTCTTAAGTACCTAAGGATATAATTCATAGAAGTTCAGTAATCTTCATCTGAATTTAACTGATATCTGCTTGTGACACTCACAGCATGAGCAATATCAGGTTATGTACATAGCATGGCACACATGAGGCTCTCTATTACAGAAGCATAAGGGATGTTGCTCATGTGTTCTATTTCCTCAGGTGTGCTAGGGCACATCTTCTTGAAAAGATGAATACCATGTCTGAAGGATATTAATCTCGTCTTAGAGTTTTCCATACTAAACCTCTTTAGTACTTTCTGTATGTACATCTTTTGTGAAAGTCCTAGCATCCTATTCGTTCTATCCCTATAGACCTTAATTCCTAGAATAAAGGATACTTCACCTAGGTCTTTCATGGAAAATTCCTTGGACAACCATATTTTGACTATCATCAACATGGAAATATTATTCATAATAAGGAGGATGTCATCCACGTACAATATGAGGAAGACAACAGTGCTCGCACCGACCTTTTTGAAGACACACGGTTCCTCTTCATTTTTGATGAAACCAAATGTTTTGATCACATTGTTGAAATGAGTGTTCTAGCTCCGAGATGCTTGCTTAAGTCCATATATAAACCTTTGTAGGTTGCAAACCTTGTGATCAGTATCACTGGATGTGAAATCTAGCGACTGTTCCATATAGATATCTTTCTCAAGATATCCATTTAAGAACGCCATTTTCACATCCATTTGTCATATTTCATAATTGAAATAGGCTGCAATGGCAAGCAATATGCGGATGGATTTTAGCATAGCCACAAGGAAAAAGGTATCTTGATAGTCAATGCCTTCGCATTGACTATAACCTTTTGCCACTAGTCTAGCCATGAATGTCTCAACATTTCCATCTACACCAATCTTTCTCTTGAAGATCTATTTACACCCAATAGGTACTATACCTTCTGGTGGATCTACCATGGTCCAGACTTGGTTTGAGTGCATCGAGTGAATTTCTGACTGCATTACCTCTAACCATTTCTCAGAGTCGATATCTGATATCGCCTTATTGTAGGTTTTGGGATCATCACCATGAGCACCATTACCTACGAGGAATATTTCCTCTACCTTTTCTAAAATAATACCTAAGTATCTTTCAGGGGGACGGGAAACTCTTTTCGATTTATGAGGTGGAGGAGGTAGTGTTCTTATTGGCTCAACCTGATTTGGTTCCAATTGGTCCTTAGCTCATTGTACTTGTGAGTCTTTCTCATCAAGCTTAATCTGCTTTTCAGTGCCGCTATCTTGAATAAACTATTTTTCAAGAAAGATGGCATGTCGACTCACAATCATATTGTGGTCTTCTGGAATGTAGAAATAGTATCCTAATGACTCTTTAGGATATCCTATGAATCGAGCTCTGAAGGACCTAAACTCTAACTTTTTCGCTTGTTGTCTTTTGACGTGAGTCGGACAACCCCAAATTCTAAGATGACTCAGACTTAGTTTCTTACTGTGCCATATCTCATACGGTGTGGTAGGAACGGTTTTAGAGAGAACCCTATTCAGTAGATAAATTGAAGTTAACAATGAGTATCTCCAAAGAAAATTAGAGAGCTCTGTGAAGCTCATCATGGATCGAACCATATCCAATAGAGTCCGATTTCTCCATTCTGAAATCCCGTTGAGTTGAGATATTCCTGGTGGAGTCCATTGAGAGACTATAACATTTTCCTTGAGATAGTCTAAGAATTCATGGCTAAGGTATTCACCTTTTCGATCTGATTGAAGAACCTTAATGGGTTTTCCAGTTTATTTTTCTACTTCATGTCTGAATTCTTTGAACTTTTCAAAAGCTTTAGACTTGTGTCTCATAAGATACACATATCCATACCTAGACAGATCATCAGTAAAGATAATAAAGTAGATAAAATTGTCTCTAGCCGGCACATCAAATGGGCCGCACACATCAGTATATACTAGGGTAAGGAGATCTGTGGCCCTTTTTCCATGTCCTACAAAAGAGAGAGTTTAGTCATTTTGCCTTGAAGACAAGATTCACAAGTTGGATATGACTCAAAAGTCAACGGACTCAATAGCCCATTTTTCTCCAATTTGTTGATCCTATCTTCTACTATATGACCTAATCTCAGGTGCCATAGATACCTATTGTTTGGACTATCCCTAGGTCATTTGGCATTCACGTTTTGCTCGATAGTTAGAACAGATACATCAATATGTAGCTGATAAAGATCGTTAATAAGAAAATAATTTGCAATTTTATTTTTTTTATAAAGAATGTTACAATGGTTCTTAAAGAAGGTAATCACATAGCCTTCTAGTGCTAAGCATGAAACAGAAATCAAATTCCTGCTAGCTGCAGGCACATAATAACAGTCTTTCTAAATCAGATGGTAATCGAAGAGGGTATGTTCCCACCGCCATTACAGCAACTCTTGCTCCATTTTCGATGCATAGGATCATGTCTCCATCCCTCAGCCTCCTGCTATCCTCAAGACCCTACATGGAAGTGAAGGGAGATCCTGATTTTTCGGACCAGATTCGTTCAGATCTGATCAGATCCAGAGATATATTTTAAAATTTTTTCTCTTTGATCTAGATTATATTTGAGATGTTTTAGATCTAATTTTTATTATTTTAATAATTAAAATAAAAGTAGATAAATTAAATCAAATTTAATTTACCTTGAAGTGGGTAATCCTATTACCTGATGAAGGGAAAATCTTACTTTTTGGATCAGGTTCGTTCCGATCTGATTGGATTAAGAGAGATATTTTAAAAAAAATTTTCTAAGATCCTAATCAAATCTAAAATTTTCTAGATTTGATCTTGTTAATCTGATAAAATAAAATTAAATTAAGTTAAATCTAATTTAATTATACCTTTATTTTGGGTAATCCAATTATCCTGTGATGATCTTGATGTTTGCCTGAGGTTCTGGATGTAGCCATGCAAGCACCTAGCCTCTACCAGTATCTACTTAGGCAGGATCTAGTGATCTTCTCCTTTTCAATCAATCCTCCAAAAATTAGATCTAGATCTGATCTTGAAGGTCTTCAAAAACACTTTTGAAGAACAATCGTTGTCTCTCACAGCAGTGCTACCTTCTTTCTTTCTTGTCGCCTTTCACTTGCTTGTATCGCACCTAACTCATGCCCAAAACCTCTTGGACATGGAGAGGAGATAGAGGACTAGAGGGTGGCTTGGAGAAAGAGGGAGAAAAGCTTTATGGCATGGGCTAAGGGTAGAAATACTCTATTCTAGGTGCAGACAGGATTTATATAGATCCTGCTGCACCATGCTGTGCCACATCATCTCGACCAATCATGGCCCTTTATGCAATCAAATCTAAATTTGATTGATAAGATGACATCATCTAATCTAATCAAATTAGAGTTCCTTAAAACTCTCCTTAGACGGTGCCAAGATTGGGTCAAACAAGTCTTCTTGGTGCCATCTAGTTTGATTCCCTGAAGCAATTGGAGTCCCATCTATATGGGACTCCAAATCTTATCCTCATAGGGCGCATGCCTCCCTAGGCGTGCACCCCTTGCCTGTCTCCTTTTAGTAGGGGGACAAGGGCCAAGGTTCTCTCCTATGGGTGCATGACACATAGGTAGATATCCAGGTGTCAAAGATCAACATTTGACCAAAGTCCAAAGACAAGATTTAGCAGGTGACGAAAAATGGCCAGTGTTGTCTCAAATTTATTTCATAAATTAAGACATCCCTTTTCTAACCTAGACAAGCTCTACTCAGACTAAGTAAAGGTTCCTGAGTGAGTCTAAACATATTTGGCTCAGTCGAGATAAGATTTAATGATTCTTAAAGGAGAACATTAAGCTCAATCGTGTGCTAGCACGATTTTCTTGAACGTAATTGAATCTTATTCAAATCAATTGAACTGGGTTAATCCAATTGATGATATCCAGATCCAAACCATTGTTTGTATGATCTAGTTAGATTCAGTCCTATATAGTAATGGAATATGTCATGCTCTCTATCATCGACATTATCGAAATACCTTCTGATGGATCAGAACTTTTTTGATTTAGACAACCAGTATGATCGATCATCTAAATCATTCTAATTGCTCCTAAAATCTATCAGTGACATATAGCAGCATATGGTGGCAACCTATTAGAACTAAAAGTGAACCTCTCAGTGTAGTTTTCTATGTGATTAAGTTCCTCTATCTTGAGCCTCGACCGGATTAGGATTAAGGTGATCTTATCAAACCCTAATATCTATCATATGAATTAATAATTCGATTCAAGTCCAATGTGAAAACCCTAATAGAAACTCTTTCTATTATTTCACTCTACCATGGCCATGGGCTTTATGGACCTGATTCTCATGATCATCATAGGGCTGCTCCTCTTCTACCGAGGTAGATAGATCTCCTATTGGTGCAATCCAATTCCTATAATGAACATGCTATAGCCAACATACACCTTAGGGTTCCGAATGGCTAGAAGACCAAGTTATGCTGTAGTCAACGATAACACCCTCAAGGTGAACTATCGATGTACCTCAAGTAAAAGAACCAGATACACCACTGCAGCTTTGAGCCAGTCATCGACGAAAAGGTAAAGTTCCTCATGTCTGCTCAAGGTGGTCATGCTCAGTGCCCTTGTTCTCTAATGAGTACCTGTACTCTTACTCCGGTGTCTCTACACCGTAGAATCAAGACTCATCTATCCTAAAGAAGTAATCGTATACCAACCTTTCGGATCTATCACCATCCTCATGATGATCCTACGAATGGAAGCATTTTATGAGTTAATAATGAAAATTCATGTCTTAAATTTTCAACTCTTGAAAATATGAACTATCACTACCATTAACTCAAGGGATGTATCACAGACACTTTCAAATACATATTATGATAGAAAATAAATTATTTTATTATTAATAGTCAAAATTATAATTTTATCCTTAGAAGTGTATTGCAAGTATCAACCAATCTGGCTTCAAGGGCACACATATCTAACACTACTTGCCCTTGTACATACTGATGTGCGTGGCCCATTTGATGTGCTAGCTAGAGGCAACTTTATCTACTTCATAATCTTTACCGATGATTTATCTCGATATGGGTATGTGTATCTTATGAGACATAAGTCTGAAGCCTTTGAAAAGTTTAAAAAATTCAGACATGAAGTGGAAAAGAAAACTAGAAAATTCATTAAGATTCTTTGATCAAATCGAGGAGGTGAAGACCTTAGTTGGAAATTCCTAGACTATCTCAAGCAATATGGCGTAGTCTCTTAATGGACTCCACCTGGAACACCTCAACACAATGAAATTTTAGAATGGAGGAATCGAACCCTATTAGATATGGTCCGATCCATGATGAGCTTCACAGACCTCTCTAATTTTCTTTAGGAACATAGTCTGTTAACTGCTATTTATTTATTGAATATGGTTTTCTCTAAAATCATTCCTAGCACATCGTATGAGATGTGGCATGGTAAGAAATCAAGTCTGAGTCATCTCAGAATTTGGGGTTGTTCGGCTCATATCGAAAGACAACAAGCAGACAAGTTAGACTATAGGTCCTTTAGTGCTTGATTCATAGGATATCTTAAAGAGTCATTAGGATATTATTTCTACATTCCAAAAGACCATAATGTGATTGTGAGTCGGTATGCCATCTTTCTGAAAAATAGTTTATTCAAAATGGTGGCATTGGAAAGCAGATCAAGCTCGAGAAGAAAATCTCATAAGAGCAACGAGCTAAGGACCCTATGAAACCAAATCAGGTTGAGCCAATACAATCGCTACCTCCTCCACCTCATAGATCGAAAAGGGTTTTCCATCCTCCTGAGAGGTACTTAGGTACTATTTCAAAAAAAGTAGAGAAAATGTTCCTCATAGGTAATAAGGTTCATGGTGATGATCCCAAAACCTATGATGAGGCGATATCGGATATCGACTTCGAGAAAGTGTTAGAGGCAATGAAGTCAGAAATTGACTCAATGCACTCAAACCAAGTCTGGACCTTGGTAGATCCACTTGAAGGTATAGTACCTATTGGGTGTAAATGGATCTACAAGAGAAAGATTGGTGCAGATGGAAATGTAGAGACATTCAAAGCTAGATTAGTGGCGAAAGGGCACAGTTAGTATGATGGCATTGACTATCAGGATACCTTTTCACCAGTAGCGATGCTAAAATCCATCTATACATTATTTGCTGTTGTAGTCTATTTTGATTATGAAATATGGCAAATGGATGCAAAAATGGCATTCTTAAATGGATACCTTGAGGAAGATATCTATATAGAACAGTCGCTAGATTTCACATCCAGTGATATTGATCATAAAGTATGCAGGCTATAAAGGTCCATATATGGACTTAAGCAAGCATCTCGAAGCTGGAATACTCATTTTAATGATGTGATCAACTTATTTGGTTTCATCAAGAATGAGGAGGAACTATGTATTTTCAAAAAGATTAGTGGAAGTGCTATTGTCTTCTTCGTACTGTACGTGGACGATACCTTCTTATTGGAAATGATATTTTCATGTTGACCATAGTTATAATATGGTTATCTAAAGAATTCTCCATGAAAGACCTAGGAGAAGCATCCTTCATTCTAGGAATTAAGGTCTATAGAGATAGACCGAATAGGATGCTAGGTCTTTCATAGAAGATGTACATAGAGAAAGTGCTAAAGAGGTTTAGCATGGAAAACTGCAAGAGGGGAATAGTATCCTTCAGACATGGCATTCATCTCTCCAAGAAAATATATCCCAATACACCTAAGGAGATTGAATGCATTAGCAAGATCCCTTATGCTTCAGCAGTAAGGAGCCTCATGTTTGCCATGTTATGTACACGATCCGATATAGCCCATGCTATGAATGTCACGAGCAAATATCAGTCGAATCCAGATGAAGAAATTTGGACTTCTGTAAAATGTATCCATAAGTACTTGAGAAGAACTAAGGATATGTTGTTGGATTTTGGTAATGGAAAACTCCAAGTCTAGGGGTATACAGACTTTGATTTTATGTCCGATATAGATGATCAAAAATCAACATCTAGGAGTCTATTTGTGTGTAATGATGGTGCTGTCAGTTGGAAGAGTTTCAAGCAGACAGTGATAGCAAATTCCATCATAGAAGCAGAGTACATCGCTGCATCAGAAGCTACGAAGGAGGCATTCTAGTACAAAAAGTTTACCATAGAGATCGGAGTGATGCCATCAGATAGCTTCCTCTATACTACGATAATAATGGTGCCATATCCCTCGCTAAGAAGCCGAGGTCTCACCAAAAATCCATGAACATCGAGCAGCATACCACCTCATCCGCGATTACCTTGAGAAAGGTTACGTCAAGGTCAAGAGAGTTGACTCCACAGACAATGCGGTAGACTCACTTACAAAGCCATTAGTACAGTAGAAGATTGAAGCCCACCTAGAGAAGATGGGACATAGATTTATAGCCAATTGGCTTTAGGTCAAGTCGATGTTTGTTAGATATGTGTGCCTTAGAAGCCAAATTGGCTGACACTTGTAATACACTTCTAAGGATAAAATTATAATTTTAATTATAAATAATAAAATGAATTATTTTCTATCATAGTATATATTTTGAAAGTGTTTGTGATACATCCTTTGAGTTAATGGTAATGATAGTTCATATTTTCAAGAGTTGAAAATTTAAGACATGAATTTTTATTATTAACTCATAAAATGCTTCCGACCATAGGATCGTCATGAGGATGGTGATTGATCCGAAAGGTTGGTGTACGATCACTTCTTTAGAGTAGATGAGTCTTAAGTCTATGGTGTCGAGGCATTAGAGCGAGAGTACAGATATTCATTAGAGAATAAGGGTACTGAGCATGACCATCTCGAGCAGTCATGAGGAAGTCTACCTACTCATCGATGACTGGCTCAAAGCTATAGTGGTGTCTCTAGTTCTTTGACTTGAGGTGCATTGGCAGTTCATCTTGAGGATGTTATTGTTTGACTACACCATAACTCGATCACCTAGCCATTCGAAATCCTAAGATGTATGTTGGCTATAGCATGTTCATTATAGGAATTGGATAGCTCCAATAAGGGATCTATCTACCTTGGTAGATGAGGAGCAGTCCTATGTGTTAGATATGTGTGCCCTAGAAGCCAGAATTGGCTGACAGTTATAATACACTTCTAGGGGCAAAATTATAATTTTAACTATAAATAATAAAATAGATTATTTTCTATCATAAATATGTATTTAGTGTTTGTGATACATCCCTTGACTTAATGGTAATGATAATTCTTATTTTCAAGAGTTGAAAATTTAAGACAAGAATTTCCATTATTAACTCATAAAATGCTCCCAACCGTAGGATCATCACGAGAATGATGATTGATCCAAATGATTAGTGTACAATCACTTTTTTATAGTAGATCAATCATGAGTCTATAGTGTGGAGACACCAGAGTGAGAGTACAGATACTCGTTAGAGAATGAGGGCACTAAGCGTGACCACCTCGAGCAGTCATAAGGAAGTCTACCTTCTCATCGATGACTGACTTGAAATTGTAGTGGTGTGTCTGGTTCTTTGACCTGAGGTGCATCGACAGTTCACCTTGAGGGTGTTATAGTTTGACTACACCATGCCACGATCTCCTAGCCATTCGGAATTCTGAGGTGTATGTTGGCTATAGCATGTTCATTGTAGGAATTGGATTGCACTAAAAGAAAATCTATCCACCTCGGTGGATGAGGAGCAATCCTATGATGATCATGAGAATCAAGTTCATAAGACCATGGCCATGGCAGAGTGAAATAATAGAAAGAGTTTCTATTAAGATTTTCACATCGGACTTGAATCGAATGATTAAATCATATGATAGAAATTAGGGTTTGACGAGTTCACCTTAACCCTAATCTGATCGAAGGCTCAAGATAGAAGAACTTAATCACACAAGTAGCTGCACCGAGAGGTTCATTTTCAGTTTTGATGGGTTGCCACCATATACTGCTAGGTGTCACTGGTGGATTTTGGGAGCAATTAGAATGATTTAGATGATCGATCATTCTAGTTGTCTGAATCAGAAGAGTTCTGATCCATCGAAAGGAGTTTCGATGATGTCGATGATAGAGATCGTGACATATCCCATTACCATATAGAACTGAACCTAACTAGGGTCACACAAACAAGGGTTTGGATCTTGGATATCATCAATTGGACTAACCTAGTTTAATTGATTTGAATTAGATTCAATTAGGTTCAAGAAAATCGTGCTAGCACATGATTGAACCTAACGTTCTCCTTTTATTATCATTAAAAGTTATCTCGACTAAGCCAAATGAGTTTGTGCTCACTCAAGTACCTTTACTTGATCTGAGTAGAGCTTGCTCAAGTTAGAAAATGGTTGTCTTAATTTATAAGATAAATTTGAGGCAACACCTACCATTTTCCGTCCCCTGCTAATTCTTGTCCTTTGACTTTGGTCAATTATTGACCTGTGATCCTTGGACATCTGCCCATGTGTCATGCATCTATTGAAGAGCAGATAGGAGCTTGTCCTCTTGCTAAAATTTGGAAAGGAGGGGGTGCATGCCTAGGGAGGCGTGTGCCCATGGATAGGGATGATTGGAGTCCCATACGGATTGAACTCCAGGTTGCTTCTTGGTTTCTACTTAGGTGGCCCATAACTATAGATTTTGACCAATCTTAGGCACCATCTAAGGATGAATTAGAGAAGCTCTCATCTGAATTGGATCAGATGATATCATTCCACCAATCAGATTTAGATCTGATTGCATGAAGCAACGTGATTGGTCAGGGATGATGTGGCACTGCATCGGCATAGTAGGGTCTATATAAACCCTTATCCACACCCAACTTTCAAAGAGTTCTCTCTTTAGCCCATGCCCCAAGGCTGCTCCTCTCCCTCCTCCATGCTATCTTCTGATCCTCTCTCTCCTCTCCATGCCTAAGGAGAAGTTGGGCTTCAGTTTGGTGCGATCCAGGCAAGAAAAAGCTGACGAGAAAGGAAGAAGGCAGCACTGCTGCAGAGATGACTATAGATCTTCGAAAGGAGCTTTGAAGATCCTCCAAATCAGATCCAGATCTAATTTTTAGAGCGATGATAAAGAAGGAGAAGATCTCTAGATCCAGTCTGAGTGGATATCGATAGAGACTAGGCGCTTGCGTGGCTAGATTTAGAACCTCAAGCAATCAGCAGGATCATCAAAAGATAATCTGATTACCCAGCATCAAGATATAAATTAAATTAGATTCAATTTATTTTTATTTTTATTTATTAAATCTATAAAGTGAGATCTAAAATATCTTAGATCTGATCTAGATACATGAGAAATATTTTTGAAATATCTCTCTTGATCCGATCAGATCTGAACGAACCTAATTCAAAAAATCAGGATTTCCCCCTTTAACTAGTATCAGAGCTAGGTTCTCTTAATTATTTAGATCTAATTTTTATTTTTTTCTGATCTAAAAATTAGGTGATTTTAGATGTCACATGAGATGTGATTATATCTAAATCAAAAAAATTAAAATTAAATAATATAGATCTATGTTCTACAATATGCATGACTAGTTGTAAAATTGAATAATTCTATACGTAGTCTTGTGTAATCATGATTTATTTTGACTAAATTATAATTTTAGACCTATTTATTTTCTTTTTTTAATGATTATAAATATTATAGTAAGATCTAGAAAATAGAAAATAAAATTATTTAATTTTTAGATCATATGAGATATGATGCATGCATGATTAGACTAGTTGTAGAATAGTTCTACATAATTATCTAGATTAGAATTTATTTTGATGTGATCAATTTAAATATGATTTTTTAGATAATTATGAGATAATTTAGATCTGAAAAAAATGCATGGTATGATACATGAGATGTATGCAAAACATGTATTAAGTTAGATCAATTTTTATATGTGAGATATATGATGTAGATCTAACTAGTTTTGTAGATTTATATTTCTAATTAAGGCATTCCCCTTGGCTGTCTGGTCATAAGAACAAAGTAGGATTTAAATGCCCTCTCCTTCCATTTGATGGGGTGTTCTTATGATGTGTCGGGGTGCTGCGCGTTCGTCCTTAATCAGAAATCGAAAAACTTACTTTCTACAAAATCCTAGATCCTAAAATTCTAGGATTTTATTTACATGTTTTATTTGTGAATCCTAAACTTAATTAAGAATTAAGATTATGAAATATATGTTAGGTCTAAAATTTAGAATTTTAGATCTAAGATATATTCATAAAATTGAGTTTGGGCTTGGGTAGCTCAATTAGGTCTAAGCGGTTGATCAAACTGAATCAAGAGTTGGTTAGATGGGATCAACAGTGCTTAAATTAACCCACCTAATAGGATTAAGTTTGGGTCAAGATTGAGTCATGTGAGTGATCGATCAAGATAAGACCTAATTAGGCTCAGTGGTTAGAGTCTGGATTGTAGGTTAACCCGATTGATTTTGGCTCAATAATTTGGTGTCTAAGGTAAGTTTGGCAGATACAACTGACTGGTTTTTAATTGAGAGCTACTCAACCCAAATGCATTCTATCGAGTTAATGGCATATCCCTTCCACCGGTCTCACTTACCTAACCATGTTTATTGGCTCAGTTCTGATCTGAGGTGGTCAATAATCCAAGCTAACCTATGCCACTAGGTTAGTCATAATGGTTATGACTATGTCAAGTCTAGTTTAATGAGATCTAAATCAAATCTTCCTAAGAAAAGATTAAGTCTAAGGTCTTCCACCATTTTAGATGTGTGGGCCCTTTTCGGGGTTAATTATTCTCGGCTGGTTATAGTGGTTCAGTTGCACCGAAAAGATGCAACCATATCTATTAGGCATTGGATGCTATGGGTTGGAGGATGAATTGGGCTTAATATTTTAGATACGGTGAGAGACTCAATTAGGAATCCAATCTATGTAGATGGTGGGTCTGACTTAACTAAGGAGTAGATCAATATTTCAGGCATGATGAGATTTATGTATTAGAGATCAAGTTTGGGTGTACCATGATTGGAGAATTATTGAACAAGAGTTGTTCGCTCATCGACTAACCCATCACCAATAACTGTTAGGTGACGTGATGAGTCAGTTGGTGAGACCACACCATCCACTAGAAATCATTAATCATGGAGATTTTTGCATCTCTATAGATGGAGTGTAGGGATCCAAGAAAATAGTGGGAGCTAATTTATTTAAAAATAAAACTCCTAAATAAATTGGTTAAGTCTTAATTACAAAATCTAATTGAAAACTTTGACTTCCTACAGGAAAATATCTGCATCCAATCCACTAGCACGAATCTTGCACACCCATAGACTGACCTAATCCAATTATAAAGATTGGCTCTGGAACTTCAAAATTATTTTGGATTTTGAGAAGTTAACTCATGTATTGGACCAGGTCCCTCCCATCTTACCAGCTCGTCCATCCGCTGAACAAAGAGCATCTTTAGATAAGTGGACGGACGAAGATAATAAGACCAAATATTACATGTTGGGCTCGATGTCTGATGAACTTCAGTGCCAACATGAAGATATCAAGACTGCTCACCAAATGTTGGCTCACCTATAAGAGATGTTTGCTGAACAAAGTCGTGCAGCCATGTATCAAGTCACTAAATGACTATTCAAGGCTAAGATGCGTGATGGACAGTCAGTTCAAGATTATTGTCTGATGATGATCAAGAATTTGGAAGAGCTTGAGAAGCTTGAAGTGAAGTTAGACTTGGATCTGCAGAATGACATAATTCTACAATCTTTGACTGATGCATATGGGCAGTTCATCATGAACTACCATATACATAAACTTCAAAATTCCTTGGCCGAACTTATGAACATGCTGATTACCACTGAGCTTTCTATGAAAGGTTCCAAAGGCTCAGTGCTTGCTATGGAATGGACTTCTTCTAAGAGAAAGACTTTTAGAAAGAAGAAGATGTCTGCGAAAAAGCAGAAGGTGGAAGGAGAAAAGAAGAAAAAGGTAGAGCTGAAGAAGAAGGCCGCTGATAAAGGAAAATATTTTATTGCAATAATGATGGCCACTAGAAGTGGAACTATCCTACTTACCTGGCCACCCTGAAGAATAAGAAGGAGGCAGGTCTTCTGGAGGTATGATCATTATTGAGTCTAACCTTATGGTTTCTTCTGCATCCAGTTGAGTGCTTGACTCTGGTTCTAGTGCTTATTTGTGCACTTCCATGCAGGATCTTGAGGATAGCAGGAGGCTGAGGGATGGTGAGATGATCCTGCACATCAAAAATGGAGCAAGAGTTGCTACCGTGGTGATGGAAACATACCCTCTTCGACTACCATCTAATTTAGACTTAATGTTAAAAGACTATTATTATGTGCCTGCAGCAAGCAGGAATTTGATTTCTGTTTCTTGCCTTACGTTAGAAGGCTATGTAATTAGTTTTCTTAAGGACCATTATAACATTCTTTATAAAAAAAATAAAATTGCAAGTGGTTTTCTTATTAACAGTCTTTATCAGTTACATATTGATGTATCTATTTTTAACATCGAGCAAAATATGAATACCATGAAATGACCTAGTGATAGTCCAAATGATAGGTATCTACTGCACCTTAGACTAGATCATATAGCAGAAGATAGGGTTAACAAATTAGAGAAAATCAAGCTATTGAGTCTGTTGACTTCTGAGTCATATCCAACTTGTGAATCTTATCTTCATGGCAAAATGACTAAACTTCCTTTTGTAGTACATGGGAAAAGGGCCACGGATCTTCTTGCCCTAGTACATACTGATGTGTGTGGCACATTTGATGTGCCAACTAGAGGCAACTTTGTCTACTTCATAAGCTTTGTCGATGATTTATCTAGGTATGGATATGTGTATCTTATGAGACATAAGTCTGAAGCTTTTGAAAAGTTCAAGAAATTCAGATATGAAGTAGAAAGGCAACTAGAAAACCCATCAAGGTTCTTCAATCAGATCGAGGAGGTGAATACCTTAGTCAGAAATTTCTGGACTATCTCAAGAAAAATGAAATAGTCTCTCAATGGACTCCACCTGGAACACCTCAACTCAACGAAATTTTAGAATGGAGGAATCGGACTCTATTAGATATGGTCCAATCCATGATGAGCTTCATAGAGCTTCTTGATTTTCTTTGGGGATACTATTTGTTAACTGCAATATAATTATTGAATAAGGTTCCTTCTAAAACTATTCCTATCACACTGTATGAGATATGGCATGGTAAGTAACCAAGTCTGAGTCATCTAAGAATTTGGGGTTGTCCGGCTCATGTCAAAAGACAACAAGTGGACAAGTTAGACTTTAGGTCCTTTAGAGCTCGATTTATAGGTTATCCTAAAGAGTCATTAGGATATTATTTCTACATTCTAGAAGATCACAATGTGATTGTGAGTTGAAATGCCATTTTTCTTGAAAAATAGTTTATTCAAGATAGCGACATTAGAAAGCAGATGAAGCTCGAGGAGAAAGTCTCACAAGAGCAACGAGCTAAGGACCAAATAGAACCAAATCAGGTTAAGCCAATCCAATCACAACCTCCTCCACCTCATAGATCAAAAAGAGTTTCTTGTCCTCCTAAGAGGTACTTAGGTACTATTTCAGAGAAAGTAGAGAAAATGTTCCTTGTAGGTAATGGGATTCATGGTGATGATCCCAAAACCTATAACAAGGCGATATTAGATATCGACTCTAAGAAATGGTTAGAGGCAATGAAGTAAGAAATTGACTTGATGTACTCAAACTAAGTCTAGACCTTGGTAGATCCACCAAAAGGTATAGTACCTATTGGTTGTAAATGGATCTACAAGAGAAAGATTGGTGTAGATGGGAATGTGGAGACATTCAATACTAGATTAGTGGCAAAAGGTTATAGTCAACGCGAAGGCATTGACTATCAGGATATCTTTTCGTTAGTAGCTATGCTTAAATCCATTCGCATATTGCTTGCCGTTGCAGCCTATTTCAATTATAAAATATGACAAATGGACGTGAAAATGGCATTCTTAAATGGATATCTTGAGGAAGATAACTATATGGAACAACCGCTAGGTTTCACATCCAGTGATGATGATAATAAGGTATGCAAGCTGTAAAGGTCCATATATGAACATAAGCAAGCATCTCGGAGCTGGAATACTCGTTTTAATGATGTGATCAAATTATTTGATTTCATTAAGAATGAAGAGGAGCCATGTGTCTTCAAAAAGATCAATGGGAGTGCTATTTCTTCCTCGTATTGTACGTGGATGATATCCTTCTTATTGGGAATGATGTTTCCATGTTGACCATAATTAAAATATGGTTATCTAAAGAATTCTAAATGAAAGATCTAGGAGAAGCATCCTTTATTCTAGGAATTAAGGTCTATAGGGACAGACCGAATAGGATGTTAGGACTTTCACAGAAGATGTACATAGAGGAAGTGCTAAAGAGGTTTAGCATGGAAAACTCTAAGAGGGGTTTGGTACCCTTCAGATATGGCATTCATCTTTCCAAAAAGATGTGCCCTAGCACACTTGAGGAAATAGAACGTATGAGTAAGATCCCTTATACTTCAATAATTGGGGGCCTCATGTATGCCATGTTATGTACACGACCTAATATAGCCCATGCTGTGAGTGTCACGAGTAGATATCAATTGAATCCAGGTAAAGAACATTGGACTTCTGTGAAATGTATCCTTAAGTACTTGAGAAGAACTAAGAATATGTTGCTGATCTTTGGAAATGGAGAACTCCAAGTTTAGGGATATATAGACTCGGATTTTATATCTGATGTAGATGATCGAAAGTCAACATCTGGGAGTCTGTTTGTGTGCAATGGTGGAGCTATCAGTTGGAAAAGTTTCAAACAAACAGTAATAGCAGATTCCACCATGGAAGCAGAATACATCGCTGCGTCAGAAGTTGCAAAGGAGGCATTCTAGTACAAGCAGTTTGCCGTAGAGATCAGAGAGATGCCATCAGATGCCATTCTTCTGTACTGCGATAATAATGGCACCATAGCTCTTACTAAGTAGCCGAGATCTCACCAAAAATCCAAGCACATCGATCGGCGATACCATCTCATCCGCGATTACCTCGAGAAGGGTTATGTCGAGGTTAAGAGAGTCGACTCCGCAAATAATGCGACAGACCCGCTTACAAAGCCATTGGGCTAGCAGAAGATCGAAGCTCACCTTGAGAAGATGAGACATAGATTTGTAGCCAATTAGCTTTAGGTCCAATGGGAGTTTGTTAGATATGTGTACCCTAAAAGCTAGAATTGGCTGACACTTGTAATATACTTCTAAAGGCAAAATTATAATTTTGACTATAAATAATAAAATGGATTATTTTCTATCACAAATGTGTATTTAGTGTCTGTGATACAACCCTTGAGTTAATGATAATGATTATTATTATTTTCAAGAGTTGAAAATTTAAGACAAGAATTTTTATTATTAACTCATAAAATGCTTCCGACCGTAGGATCATCATGAGGATGATGATTGATCCAGAAGGTTGGTGTACAATTACTTCTTTATAGTAGATAAGTCTTGAGTCTATGGTGTGGAGACATCGAAGTGAGAGTACAGATACTCATTAGAGAACGAGGGCACTGAGCGTGACCACCTCGAGCAGTCATAAGGAAGTCTACATTCTCGTTGATGATTGGCTCGAAGTTGTAGTGGTGTGTCTGGTTCTTTGATCTGAGATGCATCGGCAGTTCATCTTGAGGGTGTTATAGTTTGACTACACCATGGCTCAGTCTCCTAGCCATTCAAAATTCTGAGGTGTATGTTGGCTATAGCATGTTCATTATGGAAATTGGATTGCACCAAGAGGGAATCTATCTACCTCAATGGATGAGGAGCAGTCCTATGATGATCATAAGAATCAAGTCCATAAGTTCATGGCTATGGTAGAGTGAAATAATAGAAAGAGTTTCTATTAATATTTTCACATCGGACTTGAATTGAATGATTAAATCATATGATAGAAATTAGGGTTTGACGAGTTCACCTTCATCCTAATCTCATCGGGGCTCAAGATAGAAGAACTTAATCACACAAGTAGCTGCACCAAGAAGTTCATTTTCAATTTTTATGGGTTGCCACTATATACTGCTAGGTGTCATTGATGGATTTTGGGAGCAATTAGAATGATTTAGATGATCGATCATTCTAGTTGTCTAAATCAAAAGAGTTTTGATCCATCGAAAGAAGTTTCGATGATGTTGATGATAGAGATCATGACATATCCCATTACTATATAGAAATAAATCTAACTGGGTTACACAAGCAAGGGTTTGGATCTAGATATCATCAATTGGACTAACCTAGTTCAATTAATTTGAATTAGATTCAATTAGGTTCAAGGAAATTATGCTAGCACACAATTGAACCTAACGATCTTCTTTTATTATCATTAAAAGTTATCTCGACTGAGCCAAATGAGTTTGTGCTCACTCAGGTACCTTTACTTAGTCTGACTGAAGGTTGTCTAGATCAGAAAAGGGTTGTCTTAATTTATGAGATAAATTTGAGACAATACCTGCCATTTTTCATCACCTACTAATTCTTGTACTTTGACTTTGGTCAAACATTGACCTTTGAGCCATAGACATCTGCCTATATGTCATGCACCTATTAGAGAGTAGATAGGGGCCTATCCCCTTGCTAGAATTTGGAAAGGAGGGGGTGCACGCCTAGGGAGGCATGCGCCCATGGATAGGGGCGACTGGAGTCCCATACGGATGGGACTCCAAGTTTCTTCTTGGTTTCTACTTAGGTGGCCCATAACTATAGACTTTGACCAATCTTAGGTACCATCTAAGGATGAATTAGAGGGGCTCTCATCTGATTAGATCAGGTGATGTCATCCCATCAATCAAATTTAGATCTGATTGCATGGAGCAACGTGATTGGTCAGGATGATGTGGCACTGCATTGTGCAGTAGGATCTATATAAATCCTGTCTGTGCCCCACTTTCATAGAGATTTCTCTAAGCCCATGCACCAAGGCTGCCCCTCTTTCTCCTCCATGCCATCTTTTGATCTGCTCTCTCCTCTCCATGCCCAAGGAAAGTTGGGCTTCAGTTTGGTGCGATCCAGGCAAGAAAAGGCTGACGAGAAAGGAAGAAGGCAGCACTACTATAGAGACGACTGCTGATCTTTAGAAGGAGTTTTGAAGATCCTCCAAATTATATTCAGATCTAATTTTTGGAGAAGTGATAAAGAAGGAGAAGATCTTTAGATCCAGTCTGAGTGGATATCGATAGAGGGCAGACGCTTGTGTGGCTAAACCCAGAACCTCGGGCAATCAGTAGGATCATCAAAGGGTAATTAGATTACCCAACATCAAGATATAAATTAAATTAGATTTAATTTATTTTTATTTTATTTATTAGATCTATAAAATTAGATCTAAAATATCTTAGATCTGATCTAGATATATGAGAAAAATTTTTGAAATAACTCTATTAATTCGATCAGATCTGAACGAACCTGATCCAAAAAATCAGAATTTCCCCCTTCACTATGATGATCATGAGAATCAAGTCCATAAGCCTATGGCCATGGTAGAGTGAAATAATAAAAAAAGTTTCTATTAGGATTTTCACATTAGACTTGAATCGAATGATTAATTCATATGATGAAAATTAAGATTTGATGAGATCACCTTAACCTTAATCCGATCGGGGCTCAAGATAAAGGAACTTAATCACATAGGTAACTACATCGAGAGGTTCACTTTTAGTTCTGATAGATTGCCACCATATGCTGCTTAGTGTCATTGGTGGATTTTGGAAGCAATTAGAATGATTTGGATGATTGATCATTCTAGTTGTCTGAATCAGAAAAGTTCTGATCCATCGAAACATATTCCAATAATGTCGATGATAGAGATCGCGACATATCCCATTACCATATGGAACCGAACCTAACTGGATCACACAAATAAGGGTTTGGATCTGGATGTCATCAATTGGACTAATCCAGTTCAAATGATTTGAATAAGATTCAATTAGGTTTAAGAAAACTATGCTAGCACATGATTAAGACTAATGTTCTCCTTTAACAATCATTAAAGCTTATCTCGATTGATCCAAATATATTTGGGCTCACTCAGGAATCTTTACTTGGTCTGATTGAAGCTTGTCCAGATCAGAAAATGGTTACATTAATTTATGAGATAAATTTAAAATAACACCTGCCATTTTCGATCACCTACTAAATCTTGTTTTTGGACCTTGATCAAATATTGACCCTGGACACTTAGACATCTGCCCATATGTCATGCACCCATAAGAGAGTACCTGGAGACTTGTCCCTCTACTAAAATGTAGAGAGAAAGAGGGTGCATGCTTAGGGAGTCGTGTGCCCCATGAGGATAAAGATGGAGTCCCATATAGATGGGACTTATGGGTTGCTTCAGGGGATAAAACTCTATGGTGCCAAGAAGTCTTGTTTGACCCAGTCTTGGTGCCACCTTAGGAGGGTTTTGAGGGTCCCTCATCTGATTGGATTAGATGATATCATTCTATCAATTAGATTTAGATCTGATTGCACAAAGGGCCATGATTGGCTGGGATGATGTGGCATTGCAAGGCACAGTAGGGTTTATATAAGCCCTGTCTGCCTAGATTTTAATGCTTCTACCTTTAGCCCATGCTAAAAAGCCACTCTCC
The DNA here is from genome assembly GCA_006176705.1 of Cocos nucifera. Lineage (NCBI taxonomy): Eukaryota > Viridiplantae > Streptophyta > Magnoliopsida > Arecales > Arecaceae > Cocos > Cocos nucifera. The sequence goes on from QRFJ01001259.1 coordinate 199,331, forward strand.
CTCCTTCTCCATGCCATCCTCTGGTCCTCTCTCCTCTCCACACCCAAGGGGTTTTGGGCATGAATAAGGTGTGATCCAAACAAGTGAAAAGCGCCAGGAAAGGAAGAAGGCAGCACTGCTGCAAGAGACAATGACTATTCTTCAAAAGAAGTTTTGAAGACCTTCAAGATCAGATCTAGATCTAATTTTTAAGAAAATTGATTAAGAAGAAGAAGATCTCTAGATCCTACCTGAGTGGATACCGATAATGGTCAGGCACTTGCGTGGCTACTTCCAGAATCTCAGGCAAACATCGAGATCATCACAGGATAATTAGATTTTTCAAAATAAAGGTATAATTAATTTAGATTTTATTTTATTTTTTATTTTATTTTTATTATCAGATCAATAAGATTAGATCTGAGGAGTGTTAGATCTGATTAGGATCTCAGAGAAAAAATTTTTGAAATATCCTTCCTGATCCAATTAGATCTGGATGAACCTGATCTAAAAAATAGATTTTTTCCTTCAGTCCTCATCCAACTTGGGTTGATCGGTGCTCTCTTGTATAAGGGGATGCCAACCAACATAGAGGTGAAGGATTGGAAGTAGATTCAAGTGCAGGCAGTGAGCATGATTCGCTTATAACTAGTGGATGATGTCATGATGCATGTACTTCATTAGATTTTTTCGACAGTGCTGTGGTCGAAGCTCGAAAAATTGTACATGGCAAAGTCGCTCACAAACATGCTATTCCTTTGGAGGTAGTTCTACCAGCTATGGTTGGATGAAGGCAGAGCATGCGGGAGCATCTATCCAACTTTCAGAAGATCCTCACCGACCTTCTCAGCATTGGTGAAAAAGTTGAGGAGAAGATCAAAGCATTGGTCTTGCTAGCATCACTTTTTTCTTCGTACGAGTTCTTGGTGACTGCTCTTCTAGAGGAAAAGAGCACCATCAAGATGGATAAGATCACTACAGTGATACTCCAGAATAAGGTTCTTAGATGGGAGAACCCAGCTTCAAGCTCAGATGGTGGTAGCTCAGCTTTGGTGGTTTCTAGAGGAGTAGGGGGCAGTAGATGGAGTGGTAGAGGATCGCGAGGAGGACGATCCAGGTCCAAGATGAGGGACCAAAGTAATATCAGATGCTACAGGTGCGACGAGTTGGGGCATCAAGTCAAGAATTGTCCATAACTTAAGGATCGGATGAGGGCTACTGCAGGGACTGCCAGTAGCGATTCAGAGAATGATGTCCTGAAGATATCTGACAGGATATCTACTTCTTCCTAATAGTGGATTTTAGATTTTGCATGCACATATTAAGTTCGTTGCAGAGAGAAGTAGTTTGACTTCCTAGAGAGCAGAGAGGTGATAGCTTATCTACCAAATGGTTCGAGCGATACAATCAGAGGCATCGAGACGGTCAGCTAGAAGACACATGATGGTGTAGTGAGGAGATTGGGGGAGATCCGATACATAGCTAATTTTAGATGGAATCTTATCTCACTAAGCCGACTGAATTCAAACGACTATACATGGATAGTTGGTGATGTAATTTTGAAGTGTTAGATATGTGTGCCCTAGAAGCCAGAATTGACTGACACTTGTAATACACTTCTAGGGCTAAAATTATAATTTTGACTATAAATAATAAAATGAGTTATTTTCTATCATAAATATGTATTTAGTGTCTATGATACATCTCTTGAGTTAATGGTAATGATAATTCATTTTTTTAAGAGTTGAATATTTAAGACATGAATTTTTGTTATTAACTCATAAAATGCTTCCAACCATAAGATCATCATGAGGATGATGATTGATCTAGAAGGTTGGGGTACAATTGCTTCTTTATAGTAGATGAGTCTTAAGTCTACAGTGTTCATATATCGAAGCGAGAGTATAGGTACTCGTTAGAGAATGAGGGCACTGAGCATGACCACCTCGAGCAGTCATAAGGAAGTCTACCTTCTCGTCGATGACTGACTCGAAGCTACAATGGTGTGTCTGGTTCATTGACCTGAGGTGCATCGGTAGTTCACCTTGAGGGTATTATAGTTTGACTACACCATGACTCGGTCTCCTAGCCATTCGGAATCCTGAGGTGTATGTTGGCTATAGTATGTTTATTATAGGAATTGGATTGCACCAAGAGGAAATCTATCTACCTCGGTGCATGAGGTGCAGTCCTATGAGGATCATGAGAATCAAGTCCATTAGCCCATGACCATGGTAGAGTGAAATAATAGAAAGAGTTTCTATTAAAGTTTTCACATCGGACTTGAATCGAATGGTTAAATCATATGACAGAAATTAGGATTTGATGAGTTCACCTTAACCATAATCTGATCGAGGCTAAAGATAAAAGAACTTAATCACATAGGTAGCTATACCGAGAGATTCATTTTTAGCTTTGATGGGTTGCTACCATATACTGCTAAGTGTCGCTAGTAGATTTTGGGAGCAATTAGAATGATTTAGATGATCGATCATTCTAGTTGTCTGAATCAGAAGAATTGGTGATAGAGATCACGATATATCCCATTACCATATAGATTGAACCTAACTGAGTCATACAAATAAGGGTTTGGATCTAGATATCATCAATTGGACTAATCTAGTTCAATTGATTTGAATAAGATTCAATTAGGTTCAAGGAAATCATGCTAGCACACGATTGAGCCTAACGTTCTCCTTCTACTATCATTAAAAGTTGTCTCGACTGAGCCAAATATATTTGTGCTCACTCTGGTACCTTTACGTAGTGTGCTTGGACCTTGTCCAGGTCAGAAAAGGGTTGTTTTAATTTATGAGTTAAATTTGAGATAACACCTGCCATTTTCCATCACCTGCTAATTCTTGTCTTTCGACTTTGTTAAAACATTGACCTTTGACACTTAGACATCTACCCATGTGTCATGCACCCATAGGAGAGTAGATAGGGGCTTGTCCCCTTACTAAAAATTGGAAAAGAGGGGGTGCATGCCTAAGGAGGCGTGTGGCCATGGATAGGGTTGCCTAGAGTCCCATACAGATGGGACTCTAGGTTGCTTCTTGGATTCTACTTAGGTGGCACATAGGAATAGACTTTGACAAGTCTTATGCACCATCTAAGGATAAATTAAGGGAGCTCTCATCTGATTGGATTAGGTGATGTCATCCCACCAATTAAATTTAGATCTGATTGCATGAAGCAACATGATTGGCTGGGATGATGTGGCACTGCATGGCGCAGTAGGGTCTATATAAACCATATCTGTGCCTAACTTTAAAAGAGTTCTCTCTTAGCCCATACCCCAAGGTTGCCCCTCTCCTACCTCCATGCCATCTTCTAGTCCTCTCTCTCCTCTCCATGCCCAAGGAGATTTGGGCTCTAGTTTAGTGCGATCCAGGCAAGAGAAAGATGACGAGAAAGGAAGAAGGCGACAATGCTATAGAGACAACTATAGATCTTCGAAAGATATTTTGAAGATCCTCCAAATTAGATCTAGATCTGATATTTGGAGAGGTGATGAAGAAGGAGAAGATCTTCAGGTTCAGTTCGAATGGATATTGATAGAGGCCAGGCGCTTGCGTGGCTAGATCCAGAACCTTAGGCAAACAGTAAGATCATCAAAGGATAATCTGATTATCCAACAAGAAGGTATAAATTAAATCAAATTTAATTTATTTTTATTTTATTTATTAGATCTATAAAATTAAATCTAAAATATTTTAAATTTGATCTAGATTTATTAGAAAAATTTTTGAAATATCTCTCTTGATCCAATCAGATCTGAACGAACTTGACCCAGGAAATTAGGATTTTCCCTTCAACTGGTATCAGAGCCTGGTTCTAAAAATTATTTAGAACTGATTTAAATTTATTTTTGATCTATTAAATAGGATATTTTAGATGTCATATGCGATGTGATTAGATCTAAAATTAAAAAAATTAAAATTAAATAATTTATATCTAAGTTTTACAAGATTCATGACTAGTTGTAAAATAGAACTATTCTATACATAGTCTTGCATGTTCATAATTTAATTTGATTAAGTTATAATTTTAGATCTATTTATTTTTTATTTTTTAATATTATAATTACTATAATAAGATCTAAAAAGTAAAAAATAAAATTATTTAATTTTTTGATCATATGAGATATGATGAATGCATGTTTAGACTAGTTGTAGAATAGTTCTACATAATTATCTAGATTAAAATTTATTTTGATGTGATCAATTTAAATCTAATTTTTTAGATAATTATGGGATAATTTAAATCTAAAAACATGCATGATATGATACATGAGATGTATGCAAAATATGTTCATAGTTAGATTAATTTTGTATATAAGATATATGCTGTAGATCTAACTAGTTTTGTAGTTTTGTATATTTCTGATTAAGGCGTTCTCCTTGGCCGTCCGATAATAAGAACAAAGTAGGATTTAAATGCCCTCTCCTTGCATTCGATGGGGTGTTCTTATGATGTGTGAGGGTGCTGCGCATTCGTCCTTAATCAGAAATTAAGAACTTACATTCTACAAAACCCTAGATCCTGAAATCCTAGGATTTAATATACATGTTTTATTTATGAATCCTAAACTTAATTATGAATTAAGATTATAAAATATTAATTAGGTCTAAAATTAAGAATTTTAGATCTAAGATATATTCATAATATTGGGTTCGGGCTTGGGTAGCTCAATTAGGTCTAAGCGATTGATCAAACTGAATCAAGAGTTGGTTAGATGGGGTCAACGGTGCTTAAATTGACCAGCCTAATAGGATTAAGTCTAGGTCAAGATCAAGTCACGTGAGTGATCGATCAAGCTAAGACCTAATTAGGCTCAGTGGTTAGAGTCTAAATTGTAGACTAATCCAATTGATTTTAGCTCAATAATTTGGTATTTAAGTAAGTTTGGCAAATATGACTGACTAGTCTACTCGACTCGAATGCATTCTTATCGAGTTAATGGCATATCCCTTCCACCGATCTCACTTACCTGGCCATATTTGTTGGCTCAATTCTGATCTAAGGTGGCTAATAATTTGAGCTAACCCACGCCATAAGGTTAGTCATAATGGTTATGGCTCTGTCAAGTCTAGTTTAATGAGACCTAAATCAAATCTTCCTAAGAAAAGATTAAGTCTAAAATCTTCCACCATTGTAGATGTATGGGCCCTTCCCGGGGTTGATTGTTCTCGATTGGTTACAGTGGTTCAGTTGCATCAAAAAGATGCAACCATGTCTATTAGGCATTGGATGCTATGGGCTGGAGGATGGATTGGGCTCAATATTTTGGACATGTTGAGAGACTCAATTAAGAATCCAATCTATGCAAATGGTGGATCTGACTTAACTAAGGAGTGGATCAATATTTCGAGCATGATGAGATTCATGAATTAAAGACCAAGTTTGGGTGCACCATGATTAGAGAATCACTGAACAAGAGTTGTTCACCCATTGGTTGATCCATCATCAATAACTGTTAGGTGAGGTGATGAGTCAGTTGGTGGGACCGCACCACCTACTAGAAATTATTAAACATAGAGATTTTTATATCTCTATAAAGGAAGTGTAGGGATCCGAGAAAATAGTGGGAGCTAATTTATTTAAAAATAAAACCCCTAAACAATTTGGTTAAGTCTTAATTACAATATCTAACTAAAAATATTGACTCTCTATAGAAAAATATCTGCATCCAACCAACTAGCACGTATCCTGAACACCCATAGACTGATCGAACACAATTATAAGGATTGGCTTCAAAACTTCAAAATTATTTTGGGTTTCGAAAAGTTAACTCATGTATTGGACTAGGACCCTCCAGCCTTACCAACTCGTCCATCCGCTGAACAGAGTGCATCTCTTGATAAATGGATGGACGAAGATAATAAGGCCAGATACTACATGTTGGGCTCGATGTCTAATGAACTTCAGCACCAACATGAAGATATCAGGATTGCCTACCAAATGTTGGCTCACCTATAAGAGATGTTTGTTGAACAGAGTCGTGCAACCAAGTATTAAGTCACTAAACAACTTTTCAAGGCTAAAATGCGTGATGGGCATTCAGTCCAAGATCGTTGTCTAATGATGATCAAGGACTTGAAAGACCTTGAGAAGCTTGGAGTAAAGTTAGACTTAAATCTGCAGAATGATATAATTTTGCAATCCTTAGTTGATGCATATGGGCAGTTCATCATGAACTACCATATGCATAAACTTCAAAATTTTCTGACCGAACATATGAATATCTGGTTACTGCTAAGCTTTTCATGAAAGATTCTAAAGGCTCAGTGCTTACTATGGAATGGACTTCTTCCAAGAGAAAGTCTTTTGGAAAGAAGAAGAAGTCTGTAAAAAAGGAGAAGGTAGAAGGAGGAAAGAAGAAAAAGACAGAGTTGAGGAAGAAGGCCGCTGATAAAGGAAAGTATTTTCATTACAACAATGACAGCCACTAGAAGCAAAACTGCCTTACTTACCTGGCCACCCTGAAGAATAAGAAGGAGGTAGGTCCATCTGGAGGTATGATCGTTATTGAGTCTAATCTTATGGTTTCTTCCGCATCCAGTTAGATGCTTGACTCTGGTTCTAGTGCTCATTTGTGCACTTCCATGCAGGATCTTGAGGATAACAGGAGGTTGAGGGATGGTGAGATGATCCTGCACGTCGAAAATGGAGCAAGAGTTGCTGTCTTGGTGGTGGGAACATACTCTATTCGACTACCATTTGGTTTAGACTTAGTTTTAAAATACTGTGATTGCGTGCCTGCTGCAAGCAGGAATTTGATTTCTGTTTCATGCCTAGCACTAGAAGGCTATGTAATTAGTTTTCTTAAGGACCATTGTAATATTCTTTATGAAAGAAATAAAATTGCAAGTGATTTTATTATTAACGATCTTTATCAGTTACATATTGATGTATCTATTTTTAATATTGAGCAAAATGTGAATGCCATGAAATGACCTAGGGATAGTCCAAATGATAGGTATCTATGGCACCTAAGACTAGATCATATAGCAGAAGATAGGATTAACAAATTGGAGAAAATCATGCTATTGAGTCCATTGATTTTCGAGTCATATCCAATTTGTGAATCTTATCTTCACAGCAAAATGACTAAACTTTCTTTTGTAGGACATGGAGAAAGGGATCTTCTTGCCCTAGTACATATCGATGTGTATGGCCCATTTGATGTGTCGGTTAGAGATAATTTTATCTATTTCATCACCTTTATCAATGATCTATCCTGGTATGGGTATGTGTATCTTATGAGACAAAAGTCTGAAGCTTTTGAAAAGTTCAAGAAATTCATATATGAAGTAGAAAAACAAATTAAAAAACTCATTTAGATTCTTCGATTAGATCGAGGAGGTGAATACCTTAGTCGAGAATTCGTGGACTATCTCAAGAAAAATGGCATAGCCTCTTAATGGACTCCACCTGGAACACCTCAACTCAATGGAATTTTAGAACGGAGGAATCGGACCCTATTAGATATGGTCCAATCCATGATGACCTTCATAGAGCTCCCTGATTATCTTTGGGGACACTTTTTATTAACTATAATATATTTACTGAATAGGATTCCTTCTAAAATCATTCCTACCACACCATATCAGATATGGCATGGTAAGAAACTAAGTCTGAGTCATCTCAAAATTTGGGATTTTCTGGCTCGTGTCAAAAGACAACAAACAGACAAGTTAGACTTTAGATCCTTTAGAGCTTGATTTATAGGATATCTTAAATAGTCATTAGGATATTATTTCTATATTTTAGAAGATCACAATGTGATTGTGAGTCGATATGCCATCTTTCTTGAGAAATAGTTTATTCAAGATAGTGGCATTGAAAAGCAGATCAAGCTCGATGAGAAAATCTCACAAGAATAATGAGCTAAGGACCAATTGGAACCAAATCAAGTTGAGCTAATACGATCACTACCTCCTCCACCTCGTAGATCGGAAAGAATTTTCTATCCCCCTAAGAGGTACTTAGGTACTATTTTAGATGAAGTAGAGGAAATATTCCTCGTAGGTAATGGAGTTCATGGTGATGATCCCAAAATCTATAATGAGATGATATCGGATATCGACTTCGAGAAATGGCTAGAGGCAATGAAGTCAAAAATTGACTCGATGCACTCAAACTAAGTCTAGACCTTGGTCGATCCATCATAAGGTATAGTACCAATTGGGTGTAAATGGATCAACAAGAGAAAGATTGGTGCAGATGGAAATATGGAGACATCCAAAGCTAGATTAGTGGCAAAAGATTATAGTTAGCATGAAAGCATTGACTATCAGAATACCTTTTCGTCAGTAGCTATGCTAAAATTTATCTGCACATTGCTTGCTGTTGCAGCCTATTTTTATTATGAAATATGGCAAACAGACATGAAAATGACATTCTTAAATGGATATCTTGAGAAAGATATCTATATGGAATAGCCACTAGGTTTCACATCCAGTGATGCTGATCATAAGGTATGCAAGCTATAAAGGTCCATATATGGACTTAAGCAACAATCTCAGAGCTGGAACACTCGTTTTAATGATGTGATCAAATTATTTGGTTTCATCAAAAATGAGGAGGAGCCATGTGTCTTCAAAATGATCAGTGGGAGTGCTGTTGTCTTCCTCGTATTGTACGTGGATGATATCCTCCTTATTGGGAATGATATTCCCATGTTAACCATAGTTAAAATGTGATTATCCAAATAATTCTCTATGAAAGACCTAGGTGAAGCATCCTTTATTTTAGGAATTAAGGTCTATAGAGATAGACCGAATAGGATGCTAGGACTTTCATAGAAGATATACATAGAGGAAGTGCTAAAGAGGTTTAACATGAAAACTCTAAGAGGGGATTAGTATCCTTCAGACATGGTATTCATCTTTCTAAGAAGATGTGCCCTAGCACACCTAAGAAAATAGAACGTATGAGCAAGATCCCTTATGCTTCAGCAATAAGGAGCCTTATGTATGCCTTGTTATATACACGATCGGATATAGCCCATGCTGTGAGAGTCATGAGTAGATATCAGTCGAATCCAGATGAAGAACACTAGACTTCTATGAAATGTATCCTTAAGTACTTAAGAAGAACTAAGGATATATTGTTGGTCTTTGGTAATGGAGAACTCCAAGTCCAGGGATATATAGACTTGAATTTTATGTCCAATGTAGATGATCGAAAGTCGACATATGGGAGTCTGTTTGTGTGTAATGGTGGTGCTGTCAATTGGAAGAGTTTCAAGCAAACTATGATAGCGGATTACACCATGGAAGCAGAATACAACACTGCATCAGAAGCTGTGAAGGAGGCATTCTGGTACAAGAAGTTTGCCACAAAAATTAGAGTGATGCCATCAGATGCCATTCCTCTATACTGCAACAACAATGGTGCCATAGCTTTAGCTAAAGAGCCGAGGTCTCACCAAAAATCCAAGCACATCGAGCGGCAATACCACCTCATCCTCGATTATCTCAAGAAGGGTTACATCAAGGTCAAGAGAGTGGACTCTGTAGATAATGCGGTGGACCTACTTACAAAGCCGTTGGGCCAGCAGAAGATTGAAGCCCACCTTGAGAAGATGGGACTTAGATTTGTAGCCAATTGGCTTTAGGTCAAGTGGGAGTTTGTTAGATATGTATGCCCTAAAAGTCAAAATTGGCTGACACTTGTAACACACTTCTAGGAGAAAAATTATAATTTTGACTATAAATAATAAAATAGGTTATTTTCTATCATAAATGTGTATTTAGTATCTATGATACATCCTTTGAGTTAATGATAATAATAATTCATATTTTTAAGAGTCGAAAATTTAAGACATGAATTTTCGTTATTAACTCATAAAATGCTCCTGACCGTAGGATCATCATGAGAATAGTGATTAATCTGAAATATTGATGTACAATCGCTTCTTTATAGTAGATGAGTCCTGAGTCTACAGTGTAGAGACACCAGAGCGAGTGTATAGGTACTCGTTAGATAATGAGGGCATTGAGCGTGACCACCTCAAGCAGTCATAAGGAAGTCTACCTTCTCGTCGATGACTAACTCGAAGCTGCAGTGGGGTGTCTAGTTCTTTGACCTGAGGTGCATCGATAGTTTATCTTGAGGGTGTTATAGTTTGACTACACCATGACTCGATCTCCTAGTCATTTGGAATCCTGAGGTGTATGTTGGCTATAGCATGTTCATTGTAGGAATTAGATTGTACCAGGAGGAAATCTATCTACCTCGATGGATAAGGAGCAGCCCTATGAGGATCATGAGAATCAAGTCCATAAGCCCATGGCCATGGCAGAGTGAAACAATAGAAAGAGTTTCTATTATGGTTTTCACATCGGACTTGAATCGAACGGTTAAATCATATGACAGAAATTAGGGTTTGACGAGTTGACCTTAACACTAATCTGATCGAGACTCAAGATAGAAGAACTTAATCAGATAGGTAGCTACAATGAGAGATTCATTTTTAGTTCTGATGGGTTGCCATCATATACTGCTAGGTGTCACTGGTGGATTTTGGGAGCAATTAGAATGATTTAGATGATTGATCATTCTAGTTGTCTAAATCAGAAGAGCTTTGATCCATCGAAAGGAGTTTCGATGATATCGATGATAGAGATCACGACATATCCCATTACCATATAGAACTAAACCTAACTGGATCATACAAACAAGGGTTTGGATCAAGATATCATCAATTGGATTAATCCAGTTCAATTGATTTGAATAAGATTCAACTAGGTTCAACAAAATCGAGCTAGCACACGATTGTGCCTAACGTTCTCCTTCTACTATCATTAAAAGTTGTCTCAACTGAGCTAAATGTGTTTGTGCTCACTTAGGTACCTTTACTTGATTTGACTGGAGCTTGTCCAGCTTAGAAAAGGATTGTCTTAATTTATGAGATAAATTTGAGATAACACCTGCCATTTTTCGTCATCTGCTAATTCTTGTCTTTTGACTTTGGTCAAACGTTGATCTTTGACACTTAGACATCTGCCCATATGTCATGCACCCATAGGAGAGTAGATAGGAGCTTGTCCCCTTACTAGAAATTGAAAAAGAGGGGGTGCATGCCTAGGGAGGCGTGCGCATATGGATAGAGATGCCTGGAGTCCCATACAGATGGAACTTCTTAGATTCTACTTTGGTGGCGCCTAGGAATAGACTTTGACCAGTCTTAGGCCCCATCTAAGGATGAATTAAGGGGGCTCTCATCTAATTGGATTAGGTGATGTCATCCCACCAATCATATTTAGATTTAATTGCACGAAGCAATGCGATTGGCTGGGATGATGTGGCACTGCATGGCACAGCAGGGTCTATATAAACCCTATCTTCGCCTAACTATAAAAGAGTTCTCTCTTAGCCCACACCCCAAGGCTGCCACTCTACCTCCTCTACACCTTCTTCTGGTCCTCTCTCTCCTCTCCACACCCAAGGAGATTTGGGCTCCAATTTGGTGCGATCCAGGCAAGAGAAAGGTGATGAGAAAGGAAGAAGGCAGCACTGCTGCAAAGACGACTACAGATCTTTGAAAGAAGTTTTAAAGATCCTTCAAATCAGATCCTGATCTGATATTTGGAGAGATGATAAAGAAGTAGAAGATCTTCTGATCCAGCTCGAGTGGATACCGGTAGAGGTCAGGCATTTGCGTGACTAGATTCAGAACCTCAGGCAAATAACAGGATCATCAAAGGATAATCTAATTACCCAACCTCAAGGTATAAATTAAATTAGATTTAATTTATTTTTATTTTTATTTGTTAGATCTATAAAATTAGATCTGAACATAAGAAAAATTTTTGAAGTATCTCTCTTGATCCAATTAGATCTGAATGAACCTGACCCAAAAAATCATGATTTTCCATTCATGAAGGTCATACACGGTGATAGGATGATATTGAAGGAAAAGAAGAAGATAAGAGGATATTACTATCTAAAAGAAAGCCCAGTGCGAGGTGAAGCTTCAGGAGCCAGAGGGAGCGCAATGCAAGGTGGAGCTCTAGGTGGAGGTGGATGGGGCACGAGATGAGAGACTTCGGAGGATAAGAGGCAACGTCGTAGAGTGATGTTCCTATTACCATAGGAGACTTTTTCGAGTAGGTCATTGATCAGAGTGGACATAGCCATTGCCGAAGGTAGGATCGAGCGGCCTGTTTCTACTCCCATGTTTGTCCATCCATAATTAGCAGGCATGCCCTAGGTCATGGGGGCGATACGGATCACAAGCTCTTAAAGTTAGATGGAGGTCGAATATCAAGTTGAGGTAGAGATTGTTAGGATTTGACATCTCGAATTTGATCCATAGCAACATCCAGATAATGAATGGCATCTAACGAGCCCAAGAATAATCCAAATGGAGTCCAAACAAAGAAGATACTCTCGAAAGAGAATCAGTATTGCAGCAGCCAGGCTAGCTCGAGCATGCAGTCGAGCTGGCTCAATTCGAGATTGATCTGGCTGGAACCATAGCCAAGCCGGCTATCACAAGCAGATAGAAATAGGAGCTCGGGCGAGACGCAATTGAGCAAGCTTGGCTCCTGAGCATGCCAGCTCGATGAGTGCAAATAGAACTATTTAAGATTTTCTATTTGGACTTGGATTGTGATTAATCCAAGGGATCTATGGGAGTTGCATGTGGACCATAAGATCCAGTGGCCATAGAGAATTGTGGTCATGATCTAAAGGTCGAAATCATCTAAGACACCATCAAGGGCATGTTCGACTCATATTAGGAGAATGAGTCTTACTAGGACTCCTGAGAACTACTGAGAGGAGGATTCTCATCCTATTTAAAGGCCTGAGGTGCTGTGGAATAGAGGTGTGGCGAAAGTGGCACGTGTGGCATGAAAGGCATGTAGAGAGGCTCAGATAGCTACCAAGAAGAGCTTGGCAGAGCGTCGAGTATGTACAGCCTGTGAGAGAGAGAAGCAAGAGGTGCATAGCATCCAGCATGGAGGTTGTGAGGGTAGAGCATCTTATAGTTTCTGAGGGTCTCCTTGGGATTTTGAGAGAGCTTTTATGAGGGCACCTTCTAGTTGAGAGAGATTTATGTATGGTGAGCTAAGAGTGGATGTTCTCCTCTTGTTCCTGATTTTCTCTTTCATAGTGAAGCTTTGCATGCCCCATGGAGGTGAGCCTTTAGGCTGATCCACATACTTGAATGCTTTTATTATTTTATTATTTTCTTTTTTCTTTCTACTATAATATCTTAGTACTAGATCCTCAATAAATTGGTATCAGAGTGAGTAGATATCACAACAGACATGTATAACTAGATGAGGTCTTTTATTCTATTTATTACTTTCACTATTTTACCATATACCATAGCCCTCCCTATGGTATACGAGAAACCCTAAATTGGTTCCTTAGTGGGGTTGAGATCCTTGTCACTTATGGAAGTCTTGTGGATAGTACAATAAACTTCAATAAGTTCAAAGATAGAAAAACCTATCTAATTGCATTTTCATGCAACTCTCAATATAACCTACCTCTAAAATATTTATAGTCTTGTGGATAACATAACAAACTATAATATTTTAGTTAAGTCAAACCCTTCATTTCCATATGCTCATATTTGAAAATAATATTGCTCTTATGGATAGCGCAATAAAGCAATAATACATCAAATATATCATAACCATTTTAAAAATGTGCCAGATATAATTATATCAATCCCCATGGTTAGTCTTATGGATAGCACAACAAACTTACTATGATTCATGAAATAATAATTATCTTAGCATGAATGAAGGTAATATATTGTGTTTTTTATCAATATGCATTTTCAATTCAAGACTTCAATTGAATCAAATTGGCCAGGTCAGTGGAAGAGAGGTGGGAGGCCTTCCATTCTTGCCTTAGACACTAATTAAAATTAGGCAAATAAGAAACAGACCCAAGTACTAAACCACATTCTCTTTTCCTTCCCAAAACTACTTTCCTAGACACCAACTGACTAATTTCTATAAAGAATGGATTTGCTTTTTGATCTTGTAACACAATGACTTAATATAATTTTTAGGAGATCTTCAAAGAATTATTGACCTAAAGATTGATTTTGATGATGAAAAAGAGTTTTGAGTATAAGTTATAAAGTCTAACTTTATTTTTGAGGATGTGTAGTTTAAATTCCAAGTACTCACAATGTTCTAAGTGACTTTCATCAATCAAATAGAGTACCATCAATCAAGAGGCTCTTGAAGGAAATCAAGACTTTACATACCATAAAAAGAATGGTTAATAAGAGATAAATCAAGTTTAAAAAGTAAGTCTAGCCTACAAAAGAAATTGGAGAAGAAGGCTATCAAAACCCAAATGGCACACTTGGCATGCATCTTAGTCGACTAAGATTAGGAGTTAGTCGACTATATATCAGAGAACAATAAAAATAGAAAGCATAGAAAAGTAAAAATTCTGGATCTATGGGACTTAGTCGACTGAGTCTTAGAAGTCAGTCGACTATGTCTTAGGAGACTACAGAAGATAGAAAATATAGAAAAGGCTGAATTTGATGTGTAGGGAACTTAGTCGACTAAGTCAAGAAGGTTAGTCGACTAAGTCACTGTATTGGCTAATTTTTCTCAAAACTGTAATTTTTCAGTCCTAACATTTTTCTAATGGCTAGATTTTCTTGCCCAATAGCTAGGACATTAAATGAGACTTTTTTAGAGATTTTAGAGTGGTGGAAAAGCCTTGGAATATATAGAGGAACATCTAAGAACTTCAAGAAAATCTTTTTGAAGTGTTTTATTGAGTACCCATTAAGAAAGCCAAAGGAGTGAGCTGAAAAGAGATGAGAAGTTTTTTTAGAGTTATTCTTTATCCTTCCACTAGAAATCATCAATAATCAAGTGGGAACAAGAGTGAACTGAAGTGAGAAAGTAATCAAGTCAAGAATCAAGTGGCCTCATCATTACTCAAGCATTTAAGAAGAAATCAGGCATTCAACTATCATCATTCAAACTTCTTTCAATTCTTCAAAGAGTTTTATTTTTCTAAATTTAATTTTTTGTATTTATTTTTGGATTTATTGTATTTCAAGTTTCTTGGGATGAGAAATTTGGGTTAGTCTAAGCCTTGAGTTGGACGTTTGTAGTGGTTTGATTGGTGAGGCAAGGTTAAAATCAATTAAAGTTGATTGTTAGATCGAAGAAAAATAATCACTTGTAAAATTTTGATTGATGATCTAGAGAAAATCAGCTGGATTGATTGTGAGTCTGAAAAATAATCTTATACAATTTTGGTTGGTGAGCGAGAAAAAATCAACTAGATTTAATTGTGAGCATAGAAAATAATTACATTGTAATTCTTGTAAGAATTATAGTTCAATTTCCAAGTGGTTTACTTGGGAAGTGGACGTAGGTGCCAACTTTGGTATCGAATCACTATAAAAGCTTGGTGTTTGTATTTGTGTAGTTTTATTTCTATTACTCTTCATCTATACTTATATTTTACTTTATTTCACCAAGCATATAATATTAAAATTCAGCATAATCATAGTTTAAACTTTTAAATACCTAATCCATCCCTCCTCTTGGGTAGCCATTCCTGGGCAACAATTAGTATCAGAGCAGGTGCTCTAATATTTGATTGTTGATCTAGCGATCAAAGAGTAAAAGATCATGACAACCCAAACTGAATTTTTGCTTAATAAAGGTTATTTAATTGATCGACCCCCAATGCTTACTAAATCAAATTATAATTATTGGAAAGCATGAATGCGCATCTTCAAACAAGCACATATTATAACTTATAAAAGATTATAATCAATGGCTTACACACCCCCAAAGCATTGCTTAAGCATGATAAAAAAATGAACCAACTAAATGCTAAAGTTATGAATATACTTTATTGCTCTTTGGACTTAAATGAATTTAACTTGATTTCTTCTTGCATTTCAGTAAAAGAAGTATGGAAAAATTGGAAATAACCTTTGAGGGAGCAAATGGAAGAGAAGAATTAAATTCCTAAGAAGAGAAGAAAGCTCACCCTAATTTTTGCCTTGTAGCTCATGAGAATGATAAGAATAAAAGGAACAATAAACAAAGGAAGAAGAAAGCATCAATCAAGAGGGAGCAAAGCAAAGAAAATGAAGATGAAAGAAAAGAGCAAAAAGTAGACAAATCATGCTTGATGGATAAAGAGGAAGAATGTATTACAAATCCTTGCTTCATGGCCAATGACGATGAGGGAAACATTAATAACACTTCCAATTTTACTTTTGATAAGTTATTTAAAGTCTTTAATGATTTAATGCATGAATTCAAAATTTAAGGCTGAAAAATAAAGAACTAAAAAAATCAAATCTTCTTATAGCAGAAGAAAAGAATAATCTTTTATTAGTAAAAGAAGATCTTTTGAAAGAAAAGAATCTTTTGATTAAAGAGAAGAACAAAACATTGATTGAACAAGATGCTCTTTTAAAAGAAAAGAAAATTTTAGTTGAAGAAAATGAATTCTTTCAAAATTCAAAAAATTCTTAATCAAAGAAAAAGAAAAGATTTTGAAATTTAAAAAATATATTTTGGAAGAAAATACAAAACTAAGAAAAGAGATTGAAATTTTAAAATCCATGCTTGAAAAGTTTACACTTATATCACAAAAGCTTTAAGTAATATTGAATAATCAAAAAGCTATTTTTAATAAAACAGGAATTGGCTATAATCCTTTAAGAAAGCATAAATTTATCGAGAATATATTCACTAGAACATCAATTAAAAATCATTCTATAGTTTGCTTCAAGTACAACTAAGTTGGCCATAAAATTTTAAATGATAATATTAAAAGAATTGGTCAAACTTTAATCAAATAAATTTGAGTTCCAAAAGGAACCATGTGCTCTAACCTCCATGGACCCAATGAAGAAAAATTCTGATTTTTCGGACCACGTTCGTTCAAATCTGATCGAATAAAGAGATATATTTTAAAATTTTTTTTCTTTGATCTAAATCAGATCTAGGATGTTTCAGATCTAATCTTTATTATTCTAATAATCAAAATAAAATCTAGATAAATTTAATTTAATTTAATTTACCTTGATGTAGGGTAATCCTATTATCCGTTGATGATCCTGTAAGCAGCAGAAGGTTCTGGATCTAGCCATGCAAGTGCCTGGCTGGATCTAGAGATCCTCTTCTTCTCTATCACATCTCCAAAAATTAGATCTAAATCTAATTTGGAGGATCTTCAAAACACCTTTCGAAGATCAGCAGTTATCCTTTGCAGTAGTGCAGCCTTCTAGCTTTCTGTCGCCTTTCTCTCATCTGGATTGCACCAACTAAGTTTCCAAACTCCTTTGGACGTGGAGAGGAGAGGGAGAAGATGGACTTGGCATGGATGAGGAGAGGAGAGGCAGCCTTGGGGCATGAGAATTTTCAATTCTTTTTGAGTTGGGCGCAGGGTCTTATTTATAGACTGTGCGTGATCCAACTCCTCTTCTTCCCAACCAATCACAACTCTTTATGAAATCAGATCTAAATCTGATTGGTGGGAATAGAGTCCCCTGGATTCATCCTTAGATGGTGCCTAAGACCAGTCAAATTTGGTTCTTAGGAGAAGTCTAATCGAAATCCAACAAAGAGATGGAGTCCCTATCCAATAGGAACTCCTGAGTGCCTCCTACTTGGGCACATGCTAAAGGTGGCGTGCGCCCTCCTCCTTGCTAGGTTCTAATAGGGAGACAAGCCCCCATCAGCTCTCCAATAGGTGCGTGACACGTAAACAGAAGTCAAAGTGTCAATGGTCAACATTTGACCAGTTAAAGGTCAACTTTTGACCAAAGTCAAAGGACGAGAAATGGCAGGTGACCAAAAATGGAAGGTATTATCTTACAAAATAAGACAACCTTTTTCTAATCTAACAGGCTCCAATCAGACTAAGTGAAGGCCTCTGATCGAGCACAAACTCCTTTGGCTCGGTCAGGACAACTATTTATGATAGTAAAAGAAGAACGTTAGGTTCAATCGAGTGCTAGCACGATTTTCTTGAACCTAATTGAATCTCATTCGGATCAATTGAACTAGATTAGTTCAATTGATGATCACCAGATTCAAACTCTTATTTGTGTAATCCAGTTAGGTTCAGTTCTATATAGTAATGGGATATGTCATGATTTCTATCATCAACATCATCGAAACTTCTTTCGATGGATCAGAACTCTTCTGATTCGAACAGCTAGAATGATCGATCATCTAAATCATTCTAATTGCTTCCAAAATCCACCAGTGACACCTAGCAGTATATGGTGGCAACCCATCAGAGCTGAATGCAAATCTCTTGGTGCAGCTACCTGTGTGATTGAGTTCTTCTATCTTGAGCTTCGATCAGATTAGGGTTAAGGTGAACTCGTCAAACCCTAATTTCTGTCGTATGATGTAATCAATCGATTCAAGTCTGATGTGAAAATCTAAATAGAAACTCTTTCTATTATTTCACTCTATCATGGCCATGGGCTTCTGGACTTAATTCTCATGATCATCATAGGGCTGCTCCTCTACCATCGAGGTAGATAGATTCCATCTTGATGCAATCCAGCTCCTACAATGAACATGCTATAGCCAACATACACCTCAGGGTTTCATATGACTAGGAGACTGAGTTGTGGTGTAGTCAAACTATAACACCCTTAAGGTGAACTGCCGATGCACCTCAGATCAAAGAACCAGACACACCACTGCAGCATCGAGTCAGTCATTGACGAGAACGTAGACTTCCTAATGACTACTCGAGGTGGTCATGCTCAGTGCCCTCGTTCTCTAACGAGTATCTGTACTCTCGCTCCGATGTCTCCACACCGTAGACTCAAGACTCATCTACTAAAGAGAAGCGATTATACACCAACCTTCGGATCAATCACCATCCTATGAATTTGGACACCTACATACCAAATATTCACCAAATATACACCATCCTTGTGTCTCATAAAATTTGGTAAAAATACCAAATATATACTTTAGTGGCAAGTTTCCATGCAATTTAATCCCTCAATCATCCTGCATCCTAAATATGTTTATGAGCATGGATAAATGTCAAACTCAAATACATATTCATATTGATTCTCCATCAATTAGTGATAACTCTAATAAATGATTACAAGCACTATCTAATCTTCATTCTGCTCTGGCCAAAGTCTTACTGAGTTATCAACAGATGAGAATTCATAGGATGTCTCTTCTCTTACTAGGAGTGATCGATTCCTTGTTGACCTATTCAACAGATGATAAAAAATAGTTTATTCAAGATGATGGCACCAAGAGATAGATCAGGCTCATGGAGAAGGTCTCCGATGAGCAACGAGCTAAGGAACCAAATCAGTCTGAGCCAACTCAAACACTACCTCCTCCATCTCATAGGTCAAATAGGATTTTCCATTCTCTTGAAAGATACTTAGGTACTATTTCAGAGGATGTAGAAAAAATATTTTTCATAGGAAATGAGGTTCATGGAGATGATCCCAAGACCTATGATGAGGCGATATCAGATACTGACTCTGAAAAATGGTTAAAGACAATGAGGTCAGAAATTGACTCAATGACTCGAATCAAGTCTGGACCCTAGTAGATCCACCTAAAGGTATAGTACCTATTGGTGTAGAATTTGGTTGACGTCGGATCGAGCTGGAGTCGAGAAAAATGAGGTCACCATCGGTGACCTGCAAAATAAAGTACCATCTGAAGTCGGTGTTGGTGGCTCTAGTAGGACCCTCCGATGGTCAAGTTAGCTCTGACCAACAGAAATGGAGTGCTCAGTGTGGAGTTCGGTAGAGTTTTAGGAAGAAGAAGAAGGCTTAGAAAAAATATATCTGAGGGTCCCTATTTATAGACAGAGCCTATTGTAACTGCTTTGATTAATGACTATCGTAACCATCCTTGATAAATGACAATCGTGATTATCCTGATAAATGACAATCATAATTATCCTAATGAATGATGTTCATGATTATCCTGACAAATGTCAATTGTAATCGTTCGATAATGGGATCGCCTGTAGGAATCTATCTGAAGGAACGGTCCGAAAGAAGTTTGGCTTCTATAGGAATCCGACTGCTAGAGGAGTCCGAAAGGAGTTCGGCTTCCATAGAAGTCCGACTGCTGGAGGAGTCTAGATGGAGTTTGGCTCCCATAGAAGCCCAACCACTGGAGGAGTTCGGAAGAAATTTATCTTCTATAGAAGCTCGACCGCTGGA